>JAZKJV010006264.1:0-385491 GCA_037367405.1 Ottelia alismoides | reverse complement strand
TAGCACTGCACGTTAAAAAATGGCCATAATGCCCATATTGAGTAAATATTCAATGATAGAAAATATTCTGATGGGAAAAAATAAACACTAACAAATTCAAGAATAATTAGCAGAATTTAAACCAACAGCTAATTAAGGAAAATTAATTTTGAATTGAAATATAATGATCATCGACTCATATGTCTCACACCTAATTTTCTTGATTTATACACATTATACGAAGATAGGATACATGAACAGAGTGTGCACGCAACATGTGAGAGTTTCTAGGCGTGTAGGATGTGGGAAGGTTCGGGCCCTCTTCGGGCCGGGCCCTTGGGCCGGGTCGGGCTGGGCCGAGTGATGAATCCCAATTCATCACTCTTTATTCCTTTATTTTAGCTAGAAACTTAAGCAAAATACCATGTAAATATGTGTAAATATCATAAATTGCCAAAACACATGCATCATGTAAATATGCATAATTAACATGTTTTTATGTCAAAATAAAGGAATAAAGAAACACGAGAAAAAGAGGGAAATATTTAGAATAAATATTGAGTGACCTAATCCCAAGGGAGGGCTCAGCATGGGCCTGACCGCAAAAGAACCCAAGTAGAGGGAGATAAGGTCAAATCATACTTGTACATAATCTTATGTAATTAAATAAATTTATTTTCCTCAAAATAAAAATTGAAAAGTGTTTCTCATGATTTGTACATATTTGTAAAAATAAAACTAAAACAAAAATGAAAAAATAAAAGAAAAATAAAAGTCTCTCTCTCCAGTGTACATAGACCATGTATATACAATAAAATGCTTATTTATTTTCTCAATGTAAATAATTAATAAATAAAATAAAAATATGTTTATATACTCCATATTTTATGGTGTAAATAAATAAAAAATCAGAAAAATAAAGATAAAAATAATAAAAATCATTTCCCACCTTGTATATATATCATGTACATATGTATATAGAACTATTTATTTAACCCATGTAAATAAATCATAAAAATAAACTAAAAATACCTTTTTATGCCAAATTTTATGTTGAAAATAAATAAAATATAAAATTGGAATAATTATACAAAAATAAACAATTCAGAATAAAAATAAAAAATACATATGTGTATATACCTATATATAATAATAGTATAACGTAAATACGTTATTTATTTTTCAAAAAAATAAATAAAAATCACTAAAAAATAATTTAAAAATAATAAACATTTTTCATGTTTAAACTTTTTTGAAATAAAATCATTTACTATTTTTAATTGAATTTTCATATAATTAATAAATGGCGGCCTCCCATTGGTCCACGGGGGATGTTGACCCCCGGTCAACTGTCCCCCCAGGACCACACCTTAGCGGATCTGCTTCGCCCATCCATTTTCTTCGATTTTTTGCGAGTCGATCCGACCACCATCAATTGAAACCTTGGGCTCCATTTACACTTGATCCATCCGAGACCCTTGCCCGGAGATGATTCTAGGGATCCGAGCTTCAAAGAGCGATGCCCGACCCATTCTTGTCGGACCCTCACTTGTATAAAGCCTCAACTCCGGCCGCAATTTCACTCTACCTTTGGCCATCGCCTTTGTCTCCTGGGACCTCCACTTTCCTTCTTAGAGTGACAGCTATCGATGGGAGGTGTTGCAGGAGGATTCGAGGTCTGAAGCTTAGGTCCGACGAGCTTCATCGCCGTGCGCCGCCGCAAGGTGCGCCCGAGCCTCTGGAGGCGACGCTCCATCTAGGCGACGATCCCCAGAGACCCTACGTCTCATCCACAGTCGACCACGCTCATCAGGTAGACCCCTTCTTTCATCGTCCATTTCCGATTCTCGCATCTCAGCTCCGCCCGCTCCGCCCTAGTGGCCAGAGCTCCGCCAGCCCATCCTACTCGTACCGATCCCCTCTCTGACTCATCGTCATCCCCCATACACAACCTGATCACCTCGAACTAAGCCATCTAAGCTCAGATCGAGTTGGGTTCCCTCCCTCACACACGCCGGAACCCCCCTTCGATCATTCACGAAGCTTCCCTTTTCCTTTTGGCCAATAACCCCCGCCGGAGTGCTCCTCCGAGCGAGAGCTTTGTTTTGCAAGTGAATAAGAGCAGGTACCCCCCTTGGTCGCGATTCCACCCCTTCGTCGGAGCTCCTCCAGGTCGCTCTTCCCTCACCGGAGGATCCGACCGTTGGAAGCTCCATCGGAGGCCACCACCCGACGCGAAGTGTCATCGCGAGGAAGACCTCCCTTTCCGATCATTCATCGGCCTGCTGGATCGTCTCCGGTGTGCTGGGGAACTTCGCCTGGGAGGTGTTCTTCCTCATCCCTTGTCTGTCGTTGGATCTCCCCGCCGCACCAGTTTGCATCTCCACCGTCCACGCTCTGCCATGTCAGGCCGTTAGATCTCTGATCTAACGGTCACGCTCCCCCCACGTTCGTCTTCGCGCCTCCACCGTTGGATCGTCCAGGCGGCTGCATCAGGACCGCGCATCAGCAGCCAACCACGCCTTGACACCTGGTGCTCACGTGCGCCCCTCACGCGCCTCGGCTGGGTAATTGCACCCACACCCCTGCAGCTTTTAGTAGTTATTGTTTAGTCTATTAAATAAGTTTGCACTTTTGGATATTTTGCACATTGGACCTCGATGTTTATGCTATTTGCATTTTAGTCCCTGCTGATTTTGCCGAAGATCGGTGGTCTTAAGTTCCACACAAGGTAGGAACTCAGTCGATGCGTCGACCACGCAGAAATCTGAACTAAAGTCAACAATGAACCCACGATCAAATCAATTAAACAATGAGAAATAAATGGGGAGTCAAATTTATTATAACTCTACATGAAAGATGTATAGGTGTAAGTATGTAGAGGTCGAACTCAGGGAGCAAGGCAGGATAGATCAAGCAAGTGCAAAAGTGTGAATGCGATTAAGTGTCTACGAAGATGCAAATTTTTGTGGGTTTTTAATTATATATATATAATTTTTGATTTTATATTTTGGTTTTTAATTTTCTGATTTTATCTTTTTCTTTTTATCTTTCATATTTTTATATTTTCTTTTTCAATAATAGAATATATACACAAAGTAGGGCTAAGAAAGATGCGATATTTATAAAAATGAGGGAAAATGCTCAAAAATCAGGGAATCAAGTGTTTTTGGTCTTTTTATAATTTTAAGGTGTTTTTGTGATTTTTGGAGATTTTTCTAAATGTTTATGGTATTTTTAAAAGTGAAAATACAAGAAAACAGTAAGCTATGCTACTGGCCGAGACTAAAACGAGGATAAAAATTATCAAACAGTACCCAAAACTCCTCAAATTAATTTTAAAATAAAGGTAATAAACTAAGGAAACTAAGGAATTGAGTTTGTATTTTTAGGATTTTTCTAGAATTTTTTAGATTTTTATGAAGTTTTTAGGGGTTTTCTAATTTTTAGGATTTTTGTTTTGAAATTTTTAATGATTTTTGGATTGACACTAAAATATGTTAAGACAAGAAAAATATAATTTTTTCTGAATTTTTCAAAATGTTTTTATAATTTTTATGGATTTTCTAATGCAAACAGTGCTGAAAATGCATGTTTTTGATATTTAATATATATGAAAATGAAATAAATATGCAATAAAAAAATATGGCGTGAATATATAATGCAACAGGAACCTATACAAATTTTTGTAGATTTTTTGGAACTTTAGAGATGCATGCAATAAATAAAAGAAACAAAAAGAAAAATCATGCCGGCAAGGGCATTTCTGGAAATATGGAAAAGTTGAGGGGCTTGCACGTAAATCGTCCACAAAATATATAACGTAATATAAAATTATCTGGACCAATCAAAAATACGCTAAGTCGTAGGCCCTTCCCTGCAAAAACACCAAGGTCACGCGCGCGGGGCACATGAACCTGGGAGAGATGATTTTGCAATTATCAAAACGTCTGAGGGACTAGATACAAAAAATTCCAGAAGTATTATAATGCAATTGAATGTTTTGGAACTAAAAACAAATAAGCAAAAAACTCGGGGGTCGGCCTGCAAAATGCCAAGTCACGTGCGTGAAGCACGTGACCTGGCAGGGACCTAAATGGAATATCCTAAAACTCCCAGGGGCTAAACGCAAATGTTACAAAAGCTATTGAACAGCCGATGAAAGTTTAGAAATTACTTAATAAAGAAACAAAAACGCGGGGGTTTGAATGCAAAATACCCCCGCAGGCGGATCGGACGGTGGCAGATCTGTCACTTAAGCCATGTGGCGCGCGTATACGGCTCGATACCCCTTCGTCTTCCACAACTAAGATTAAAACGTGAAATGTTGATCGGACGACCGGGAGTGATTGGATCTGACGGCGCTGGAGAGACCTGGAGATGGGGCTCGATCGAACGGCTGTGAGCACCCCTGCAAGAACAGGGAAGAACCTGGCCTTCCCCGAGCTTCCACCGACGCTATGGCATTGCTCCGGCCATTGTCCCCGTCGCAGAAGGTCTCCCTCGATTCCTGGAAGCGTCCTCTACCCACCAGCAGAGCCAAAAAGCTCGAGGAGCACCGGTGCTCTGCGGTGGAGTCGAGAACGGAGATGGCGGCCCAAGTACCTCAACCTGCAAAATCTACCCTCCAAAGGGGGTCTGCTGCCTCCTGCGACCTGCAAAAAGGTCGGGGGGCAAAATACCGAGCCCCACCCAGCAGTGAAAGAAGGTGAAAAGCGACAGGGAGGCGCTCGCCGGAGCAAGCTCCGGCGAGGTGATGGCGGGGGTGAGCTGGACGAGTCTTACGCAAAATGGAAGGTGGCGAAATATTCCTAATGCTACTGGAGATGAAAAGAAGCAAGAAAAACTAATAAAAACACAGACCTCAAGCCCAGGAAGGGCGAGATAGGACCTTACGACCAAGGTGGCCGGAGGTGGCTGGAACGCGGCCCTCAAGCCTCGCCGCACCTCAACGGGGGGTGTGGAGATCTCCCCTGTCACCGGAGCTCTCCCAATACCCACTCCCGGAGGTCTGAAGCTCTCAGAACCGGTTCAAAAATCGAAGGGATGACTGGGGTGGTTTTTGAAAGAGCGGTGGAGTGGCTACAAAGATCGAGGTGCAACGACGATTCAACGTCCCAAAAGTCGAAAACAAACTAAGGGCGTGTAAGGTGGATCTTCGAGGAGCAAAAGGTCAGAAGGAATCGACGCCAAAGGATGAAAGATGTGGCCTCGATAAACCCGAGAAAACGGGCAAAAATGCAGTTCTGACATGGCTAAGGAGGAGGTCAGACAGTTGACCGGGGGTCAACTGTCAGACCAACCTGGTTGGTCCACGTGACCAACCAGGAAAATCCCCACAAAAATAATTCAAAAATTATTTAAAAATAGTAATTGAATTTATTAATTTAGGTTATTAAATAAAAAATGTTTATTATTTTATAAAGTATTTTAATATGATTTTTAATTATTTTTATGAGGTATAATTTTACAAGTTCCCTTTTATACCCTTTATAGGTATATTATCTATATATTTTGATATTTTATTTTTATTTTGTGTATTTTATTTTATTATTTTTGTTTATTATTTTATAAATTTATAGAATACTTTTATACACTTAAATTTATTTTTATTTTATTTTTCTGATATGTTTTGTACACTTAATAAAATAAAAGTATTAATTCTATAGGTATATATACAGGTATTATACCTATGTATATTATTTACAAGTATTTTTATTTTGAGTTTTCTTTGAGTTTTTATTCTGATTTTAATGTACAAATATATTATAAGTAGTATTTACAAAATTATAAAAATATGAAATTATAAAAATAATGAATAAATAATAACAATGAATATTTTAATCTGTACAAGTATACAAGTGGGGTCCAAAACTCAACTTTCAAACCGTAACTCCGGAAATACGAAACCACCTTCATTAAATAGATTATTTTAAGTTATATACAATTAAAGGTGAGTTTGGTACATTTCGAGTTTTTATTTGCAAGATACAGGTCTGGGAAGTTGGAGTTCTGGAATCTTATTCAGATCATAACTTTTTATCTGTACATTATTTTTAGGTGAAATCAATTTTGGATTTTTCTTTATTTCATTATATACAACTTTCATGTACAAAGTTTCTTTATTTGACTATAAAAAGTGGAACCAAAAATAGGTCCCAAAATGAATAAAGAAAGAAAAAAATAAAAGGTATTTTAATTGTGTTTTAGCCCTTATCTCCCCCTACTTTATTCCTTGTCGACCTATTCATCGAGATGCCTAGGTCTCGGGGATTCGGGTCATAAAATATTTACAATAATTTATTATTTTTCTTTTCTTTTGTTTATTCTATAATTTTGGCTTTAATTACGGTGTTTTTTACACTAATTACATGCACATGCATGGATGCTAAGATGCGGAAATTAAGGGTATGTACACGCATTTGCTAGGGTTTTTGATGCCAAAATGATAGAATAAAGATGATGGAATGTGGCTTCATAATCCCCCTATACTTTACCTTTGTTAGTTCTTAGCAAACACTTATGCAATAAGTGCAGAAAGAAAAATGAAGAAAAGAAAAAGAAAGATGGATCAAGTTTAACTATCAAACTTGTCTTAACAAAATCAAAGTTTGGAGCTTAAGTCGGACCTTTGGAATTTTAGTGCGTGCGGAACCTTAATGAGAACCAGACTTGAAATCCAACAACCTTCGAGAATCCCGAAACTCTGCTCAAGTCTCCTCAATAGCCAGGTCAGAAATATTTCAACTCATACGCAAACCCTTACGACTATGAATCTGACTCGTACAGTGTAAGTGATGTTAGCTCTCCCCAACTAGAATGACAAAGAGATTGACTTCTCCAAAATGACAACCCAATGATTCCCCAATCCAACAACTCATTCCTCAAGGAGCAGGGTATTCCCTTCTAAGTTCAAGTGGCAACCAGCTCAAGAGGAGGGGGTGAAGAGAAGAATGGACGGTATCCAATGTAGCTACCTATCCTAGGATGTAAGACCAGTGTAGTCAAGTCATCCAGCTGCAGGCTTACATAATTTCACTTTGAAGCTCAAGCTTGCTTATTGACTTTACAACATATGTACACTCCGGCAGGCATTTTTATTTTTGTATATGCCTGTCCACTTTTTTGGAGTTTTTACTTTTTGCATTTTTTTTGAATACTATACAGCAGCATTTACATAGGGAGTTTTTCCTCTTGAGCCAGTAGACTATCCCTCTTTTGAAGCATTATTGCAACCCACGATCTCCTATCCTCGAAACTCATCATTACTGGATGGGTTGGGATGCACTTCCCTCCCTAGCGGAGGACAAGTGTTTCCACCTGTGTGCGTCTCATACCAGCAAATCCAACCCCCTCACCACTCCAACTCAGTTGAGCCATGTGAAAGGTGCATGTGTCCAAGTTAGGTCATTATCAACAAGAGTCGTGTGTGTGCTCCGAGATACTCTACTTAGGCAGTCAAGAATCCATTGAACCAAGTCTCGTGATCCTCAAAGAATTAAGTCAACTAGACCTGAAGTACCTCAATTCCAGCTCCTATAAGATTCATGTTAATTAGGTAGATTTAAGGTCCAACCAAGCTCCAATCTTCGGATTTTACTTAGACTCGTTCAACTATCAAACTCAATCCGAAAAATGCTCATGCTATGCAAATGCTGAAAAATATTTTTGTGACGCAATTTTCAAAGATTTTGAACTTTTTATGGATTTTTGAAAAGATGATGATGCATATGCATTTTTTTTATTTTTCAAAGAGTTTTTCAAATGTTTTTGGATTTTAATTTTGCAAATGAGTTTGGGATTTTTGAAAACAAAAGGTTTTGGCTAAAAATTAGGTACAAATATTTACACGGGGATGCATCTTATATATACAAAAGGTGGATTTTAAGAATTTACAAGGGTAAGTGGTCAATTTTATAAGTATATACATAGAGAATTTTAGGTGAGATGTAAGTATTCCTAAAACTTATTTGACAAAGGTTTTTCAAACCATTTTGAAAACTACAATCCAAAATAATTTTTACAAACAACTTTTACAAACATGTACACACATTTGAAAATCATTTTGCAAAGGTTTTCCAAACAGTATATATAGATTTTTCAACATATTTTTGCAACCATTTTTCAAACCATTTGCAAATCATTTTTCAAACATTTTATTTTACACAAAGAAAATATTTTTACAATCAAAATGTTTTTACAAAGGTTGAAAACATGTAACAAAACATTTTCAAAATAGTTTTCAAAAGATTTTTCACAAAGATTTTCAAACTATTTTTCAAACATTTTGCAAAAAATATTTTCACCTAATTTATTAATCGGTAAGTATAAAAAGAATTTGAGGAATAATCACATCTTTTTATTAAGGTTTCTAATGGATTTTATAAAAATAAGTAGCCATAATTATTAGTAAAAATACGAAAGTACGAGTTATGGCTAAAGTATATATGTAGTATATACGACCCCCTTATACTTAGCTTGAGCTATGTCCTCATATATCGGAGAGAAAAAGAGAAGACATAATTCGTACTGAGTATAGAAAAGTCTGAAGAATAAATGAATAAGGTTGAATGAATAAACCAATGAGAAGTTGACCGTCCCCCTTATACTTAGGATCAAATAATCCTAGATATAGCAGACTGTACACAAAGCAGGGAGGGTCAAGAGTGGGAATGAACAGATCGTACTTAGACTATCTCCCCCTATACTTAGGATAAGATATCCCTAAGTATAGACAAGAAGAGGAGACAATGGAGAGGATCAAAGAATAGAATCACTCGGGGTGCACCCCCCTATACTTAGGACAAAGTACATCCTAAGTATAGAAAATTGTCTACAAGGGGCGACACCTTTTTGATAGATAAGGAAGGTAAACAAGGAAAAGAAGATAAGAAGAAAAGATGAAAAGAGACTAGAAGATGGAAGAAGATAGAAACGGATGTACGCATCACTCCCCCCTATACTTAGGGTAAAAGAAGTCCTAAGTATAGGCAACAATAGGAGTGATGAAACGGAACGACGAATGAACACTCGGCTCGTCCACCCCCCTATACTTAGGACAAGGTACGTCCTAAGCAAGGCAAACACGAGAATGGGTGGATGAGCAATACGATGGAGCGAGACAGAGATACACGAGAGAGAATATACAACAGAGATGGATGTACACATGATCAAGAAGGTAGAAAGCAAACCTTCTTGCGAGACCGCTGAGGGATAGATCTAGTGTGGTGCAAGTCGACATCGGGGTCCACAATGGACGGAAGCCGATCAGGGTCGACAGGGTGAAGGCCCTCAGCGGAGTCAAATCGAAAAGGCACGAACCGGTCAATGGAATTAGTATGGTTAGGTTCGCCCTTGGTGGTCCTACGATGAGAAGGCGCAGACGGGTGAGTGGAAGAAGTACAACTAGGTCTGGCCTTGGGGGTCTCGCTGATATCAAAGTGGAATGGGACAAACTCATCATCATCGGTAGAGGTGTAATCGGAGTCGTCCTGCGAGGTGTCGTCCATGTCAAAACCAAAAGGAACGAAATCATTTGTGGAAGTATCCGAAGTCTGTTCATCCTCAAAAGTTTCACCTGAATCATTGTCTTCATCAAAATAGCTGAATCTATCAAAATAATGGCTAGCCATAACCGGCCTCAATCATCTTTACTTTTGAGTGACCAGGAACGGATTTATCAGTGGAAGTAGTCAAACCAGGTCCTTCCTGTCTAGTCTTGGTATCTGCCATCTACTCAATGGTATCAACCACGTAAATCTCGCGGATCTCATCAACACATCGCCACACACCAGAAGGAGGAACTTCGAGGTCCATGCTTTCCGAGTCTTCCCCCGTTTGGAGGATTTCTCGGGTCTCATCAGCGGTCAATAATCAAACTTCTCTAATATCATCAAATAGGTCATAGGCCTCGGAGTCAGCTAGAATAGGTGAGTGTGCATCAGGTGCATGTCTCTGGTCTACTGTGGGTGCGGTGATCAACACTTCGCTCTCGTCAACAAGACGGAAGTGAATCTCTCCTGATCCATAGTCAATAACGACCCTCGCAGAGGCGAGGAATGGTCGTCCCTGGATGATTGGAGAGGGCTCCCATGTGGAGGTCTCCATGGGCAATACGACAAAGTCAACATTGTACATTGTGCCCTGAATTGAAATGACGGCGTTTTCAAGGATACCCTTCGGCCTCTTGATAGATCCATCAGCAAACTGAATTATCATCCTGATCTTCTTGAGAGGCCCTAAGTGAAGAGATTGTACTAGCGAGAAGGTTAATATACTAATAGAAGCACCGCTGTCTAGGAGAGTGTGATCACAAGTATGGTCAGAGATGGTGAAGGTGATGAATGGTGTAGCTGTGTTCTTCTTTCTAGGAATGGGACGGTGTGTGATGGCGTGGGCAGTGGCCATGGTCAGAATGTGATGCTCAGATCTGCTCCTCCGCTTTCTCTTCTTGGGAAGAGGAGCAAATAAATCAGTCATGGCTTGTTGAAGTGGGGCACGGATGATCTCATGAATAGTGGCCACCACTTCCGGTTCAGATAGCATTTTTTTGAATTTTTGGACCTCCTCCATACAAGGGAGGAAGTCGGAATCAACATCTACACGAGGCATGCCAAGAGCAGTCTGTACAGCGGCATCCACAGGGTCAAAGGTGGGACAGGATGTGAATGGATGTGTGGGTGAATGATCTGTCAAATGGACCTTCTCCTTACAATCTGAATCAACCAAGTGTCTCACAAACTCTTTTTGTGTTTTTAAATTCTTCTCATTTTTTGTATTTTTGGTGATTGCAATCTCCCATGATCTCCCACAAGGAATTCCATATCCGTGATGAATGGAGCGTCAATCTGTTTTTCCCTCAAGATAGCCATATCCTCATTCATCAAATCAATGCGCTCTATCATTCGATTCAAGATATCACTCATAGAGATCGAGGGAGGTGACTCCAACAGGTCAGACTCGGGTGGATGTGAAGGTGGAGGTGGATAATATACAGGTAGAGGTGGAGGTGGGTAAAAGTCGGAGGTTTGATACTGCGGCTGAGGTGGATATGTACAAAAGTCAGGAGCAAAGTCCTCCTGGAAGAAAGGAGGTGGACCGGCTGGAGTAAACGAAGGATCTGCAAAGTCCGGATAAAATACTCTCCAGGGGTCCATCTCGAAACAAGAGAAAAAATGATTCAGAAGAGCACGAAGGTCAAGTCAAGAGAAGTGTGGAGAAAGGCGCAAATGCGCAGAGATGATCTAGAAGTGCACACAAACAATCACAAGCAAACTCACAAAGCAAACCCTCAATTTACCTACTCAACTCGGTAGAGACCGAAAATGCGGTCTTTTTATCTTGTATGTTTTAGAGTTAGGTGAGAAGTCCAAAAGTTGCACAAACACTTAGGGGGCTGAATGGGATTTGGGCACTATCCTTAGTGTGTGCGCGAGCAAGTAAAAGCGAAGACAATGAGGGGACTACTCGCCCCAATACAAGATTTTTTCTTTTTGGTTGATTTTAGGGTCAAGTAATATTAGCAATCCCAATTTTATTTGATTATCATTTTTTTGTATTTTTTAATGAGAAATGCACGAGCCTATCGAGGAGTCAATTTTACTTAGCACCTATGTTGGCAAAATCAGAGGTAGAGAGTCGAAAAAGTAATGCAAGCGGCAAAACGATGATGTATGCTAAAGCGTAAATGCTCACCTTGCCTCCAGCACTCTACATGCAGGGATGCTCAGCAGAATTGAAACCTATCTATATGCAAATGCAAGCCGATGAAGTCGCCCTAAGTTCAGAAATTGCTATTAGCGTGAAGCACCACAAGTCGGTACTGATCTTCAATCCAGGAGTCCGGTCTAGGCTCACCCCTCCTCTTCTCGATACATCGAGTTCAGGAGTAGCGCTTGACAGGGTAGGCTCGTGGTACGCTTGAAGATGATGAGGTGACTGTTTAAAGATTTGAACTAAGTCCAAAGCGCACTATAGGTACATGCAAGATATTAAGTGTTTGGACTTAGTCTATCGCAAGCAATCCTAAAACTAGGGGCTCAATCACATAAAAGAAATAAAATCAAAAATCGAAAAACAAAATAAAAAATGCGATGAAAACCGATAAAAGTCGCGGTGAGCCCCCAAGTATACAAGCACTTGGAAATTAGGATCAAGAGTCCAAAGTTCGGAGGTACCTATATTATTACAATAATAAAGTCTCTCTCTCACACTATAAAATTACACAAATAAATGCACGAAGTAAATGCTACAACTAAGGTGGACCTCAGTCTTCAAAAATCCTCTTTGTCTCCTTCAGTGCTAGGCTGGCAGATGCCGGCTTCACGTGAGTGTGTAGGCGCCTAGGGTAGAACGCCTCCCTCGATCCGCAGTTCCTCGCACAAAGTCAACAAAAGAGGAGGTTAGACAGCTCAGAAGACATATCAAAAGTGAGGAAAATAAAAGCCGCAAAAATAGACAAATAATCACAGTCACAAGCAAAGACCGAATTACGCGTTGTTGCTCCCCGGCAACGGCGCCATTTGATTTTGCCGAAAATCGGTGGTCTTAAGTTCCACACAAGGCGGGAACTCAGTCGATGCGTCGACCACTCAAAAATCCAAACTAAAGTCAACAATGAACCCACAATCAAATCAATTAAACAATGAGAAATAAATGTGGAGTCAAATTTATTATAACTCTACATGAAAGATGTAGAGGTGTAAGTATGTAGAGGTCGAACTCAGGGAACAAGGCAGGATAGATCAAGCAAGTGCAAAAGTGTGAATGTGATTAAGTGTCTACAAAGATGCAAATTTTTGTGGGTTTTTAATTATATATATTTATTTATTTTTAATTTTTGATTTTGGTTTTTGGTTTTTAATTTTCTGATTTTATCTTTTTCTTTTTATATTTTATATTTTTATATTTTCTTTTTCAATAATAGAATATATACACAAAGTAAGGCTAAGAAAGATGGGATATTTATAAAAATGAGGAAAAATGCTCAAAAATCAAGGAATCAAGTGTTTTTGGTCTTTTTATAATTTTAATATGTTTTTGTGATTTTTGGAGATTTTTCTAAATGTTTTTTGTATTTTTAAAAGTGAAAATACAAGAAAATAGTAAGCTATGCCACTGGTTGAGACTAAAATGAGGATAAAAATTATCAAACAGTATCCAAAATTCCTAAAATTAATTTTAAAATAAAGGTAATAAACTAAGGAAACTACATGAACTGAGTTTGTATTTTTTGGATTTTTCTAAAAATTTTTAGATTTTTATGAAGTTTTTAGGGGTTTTCTATTTTTTAGGGTTTTTGTTTTGAAATTTTTATTGATTTTTGGATTGACACTAAAATATGATAAGACAAGCAAAATATATTTTTTTTGGAATTTTTCAAAATTTTTTATAGTTTTTATGGATTTTATAATGCAAACATTGCTGAAAATGCATGCTTTTTATTTTTAATAAATATGAAAATGCAATAAATATGCAATACAAAAATATGGCGTGAATACTTAATGCAACATGAACCTATGCAAAATTTTGTAGATTTTTTGGCACTTTAGAGATGCATGCAATAAAATATTTTAAGGTTTTAGCACGTGTTACGTTTAAGCCCCTGGAAGTATGTTTTCTTACATTTAGGTCCCTGTGAGCTGTGTGCCTTGTTTTTATTTAATAAAATATGAAATCAACTCCAAATTAAGTGAAATTTGGACATGACTCGTGCCACTGTGTAAAAATTTTCCTAAATTTTTGGTACATTTTCGAGGCTTTTTACTATTTTAAAAAAATCAAAAACACATATTTTTGTTATTGTTTGAAAAAGAAAATCAAAAAAATTAAAATCTTCTTTAAAAATTCTAAAAAAACAATGATAGTTAATTTCAATGTTTTCTATCTTCTGTCAAATTTTTGGCTTATTTAAAATTATAAAACTTATAAAAATTTCAAAACCCTAAAAATCTTATAAAAATTCTAAAAAAATCTATAAAAATCAAAAAAATACAAACTCTTTTTCTGTAGCTTAATTTTTGTACATATTTTTCATAAAAATTGTCTCCAGACTTTTATAGATCAATTATATATTTTTAATTGGTCTTTCAAGTCTGGCTACACGTTGAGCATTGTTTTCCCCCTTTCATGATTTTTAGAAAATCAAATAAAAATTATAATATCTCCAGAAAATTGCCAAAAACACTTAAAAACATGAAAAACAAAAAACAATTTTATTTGAATTTTTGGAGTATTTTTGGATGTTTAAATAATTTGTGGTTGATTGCTTGTTTATACATTTTCTTACAAAATTAAAAACACAAAAAACTAAATATAATTAAAATCCATCAAAAATATTTTCTTCTTTATTTTTCGATTTTGAGTACTTCGTAGGCCGTAAGGCCATCCCGTGCTCCTTGAGTCCGACCCTGGTCGCTATACCAGGTTAATAAAATTAGCGAGGACCACTATATTGATTTTATTGTTTGATCTTCCTGTTTGGTGGTTCCTATTTTTTTCTTGATTGACCCATTTTCGAGTGATTGAGGTCGCAACGACCTGAGTTATTTATCTCCCTTAGTCGCTCGTGATTTTTCCGGTCATCACCGAGCCAAGCCCGAGCCCGACACAAAAAAATTTTGGGCCTAAATGTTGGGCTCAAGCCCGACCCGTTGTTCATTTGGGCTTGGACAGGGCTGGGCTTTTTGGGCTGGGCCGGGCCGGCCCAGCCCAATGCTCATCCCTACCGCCTGCGCTCCTACGTTCTTCAACTGCCAACGACTCCAACCACCGGTCATTAGGTCGGTGGCCTAACTACCTCCGATGACAAGACCGGTGGCGGCGATCCGATGATAAACCCGAAATTCATCCCTTTAATAGTGTGAAACTAACACTTCCAATGTCATTGCAGTCGGACTAAATTGGATCTATCAAAGGTCGTTTAATTAAATTAGCAATCAAATCAAAAGTTCGAATTATATTTTACTTGGGCAAACCTTAGGTTGAACTCAGGGACACGAGCCACTTTAATATCATTTAGACTCTTATTATTATTATTAAGTGTTGGATCAAAGTCATAGGTCAATGAATGCATGAAGACACGACGTGATGTAAAAAACACACATGAAGATACGCATTTTTTTCTTTTTTTTATTTTAACAAGAAACCAGATGCAAAGAAATGCAACGTGAATATGTCCTAACAAGTGAAAATATTTGAGCAAGAAGATGTAGTCGAAATAAGAATAGAACTATGAATCAAGTTCCATTAAATTAGTTAAGGCAAGGCATTAAAAGTATTGTAAGGGTGACACTTGGCAATTAAAATAACACATCAAAAATCATATGTCAACACAGAAGTTTAAATAATGACATCAAGAAGATAATAAAACTAGCTTCAAGGCGAGACCAAAATCTACTGAAACGGAGATGCGATGTTCAAGATATGCATGCAAGATAACAAGGGTATAAATGCAAGAAAACATAAAAGATAACTATCAAACAGGTCCCTATGAGGGACTAAAATGTAAATACAAATAGGCGCAAGACTTTCCCTGATATTTACCGACACGTGAAGTATTTTTGTAATTATTAAAACATGTGAGGGTATGAGTACAAAATACCTAGGCACAAGTGGTTTGTATGCGAGTTTTGGACCTATTTGCAATTTGGAGAATGTTCGAGGACCTCTCTGCAATTTTTCCAGACTGCACGTGTTTCGAGAATGTGAGTCCAGACTCGGATGACGATGGAGGCTCGGTGCAGCTTCGACTGGCGATTATTGGAGTTGAAATAAAGCTTCGGATGATGGAAGGATCTGCTGGCACAATTTTTTCTAAGACCCCAAAAAATGGGCGGAATGAAAAGATTCTATATCCGTCGGGGCATGAAAGACCTATGCAGTGCAATAATTATCTCTACCAAAAAAGAAGTCGAATACACCAAATATCAAAATTGACCACAATGATCCGAGCTTCAGAAAAGCCTGCATGTCTTAGTGGAGACTTGACTAAACTGTCGAGACTTCACTGAAGATGTGATTACACTGATCACACTCCACTTCTGTTCTCAATTCTTCCTACTTCTCTCTATTTTATTGTGGACACAACACAACCTGACCTTAGAAGGAAATACCCCCTCATCGAGAACTGAGTTGTTGGATGTGGGCCCAATGGGAGTGTGTAACTAGGATGGGTGGTTTATTCGCTTCTTTAAGCAGGAAGAGCTAAAACCTTTTACACACAGTACAAGTTGCTTTCAAAGCTGAAAAGTTTGTGTGATGGATAGGTGGATCTGAGTTGACAGTGGGGTGAATCTGGATAAGGATTTGTGGAACTTGAGAGTTGTCAAGACTTAAATCCTAATTCTAATAGAGTCCTGACATACTATTAGTACAAAGGTCTGAATCCAAGCTCCCAAACTTGGGTGAAGTATGATCTGATTTAAAGAAAAAAACATACTCCAAGTTCTTTTATTTTCATTTTCCTTTTTTCTTTTTGCTTGCACCTTTTATAGAAATAAGTGTTTGCTAAGGGACTAGCAAAGGTAAAGTATAGAGGAATGATGAATACACGATTCATCGCCTTTATTCTTTCATTTTGGTTAAAACCCTTGGTAAAGTGCATGTAAATAATTACTAAGTCCAACTAATTATCATTGTAACCACAATTGTTGATATTATATAATTAACACTAATTTTATCCAAATAAAAAAATCAAAGAAAAAGATTGTTGTAGATATAAAATATATACAAACTGATCCTAACACTGAGACTAAGTTAATATTGACCGGATCGACAAAATAAATAGGTAGGGGGAGATAAGGATCCTAACTTATAAAAATATCGAGAAAACAAAGACCAAAATACAGTTTATCCATTTTTCATAATGTAAATATTTCACCTATTTTATTTATCACTAAGACAACCTCAAAGCAAAATACTTTTTTTGCAAAAGATGTTCATAAAAATAAATATTATTTTATAAATATGTCAGAAAAATATTTTGACATAAAATAATTAACCGTAATGAACCGTTAAAGCCGCAGAAGTCGACTTCTGAGGTTCATAACTATTTATAAAAAACTCCAGAAGGACCAAACTCACTTTTGAACTTCGTTTTATACTTAAAACTGTTTATTAAAAATATTAAAAAATATTACAATAAATTGAGTGAGTTTTGGCGTTTTGGACTCGTCGTCTATATGTACAATATGTAGAATCTTCCTGGATTTTTAGTTAAATAATCGTTAATCTGATTAACTTAATTTTTTTCCTAAAATCTTCTAAAAATGTTTAGAAAGATATAAAATTAAATAAAGTCAAAATACCAATAAAACCCAAAGCCCCGAAGCTACTACCTAAATTTTTCGGACCTCATAACTCGGCTGTACGGACCGCAAATAGAGCAAACTCAGTTTTAAAATTCATATTATTAAATTATCTACAAAATGGCATTAGTTCCGCAAAAATCGGAGTAAATACGAAAAATGTAGTTTTCGGGTCTGTATTGATATATTGTACAATATACTGTATTTATATTATTGTTTTATTAAATTTAAGTAAATAATAATTAATTTAACTAATTAATTTTATTTATTTATTTATTAATCATTTATTTATTAATTTAAGAAATTACTTAATTGTACACCTAATTATTTAATTGATTACTTAAATAATTTATTAATCATACTTATTAACTAATTAATTATTTATTTACGAATTAATATATAAATAATTAATTTAATATAATTAATAATTCTTTAATTTAATTAATTGTTTTTAATTTTATTAATTATTAATTTTCTCTCTCTTCTTTCATCTTTTCCCTCTCTCTTACTTTCCCAATTTCATCTCCTTCCTCGTACGCCTTCTTCCTCCTCTCCCCCATCGCACGTTGCCTGCCCTCCTCCGTTCTTCAACCGCCAACGACTCCAATCACCGGTCGTTAGGTCGGTGGCCTAACTACCTCCGATGACAAAATCGGTGGCGGCGATCCGATGATAAAGTCCGAAATTCAGCCCTTTAATAGTGTGAAACTAACACTTCCAATGTCATTGCAGTCAGACTAAATTGGATCTATCAAAGACCGTTTACTTAAATTAACAATCAAATCAAAAGTTTGAATTTATATTTTACTTGGGCAAGCTTAAGATCGAACTCAGGGATACGAGTCTCTTTAGTATCATTTAGACTCTTATTATTATGATTACGTGTTGGATCAAAGAATCGTAGGTCAATGAATGCATGAAGACACGACATGATGTAAAAAACACACATGAAGATATGCATTTTTCCTTTTTTTACAAGAAACAAGATGCAAAGAAATGCAACGTGAATATGCCCTAACAGGTGAAAATATTTGAGCAAGAAGATGTAGTCGAAATCAGAATAGAATTATGAATCAAGTTCCATTAAATCAGTTAAGGCAAGGCATTAAAAGTATTGTAAGGGTGACACTTGGCAATTAAAATAACACATCAAAAATCATAGTGTCAACATAACAGTCTAAACATGCCATCAAGAAGATAATGAAACGAGCTTTAAGACGAGACCACAATCAACTAAAACGGAGATGCGATACTCAAGATATGCATAAAAGAAGACAAGGGCATAAATGCAAGAAAACATAAAAGATAACTAGCAAACAGGTCCCTGGGAGGGACTAAAATGTAAATACAAATAGGCGTGAGACCTTCCCCAATATTTAACGACACGCGGGGTATTTTCGTAATTATTAAAACCCACGAGGGTATGAGTGCAAATACCCAAGCGCATGTGGTCTTTACGTGAGTTCTGGACCTGTTTGTAATTTGGAGAATGTCTGAGGGCCTCTCTGCAATTTTTCTAGACCACACGTGTTTTGGGAATGTGAGGCCAGGCTCGGATGACGATGAAGGCTCGGGGCAGCTTCGGTTGGCGACTCGGGCTCGAATGCAGGCTCCGCTGGCTCGGGAGAAGCTCAGGTGCTCCGAGCCTAAAGGCACAAGGAAGAGGCTCGGAGCAGTCACGTGGACAACCATGGACCGTTCGATCAAAGAGATCAGATGGTTGTTGTGGCGCCTGAGTTGTCGACGTGTCCTCTTCTGGAACGTTGGATGAGCACCGGGATGGATTCATCCAACGATCACTGTATTCTCTTTTCTGTCGTGGTGATGGTGGCAGACTCTGACTTCCGACAAAGTACTCCTGCTCCGCTACCTTCTATTACACTCGATAAAGACATTCGGTCGCTCCTGGATAGATAGATATCATCGTAGAAGCTCGTGAAGATGGTTGAAGTTCCTGGAAGACGTGTCTGGTATTTGCTCCCTAGAGATTAGTTCACGAAGGTAGCTCCGACGAAGCTTCCGATCATTGAAGTTCGATGCATGCACTTGTTAAATCTAGCCGAAGTATGCAAGGGAGAATGCTCAATGGATGGAACGAGAGCCTATGCAGACGGAGGAGTGAAGGATCATTGCTTCTCCGCCGTGAACGGTGGAGTAGATGGGTCAACGATGATGAGGTTGTGGAGAAGGGAAGGTGGGTCTCTAATGGATGCGCGAAGATGGTGAGGATGCGGTGGAGCTTAACGGATGGTTCATGGGAGTTGATGGAGTGTGTGCAAGTGTAATAAAAAGGAAGAAATTAAAAAAATGTAGGTAGAGATAAGTGATACTCACCTGGGAAGATGGCGGGAGGAGGGCCTGTGCTTGGGGTTCTAAGCTATCCCCGGACCTTCGCCTTACTCCCCTCCGCGAAGGGGAGCAACTCAAAGCGGGGTGGCACCACCGCAACGCAGCCGTGAAGGCGGCAGGTTATCACCGGAGGCTGAAGGTCTTCGTCGCTCCTCTATCGATCGCCCCTATCACAGGGAGGAGGAGAGTGCTGGGCCTAGCCCCTCATAAAGGCGGACGACGTGTGAGGTGGGTGGAGATGGCATATTTAAAGCTGGAGGTTGGTGGTGCTGACGATGGTCGATGGGGTTTTCATGGAGAATGCTGATTGGACAATATGGATTCATGGAGGGAATGCGTGCTAGAGAGGATGAGGGAAGAGTGGGGTCGGTCGTGGAGCGGTTATCGAGCGGAGATGGTGGTGGAAGTGGCGAGGGAAATGGAAAGGGCGGAGAAGCTGCGAGAGGTGGAGAACGTGGGCGAGAGGTGGGACTGGAGGTGGACGACAGAGTGGTGGCCGTTGGATCTCACGATCCAACGGCCAAGAAAGGGGCGCAAAGAAGCGGTGTGGATTGGATCTGGGATGCGAGATCGAGGGCACAGGAGGCGCCACATGTCGAGAGGAGAGGAAGGTGGAAGCCAACGGCTGTGATGAGAGGAAGGAGACGATCGGGCGGTGGAGATATGAAGCGGAGTGGATGACTAAGATGGGAATGGACTGGAGAAGATCGGGCGGTGGTGGCGTAGACACGTGGAGGGGGGAGGTGAAGGCGTTAGCGGGCGGCCATGATCTCATCTGGAGATGATCGTATGACTACGAGAGGATGTGGGCGTGGACGGCTGAGATCTGGAGAGATAGAGAGCCATAGAATGGAGGAGGGAGAGGGCGCGTGCGCGCAAGGGGTTGGGCCGCGTGGCGCAACCAGATGGCGCCACGTGGCTCAATCAGATTATTGCGACAAAGAAAGTTAAATAAGAGGGAGAAGATGGCCGAATTTGGAAAAACTCAAAACATGAAAGTTGTAGATCTCGATGAGATCTACAAGTTTCATGTTGACCAAAAATGGAGACGAGTCAAACCAAGGGAGAAATATTTTTGCAAATGTTTTTTTAAAGGCGTAAAAACACTACGATTTTTAGGTTTGTTATTTTTTGTATTTTTAATTTATTCAAGGGCTCGGATAATTGCAAGAATTAATTTGATTTTTATTGACACTTAGTCTAAGATAGGGGTTAATTTCGGAGAATTAAGAGCATGAAACATGGTTTCATCATCCGACTCCTCGCCCTCTATATAAAGACTCGACGACCCCCTCGAGCTCCTATCTGCCATTTGATTTTTTTTCCTCCATGTGAGTTCCGGCCGCAGTCAGAGCGATTGACAGTGCTCCTTGCCACCGTCGAGCGAGGACGAGGAAGAAAGAGGGAATAGATGCGATCTGTCACGACGTCGAGCTTCTCCGTCGTGCGACAACCTCCACGAGCTATCGTCGCGTTGAGGTCACTATTCCCTGGAGCTCTGTAGAGCTCCAGAACCATTGGAGACAACTTCATCGGATTTCATCCATTATTCAATCCACTTCTCTATATCACACCCGCAATTTGACCAACTCAGATCTGATTGAGCTTTTGGTTCCACTTATTCACCTTCACTGGAACCAGTCGCCACCAGCTCCTTTATTCATATTCTGATCCGTACCTCACATTTGGTCGAAGTTCTATATTCGAGCCCTAATAACATTTATAGGTTGAAGCCATGCATGATTCAATCAATATACATGTATTTGATCTGGAAATCGGAGAACGGATCGGGATCAAGCACGTATCTCATGCAACCCGCCATCGCATAGGAGCCAGACACGTTCAAAGATCACAAGCAGGTTCATAGCAGCCAGACACGTCAACATCACGAGCTTCCTGGGCAATTTGTGTGTGTTACCCTACATTTTCTGATATCTTTGCATTCCCCCCTATATTTCCAAATTAATTACAACCGTACCCATATAAACTGTACATAATCCTATACATTCCCTATACATGATAAAAATATAAAAAATTAATAAAATACATAATCATATTATGTTATATACTATATACAATATTAATCAAAGTTTTGAAAAAAAAGATATTCCTTCTTTATTAAATCATTTAAAACTATCATAAAATATAACAAACTCCAAAAATCATAAAAAAATTAAAAATAGTTTTTTTCCAAAAAAATACATAAAAACTTGTAAAAATCATAACTACACCAAGAAAATTCACATAAAATGTACAACATATCATTTTTAAAGATAATTTCATCTATTTTCTAATAAAATAAAATAAAAATACTTTCTTTATGTTTTCAACTTTAAAAATTCAAAGTACGTCAGAGTTTTTAATAAAAAACTAATTTTCACATTAAAAAAAATAATTCCAAATACCTAAAAATCCTGAAAATCTTTTAAAATTTTGTAAAAATAGAAATAAAACTAAAATCATAAATTAAAAATCATATAAAAATTACAAAATATTTTCTAAAATAATAAAAAATCTACGTAAAAATTGCAAAAACAATATAAAATTCCTTAAAAATCAAATAAAAATTATAAAAATAAAGTAAAAAAAACTAGGAAACTGGTTACCTTATTTTGTCTATAGTTTAACCCTAGTTTTTAACAGTTTGTCTCCATGAGTTCGACATTCCCGTGCTTAACCGTTATACATTTAAGTTTAGGAGTATAAATTAAATAAATAAAAAATTAACTAAAATTAATCTTTTTTTTGACAAAACTCACCTGGTCGATACAATGACCGTGAAATCGAATTTCTTTCTCCTTTGCATGAATAAAGAAACTGATCAGGTAGTGGTTTTTCACCCCTCTATTCTCGGATGAGTTTTTTTTCACCATTGTGCTTTCTTTTCCGGCTACGAACTTCATTTCTGCTGCAGGTACAACAGTAGCTACTTTTTTTCTCTTTGACTGCAGATAAGAGCTGTTTCACTCTTTATTCCAATTTAACATATTATTGAAGGTGTTTGTAACTAATTTCGTTTAATTTTTAGGTATAAATACTTACGATTGAGGATATTCCTTTCCCATTGTTACTTTGGTTTCTACTTCGATCATTACCTCAAGTCATGCTAAAGGTAGGAAGTGCAATTTATTCTCTTGAGAGTAAAAGGATTGCTTCTTTTTTTAATGAATCAATATATTTCAGAATCTTTCCCAATTTCCTTCGCTTTATCTTCTAAATCACCATATGTGGCCCACAGGAATAATTAGAGTTTTGCACAAATGTCTCTGTTGAATATTTCATTGAATAACGAACTGATGTCTTTGATCCTAACATAAAACTTCCTAAAGTTTTTTTCCCGTTACAACACTTCTTTTTATCATTCCATATTTTAGGAATTTATCATCACTCAAACCTACAATAGCTTTTAGATATACATGTACTTCATAGTTAACAACTTGGATATTATCGTTAATTAAAGTTTTGTTTAATAATTTAATTATAGACCTCATCATCGATCCCATATTGCTGAAAAATTAACCATCTTCATGTTCAATCAATGACAATCTCATTTGTTGACATCACATATTAGTATGCATTAATTTCAATTGTAAATACCATTGAATTGCCCTTTAAATAGTCTATAGTTATAATTTTGCTATTTTTTTATTTGTATATTACTATGAAATAGGCAATGATCTCACTCTATAGTAATTAAACTTTTCCAATGTGAAAAATATATTACTTCAACAGTTTTCTACCATTAATATGCCTTTTAAGTAGTCTACGTTTTAAATTTAAATGTGTCCATTGTACTATTAATGGGAAGTTCATCAAATAACATCACATCTTGCTATCAATTGCCTTGATTTGTTTCTGCATTTCAATTGCACTGTAATAAACATGCAGGTTTAGATTGTATCCCATACTGATCTATTTCTGCCACTGTATCTATGCGTTTCCTCTTTTTTTCACAATAATCTCTTAAGACATAGTACATCAATTTTAAAAATAATATCCCGAGAATAAATATCTTCAAATTGTATGCTTTATAGTCGACTAGCTGGAATGTCCCTTTACACATTCTACTTATTACTTTATCTTTTCGTTGAACATATAATAGTTCACAATTTGCTATGTTATGAATATATAAAAAATTTGTTATATTTTCCTTCTTTTGTACATCAAGTTTTTTCATTACTTCTAATTGGTCCATTTTATTATACACACTTATACATGTTATTCAAGTTTGACCCAGAGCAATCTCGCTTAACTGTACTTTTGTTGACATTTTTCGCAGCCTATGATTTATAAATGTTGATAACTGCACCTTATAACAAGGCCATGATGATGGGGGTTGTACATCAAGATTTTTAATTACTTCTAACTGGTCCATTTAATTATATACATTTATACATGTTATTCAGGTTTAGCCCAGAACAATCTCACTTGACTGTGCTTTTGTTGACATTTTTCACGACCTGTAATTTATAACCGTTGATAACTGCACCTTATAACAAGGTCAGTAGGATGGGGGTTGCGAGGCAATGGACTGTGAGAGGGGAGGGTTAATATTGCACGAATGGGAGGAAACGATTCTTCCATTGCTACATACGAGGAAGAAGGGGGTTTGCTGTTGCTATGTGTTCGTTGGAGCTGCATGGATGTGGAGCTTTGTTGCCTCTATCTAGAGGGTAAGATCGGTTAAAAGATGAAAAAAGAGTGTATGAACAAAAAATATCGCATGAGAACGATTCATAGATAGTTTTATTGCATCTTAATCATTTGACAATTTTTTTATAATGGTTTCACCGATCAAATCCAATGACATGGGTATAGAGTTGCTAGGAATTGCAGACTATCGAAATACATAAGATGTACAAATACTTTTTCCTTACCTTACAAGGTTACGTTAATTACCTTCTTGAATTTTGTATACATCAACTATCTAATATCTTTCATAAAGTGTGATCTCATACAATTTTATACTGATGCATGAATGTTTCATGAGGTTTCCTATTGTCTTAATATAATTTTGTTAATCGGTTACATATAATCAACAGATTATCCTTCCACCGCGAAGCGTGGGTATCCTCATAGTATGGCTAAATATCTGAGTTTAAATGGATCGACTTGATCAGGGATCGTACGATCAAGTTAATTATATCGTATATGATGTTGGAGTATACATAGATAGACGCAGATGAGAGATACAATATAATCAAATACCAGCATCAAACCATGATACCTTTGACTGAGAATGGAGTGATTATTTGAGAATTGATATACCATACTATTTTTAAGGAATCAAAAATACAAGTTATTCGTAACAAATTGGCAACTCGTATCGGTGAATACATAAATATAGTAGTTGGTCTAAATGTCGGATTTAGTGCCTCTTGGAGAAGTGTTTGAAAATCTATACTTGTCTAGTGAGGTGTTGAGATGACATTGTAGTGTCATGCTACAGTGTTATATCGCAGTATCATGAAAGTTGGTCGACTATATATCTATTATCATTTTATTTCATAGATATATAGATATTGTTCCCCACACGATATCTATCGATCTATATTATCTATACCTTTTCTTCCCCCGCACGAAAAGGTGATGTTGTAATGTTATATAAATACAATATTAGCCATACATATCCAAAACGAGAAGATGTGTTTTGATGCTCTTACATGACATGAACCTCTTCCTTCCCCAGCACTCCATTCGTTTCGAACTTATTTTACCTGATGTGGTAGCAGAAAGAAAAGGAAGGTGCTCACACAGTTAGACTGTCAGCCCAACCGCCATGCTCATTTTCTGCTTCATGTACACGGTTATGCTTTGGTTGATTTACATGAGGCTCTAGGTAGAATGTGATCGCTCCATATAGTCTCTTGTATTTTATGACGTCGTGGATTACATTTCGTGCAATAAGATGTAACAAACTCGATGTGGCATCTATTTGGAGGTGGCAACACAAGTGGTCTAGGACGGAACCTTCGTCATCTGCTTCATCAATGCATGGGATATCATACCCACGATGTGGATCCAGAAACCACCACACATCCATACATAAACTGTGGAAGCCTTCATGCACTCTTGCCATTGCGGGTCGAATACAACCATGGCATTAGTGTATCCAAGTACGACAACCCTAGGCATCCAGTTGATCCACATTCATCGGTACCATTGGTTGTATCGAGGATCTCAGAGGAATTGCTTGCGGTGCTCAAGAGCTTGAACAAGTGCATGATCACCTTCCTCGCAGTTGCCCTGCGTGCATGGCAATGAGTGGGGAAAGCTAGAGAGCTCACTACGAGAAAGATTATATGTCTGACCTTTCATGTAAGCATTTAAGATTACGTCAAGTTGTCTCTCTCCCCCCATGGAATTTGGATAATGCGATAATATGGGCATATGTGGAGTTAAAGGAAGAACAACATTCCCTTCCACTGGGAATCGACATTATTTTTTACCTATCATGCGATTGTCTAGCATCTTCCGCACAATCAAAAGAGCGTGAAATCAGAGGAGGAGCAACATTCCCTTCCACCACCAATAACATTAGCATCGACCCACAGGTTAGTGACCACCATTTTACTATTGGCCCCTCTAATGTTCAGAACACCCACATCTCCCAACTATAATCGATCACTTTTTCTGTCATCTAGGATTTCTAAGTCAGGAACTTGAGTGCCTATTAAAGAGAGAGGGACGACCAAGGATGCGATCAAATCTAGGATTTCTAGGTTGAAATAAAGAGAAGGATACTGGTGAACCACTAGTTCATCATGTTATTATTTGTGTTTGAATTAAAATGAAATTCCCTCGTCCATTCACGTTTTTAACCTTTATTTGTGCATTATTCACATCATTTGGTATTTGCCTATATTCTTTTAAGGTCACGAAAAAATGAATTACAAAAATCCAAAATGCATTCAAACTTCTTACTGTTGCATATCTGTACAAAATTTCAATCCGTGTAAATTAAAAGTAAGTAGATTATTTGTACATCTAATCTGACTGTACACTTGATTTACGGATGTTCTAACATTTATTTTCTACATGTTCATACATACTTCTCCGTATAACCAGAAGTATAACAAAATATGTAACTGCATAAATTATTCTTATATGAGTATTTGATATTATATATAATATATCACATTTGATAACCGTGCACATTATATACGACAAGAAATCATCATATCCCGTGCAACGCACGGAGTTATATACTGGTATTACCATTACAAGCCGTAAGCCCTAAAACCCTTGCGTATTTTTCATTTCCACCGCTATCCAAAACCCTAACACATTCCCGTCCTCCTCCTCCTCCTCCTCCTCCTCCAATGGCTCGCAAGACCAAAACCCTAACACAACCCGTCCTTCCCTCTCCATCTCCCTCCTCCGACGACGGCGAGGACACCGCCCCCACCGCTCCTCCCCCATCCTCGGCCTCCGCCCTCAAACCCCCTCGCCCTAACAAACCCGTCTCCTCCTCGGAAGAAGAGGAAGACGACGAAGAAGACAGTGAAGAAGGATCCTCATCCGAATCGGAAGGCTCCCCTCCTCCTCCTCCTCCTCCCAAGAACGCCCCCGTCGTCACCTCGGCCCCTCCCTCCAAGAAGCCTCCGGTAACCTCACCAACCCGCACCAAGAAGCCCATCCCGGTCACCTCCCCCCCTCCTCCCCCCAAGCCCGCCCAGCCCTCCGATTCCGACAACGAGTCCGACTCCGAACCCCCTCCACCCGCCATTGCCCCCGAGAAGTCCAAGAAGCCTGAAAAGAAGCGGAAGGCCCCTGACACACCCAACGGTGAGCCCTCCAAGAAGTTTTTTGTGAGAGTTTGGACCACCGACGACATAACCGTGTTGATGGAAGGTGTAGTGGAATTCCGCGAGAAGCATGGGCGTGGGCCCACCTCAACCCCTGACTACGATGCTCTGCTGGGCATGGTGAAGCATCGGCTACACTTGGAATTCACTGCCACACAGATCATGACGAAGATCAGGAACTTGAAAAAGAAATATGAAGCCAATTTAGCCAAGGAGAAGGAGGTCTTCAGCAACGAGCAAGATAAGCTGGTTTACGATCTCTCGAAGAAGGTCTGGGGCAACTTGAAGGTGCGGAAGGGCGAAGTAGGCGATGAAGCTGGAGAGGAGGGCAGTAGAAAGCCACAGAAATTGGGGAGTATTACTGCATATCTCAGGAAGAAGAAGAAGAACAGTATTGTTGTTTCCAGGGAAACAGCTGCAGATGGTCGCAGCGATGACTCCGCAGGATTGAACTGGGCGGTAAAGTTGATAATGCATGATTTTGCCGATGTAAACTTGAATACACATGGTATGATGGAACAAGGTCTGGCAATATTGAAGCCCGAGGTCCTCTCTGCATTGGGTGAAGGATGGAGAGATTTAAACTTTGAGGAATTTTGTGTTTCAAATAAACGGATTCAACTTAAGTCAAAGATTGTCAAAGCTGTTGAAAAGGCACTGAAGAGTGCGGGCTTCCGAGGTTTGTAAGATGCATTTTAAGGTGAGTTTCTATCCGCCAATATTTAAATAGGTTGATGCCCATCATAAATTTATCTGAGTACTTAATGCAGTAGGAGTTGATAAATTTGCTTAGGATGTTTATCCATGTTGTACCCAAATTGTAACAGTAGTTGGATATTGTGACCGTAGTAGGATTTTATCTCCACTGCGAATAGCAAAGAACTTATGTTTAGTGATCTTGCAACCATTCTAGATAAACAAATGCACGTTATGGAGACTTTGATTCTTAAATTGGATGACCATAAGAGACATGGGATTTATTAAGCTTAATCAAATTCCAATAATAAATTGAGGGACTATATAGAAAATAAGTAAAATAGGAAAACAATGATTGATGGGTTTACAAACCACTAGTGATGAAATGTAGTTTTAATCTCCATTGTTGAATGAAAATCAAACAATTGGATTGCGTGCTCATCAATTTTCTAACTTGGCTAAAGGTTCATTAGAAAAATCATACACAAACATCTTGTGTATCTAATATTATTGTGGTTATCATCCAAATGCTGACCTGTCTATGTAAAATTGGTTGTCAACATGCTGCCCATTTTAAACTCTATCTTGCTCGAGTATGAAATCAATGCAGAGAGCTTTTTCTCAATTTTACATTACTCCGACTCCATCACAGCTCCATAACGTATATCCTACCATTATCTCAATGACGAACTACAAACCATTTTATTTATAATAGCAAAAAATGTATCAAATAATGTTCATATGTGTTCTGTTTATGGGGACCTTAGTCCAACTGCATCCTATTGATGGACTTCATACCATTGTCATGAATGATTCCGATCTTAAGAAACTTTCCATGGCACCGCTGTCGTGGATAACTCTTACATGTGCATGGAAATGTTGTTTTATCCATATAATATTACCATTAATCCTATTTTCTAGATAGCTCCTGGTACTTCTGCACTTTGAAAGCAATGCTACAAAAATTAGGGATTGTGAGGATATTTAGGCCATTTTTTACATAATTCTGATTTATCTAAGAAGTACGTTTAATTTTTTTCATAAAAACTTTATCAAACATGGTTGCTGGTACTTTTATTGTGCATTTGGTATTCTTTGTTGTGTTTTGGTGTGACTTTTATCCCCCCTGATGCTAAAATTCCACTTATAAATCATCATCACAACAACGTAGAAGGTTCATTTTTTAACTTGTCATTTGTATAAAAAGTTTGTTTTGTTGATCTTTTCTTGGAAACTATTGCATAACATCAAATACGGGGCATGCTCTTTCTCTTGCTATCTAATAACCTTTTATTGTGATAACTCCTGCATCCCTACTTTCTTGCTCCACTAATAATCATGACCTTTTGTTAATTCGACCGCTCATTGTATAAGTCCAAAATGGTAAATTGTTCGAACCGAAGTTCGATTAAAAGGTTTTTATTACACTTTGACCATCCCCTAAATCGCCTCATGCGAAAGCCCTTTCTTCTCACATAAGAAGGGTCAATGTGCTTAAGAGCGGCAAGTATCAAAGATGACAAAGTAGTGGCAGTGATCTCATTATGGTGTTATTTACAACATATATGGGCGTGGTGAGGTCAATGACATTGATGACATCAAAGATGGGGTGGTTGAGTTGGGAATAAAGGAGTGCAAGAGATAACAATAGCATGACGACGTTGCCTTACACATTGATGATGTCAAAGAGGGGGTGGTTGAGTTGGGAATAAAGGAGTGCAAGAGATAACAATAGCATGACGACGTTGCCTTACACTGATGGTAGCAGAGGTTCCCCCTTAAGAATGTGTGACAAAGGCATGTGATAGCGGGCTTGGTTGCCCCAGCGGGTGGTGTAAACAGAGGTAAGAATGTGTTGGAGCACAACACATGATTCAAAGAGATCGACTATGTGTTGGAGATGGATTTGATGCAGCTGTGTGGGTGCCATGAGATAAGGGCGACACTGATGCTTCACCGTGACGAGGGGGAGGGAGTGAGCGGTACTACCCAAGGATTTTCTACGTCTACCCAAGGATTCACCTCACAAGAACCGAAGAATCAAGTGGCCTTCAAACCACTGAATCGTTCTAACCAATCTGCCGATGCCACGGCTCTCAGAAATGGAAAAGTCACATCTACACATGTCGAACCACACATCATTATACTGGAAGAGGTCTCGATTGAGGATGAAGAGAAAATTGAGATTGAAAAGTACCCAAGTGAGACCAACATACCCACTTCTCTTTCCTCCCCAACCGTAATAATGCCCTTTTCCGAAGCTTTTCGCAGGAAAAACACCAAATCACCCACCCTCGATCCGGAGTTAGAGGAACTCTTCTCTGACATCGTCATCGAAATTCTACTCCTTAAAGCTCTCGAACAAGTTCCCTCTTTCTCTCAATTTCTGAAGGATAAATGCATACTGAGGAGGAGAGTTAATGAAAAGAACATGAATAATCATGAAGATATTGAGAGACATGCTCTACCTAGAGCCATATCTAACATCATATTACAACTCCTCCTGACAAAGAAAAAAGATCCGGGGGCACCACTAATGAAATGCACTATTGGAAAATTGACATTCGAGCGTTCATTATTGGATAATGGTGCCTCGATTAACCTCCTCCCTACACTGCTATTTTGGAGCACTTTGACTTGGGAAAATGAAAACCTTTCTCATTGATTTTGCAAATGGCACATCGCTCTGTAAAGAGACCAAGAGGATCAATCGAGGATGTAATAGTAGCGGTATGGGGACAATAATTTTCAGTCGATTTTGTTGTCATGGATACGAACCTAGCTAAAACACTAGCTCGATCTTACTTGGGCGTCCATTCTTGGCTACTGTCAAATTACACTTTGATTATGCATATGTGAAGGTAGAATTCACAATTAATGGGAAGGTTATTCCAATTGACCTTGTCACCTCATTCTTTGTAGACTCCGAGATTGAAGATTGTGGTTTGATAGAAGATTGTGCCATTCTTGACATACAAGTTGATTTTGCTCCTACACATCTAACTAAAGATCTTTAGATGAGAGCCTGAACACCTCACACTCCACCGACAAGGACATGCTCCATCAAATTGCTACATACTTTCTAAACTCTACACTAGAATAACCATTGTGTCCCCTCTTTAGTAGTGAAATCTTAGAGTTGGATAAAACTTGGAACACATCGAACACTGAACTTTCATTGACTTCGTCTCTGATTATGCCAATGCTGGAACCACCATTTGACAATGTATGCCCATCAGATGAGAATTTGCCGTCATCTAACTTAGATCATACTCTTGTAACTATAATGGCCATGGGGAATACTCATGCTGGATTGATGCAAAAAGGATTTTGCACGGCGACGGAAAATATTTTTTGAAGGTAGATTTTTTGGTAGAGAAGAAAATGGAGGGGTTGAGAAGAGAAGCTCGTCGGAAAAACGAGAGATGTTGGTGAAGAGAATCGTGAAGACCACGTGGAGGAAGAGAGAGACTAGAGAGAGAGATAAATCTCAAATTTTCATATAAACTGACTTGTCTAAAACAATAGCCTAACATCCCTTTATATAGGAGGGATGAGATTACAAAAATAGAAATTCAAATTCAAATTCAAACTAATTATCCTAATTTGACTCTAACCGACTAATTACGAAATTCAAATCTCTAACTAATTAATTGAGATCACATGCGATCTCGTTTTTTTAATTAAAATTACGATGACTTAAATAAACGTAAATAAAAACTAACGGATAAAAACAGAAAAAATACGACCCTATTTATCCGTTTCGCGCCGCATCAACACTCCTCCGCTTGAAAAATTCGTCTCTCAACGAATTGCTTGATCTAGATGCGTCGTTGGAGAATTCGTCCTTGAAATTTTAGCTTGCACTTCCTTCAATTAGATCCTTTTCAACGTTACGTTCGTAGTTCTTTCCAATTGAAGGGCGTCTCTGCAATTTTCGTAGCCTTTCTCTTAAATAAAATCCATAGCATAATCTATCCTCTAAAAAACTTTTTGGAGGAGGGGTCTCCTTGCAAAGATTCCAAATCAACCTCCTATCCCTAACTTTAAGGGATCCGATTCCTTTTGAAGGGACGCTCGTTGTTAGGGCTTCCCTCATCGTCAAGCAGCATCGGCGGCGGCCTTGAGCGATCAACGGCAGGCGGCGTAGGCTCCTGCCTTTGAGGTTCGAGCGATGGCTACAACGAATGGTGTAGTGGCGCGTGGGCACGAGGCGAGAAGCGAGGGGGTCGTGGGTTTTCCGGGAGCACGAAGATAACAGATTGGGATGTTGGCGGGGGTGGTGAGGGTAGCCAGGAGGTTGCGATGGAGTGGGAGGGGGTGTTGAGGGTGCGGGGGTGACAACGGGGGCCGGGGACTGTGTCGCAGGGGATACAGGGGCGGTGGAAGATGGCGCGGGGTGGTGTAGGGGTTGCGGGAGGTGGGGTTTCTGGGGGTGCGTGGGTGATGGGAAGGGGTGCATGGGCTGGGGCCTGTGCCGCAGGGTCTGGGGCTTCGGGGGCGTCGGGAAAAAGTGATGTTGGTGGTGGCGGAATTCTGGACAGCGGCGTTGGTAGTGGAAGACTTTGATTCGTCCGCGCATAGGGTCTCGAAATTAGCCATCAAACCTTGTAGTTTTTTTAGACTTCAAGCAATATGCCCGACATCTCTTTGTCGTAAGCTTCGTTGGATCGTCGTCCGATGAACGATGATCCTTCATTGCATGATGCTTGCGTGAACTTTTGTATGGATCGATAGATCGTGAGGACGATCTGTAAGCCATGCTCTGATACCAATTGATGCAAAAAGGATTTTGCGCGGCGACGGAAAATATTTTTTGAAGGTGGATTTTTTGGTAGAGAAGAAAATGGAGGGGTTGAGAAGAGAAGCTCGTCGGAAAAATGAGAGATGTTGGAGAAGAGAATCGTGAAGACCATGCGTGGGAAGAGAGAGACTAGAGAGAGAGATAAATCTCAATTTTTCATATAAACTGACCTGTGTAAAACAATAGCCTAACATCCCTTTTATATAGGAGGGATGAGATTACAAAAATAGAAATTCAAATTCAAACTAATTATCCTAATTTGACTCTAACCGACTAATTACGAAATTCAAATCTCAAATTAATTACTTGAGATCACATGCGATCTCGTTTATTTAATTAAAATTACAATGACTCAAATAAACGTAAATAAAAAATAACGGATAAAAATAGAAAAAATGCGGCCCTATTTATCCGTTTCACGTTGCATCATGGATCCACTACTGAGACCCCACCATCCCCTCCCATTGAACTAAAAAGCTTTCCTAGATGATGGCTGTACTCTGCCAGTCTTCATCAATGCCAACTTAGAACAAAGTCAGGAAATTCAACTCATGCAAGTATTGAAGAAAATTTCTCAAGCTATTGGATGGAAAACAACTGATTTAAAAGGAATAAGTCCGACATTCTGCACTCATCACATATACTTGGAAAATGATAGTAAACCTTCACGTGAAATGCAAAGACAGGTTAATCCTAATAACAAGGAAGTTGTGAAGAATGAAATCTATAAGTGGTTAAGTACCGGTATCATTTACCCAATAGCTGATACCCATGGGTTATCCCTCTCCAAGTCGTCCCAAAGAAATGTGGATAACAATTGTCAAAAATGAGAGAGGAGAGGACATACCAACCATAGTAGCAATATCTTGGAGAGTTTGTGTCCATTATATAAAACTCAATAAGGTCACACGAAAAGATCACTCCCCATTACCATTTATAGGTCAAATTGTTGAAAGATTAGCCAGAAAAGAATACTTTTGCTTTCTAGATGGATATTCTGGTTATAATCAAGTCGCCATAGCACCAGAGGATCAAGAAAAGACCACATTAACTTGGTCATTTGGAAGATATTCCTTCTGATGATTGCCTTTTGGACTTTGCAATGCGCCTGCTACTTTTTAAAGATGCATGATGGACATTTTTTCCGATATGGTCGGTGATTTCGTGGAGATTTTTATGGATGATTTCTCTATCTTTGGAGGCTCTTTTGAGGAAACATTAGGATTTGGGGATAGAGTTACTCAAGAATTGTATTGAAGTTACTCTAATATTATCTTGGGAAAAAATCTCATTTCATGGTCGAAAAGGGAATAGTGTTAGGACATATTGTGTCTAAGATGGGAATGGAGGTGGATCTCTCCAAAATTGAAACAATCGCTCACTTGAGCACACCAATTAATATCAAAGGAATTTGATCTTTTCTAGGTCACGTCGGCCTCTACCGACGATTTATAAAGGATTTTTCTAAACATGCGTGACCACTCACCAAACTACTTGAAAAGGACCAAGAATTTAGATTCACAAATGAAACATTTGAGTCATTTGTTCTATCGAGAAGGATCATCTGTGAGGCTCCAATTTTGCAACTCACTGACTGGACCCTTGAGTTTGAGATAATGTGATGCTTCAGATTATGTTGTCGAAGTAGAGTTGGGACAAAGGAAGGATGGAAAATCATATGCCATTCACTATGCTAACAAAACATTAGATGAAGCACAAAGAAATTATATTGTGACCGAAAAAGAATGACTAGTCGTGGTGTTTTCACTTGAGAAATTTTGATCTTATATTTTTGGATCACACATCATTATCTACATTGACCGCTCTGCTATAAAATATTTGTTCACAAAAAAGGATGTCAAGTCTTGACTCATTAAGTGGATTCTAATGCTAAAAGAATTTGACCTAGAAATGATTGGTGGTGAGGAACAGATGCAGACAACGCACAACGACGGCGACGACGCGGAGGTTTGCAATCGAAACAACAAGATGCTTCCAGGGGGTTTGCCTTCGATGCGGTGGATGGGGGCACATTGCGGTGATTTGCAGAGATCCAATCATGTGTTTTGCTTAAGGTCAGAATGGCCATCGACGTTCTTGATGTTTTGGTCACCAAACATGGATGCGCAAGACATCCACGTCCAAGATAGGAAAAGAGTAGGGCGATTGGTTTCTCGTCGGTGTTGGATGTTTGGAGGGAGGGTATCTTGGGGTGGGGGGCTATGGAAGACATCGAACATGCCATCAGGATGACGTTCAGTGGAGATGTAATTAAAATGAATGGGAAAGGTGGTTTGTGTTCGAGGTCTATCGACGCAGGACATATAGAAGCTGCTTGCCCTCAACAAGGTTGCTTCTGGGCGGCTGCATTGGCAACTCCCAAACCCGAGGGACAATAGTGTTGAGCTGCGCGAGATGCGAACGATTCACATCAAGGGGCTATCGCTACTGTGTAGAAGCGTGAAGAAGATTCCGAGCATGATGGCGTCGGTGGCAAAAGTGCAAGGATTGCTGTCCGATGGGCTGCATTGGAGGCAATCATTTGATGCGGTTGTGGTGGTGTCAGAATTAAACATATCAACGCCATTCACTTTGGAGATGGAACTTAACGACTGCCAGTTTCTTTTGGAGGTTGGGGACGAAGTTCCCTTATGGCCGGGAGAGAGGGAGAACCGGAGTTGCTTCCAGGGCAGGAGGCTGCCAGAGTGGGAAACATCAAGGCATGAAGTTGGTCGGTCGTGGGGAGTTGTACCGTCGGGGGCGGGGCAGTCACACGATGCCTTGAGCAAAGGCAAAGGTCATTCCCAATGGATGGAACTCGGTCTTTCTCAAGAAAGAGACATGAGAACTTTCTATAGTGAAGATGGGCTACCCGTCACTGACGGAAAAATGTCATATGTGATAACTGTAACATGGGTTGAGGGCCCGAATGGGGAAGAGTCAAAGTGGCGTAATCGAGCGGACTTTGAAATGGTATTGGAAGACCAGAATTCATATGCAGGTCATGAGAGGGAGGCCTCTTTGGTTAGGGTAGATCCATGTATGGGCATGAGCAAGGGAGTTGACCCGTTAATAGAATCGGGCGAGGTCATATGGAATCGGAGCTCCGCGAAAGAGGACGCAAGACCTCTCCGCAAGTCTGATGGGAATGCTTCGAAGTTGAGCGATGAAAATGATCGCCATTTGGTGGAGCCGTCACGACCCCTTCCATGCCATATGGAGATGCAACCGAATATGTTAAACCTCGATGATATGGAGGACCACCGCCTGGGACTACAAAGGCCTGTTTCGACCTAAGCAAGGATGCCCGACACTGACTGGCAGTTTTGGTGGAAGACGTACACCCTTCAGAACATGGTGGAGCGCATGCGGTGATGAAGGTTTGAGACATGCACCCTCGAGGGGGCGGGCAGATTATTACGTCGAGCTTTGACATCCGGGGAGGAAACCTGTTGCAGGGTGTCATCGAATCAGATGTCCACAGTGGTGGACAAAATTGGGCAAAATCACTTGACGGAACTTCAAATTGAAACCTCTCCCACTCTTCGTTCCCCCACTGACACTACCGTCGGGCCCCTCGCACACCCCCACGCAGTCCCATCTCTGCTACCACCCTCCCTTGCCTACCCTACACCAACACCCCCTCTAATACAACCCTCGTTCCCCCAGTGACCCCCTACCCCCATCGTCGCCACCTCCCCTTCTGCTGCCCTCGTCACCCCTACAAACCTCCCAGCCCCTTTGCCCCCTCCCACCATACCTGCACCTTCCGCTGCACTTGCACCACCTGCCCCCATCCTCCCCCTCACTAACCTACGCCACACCTTCTACCTCTCGCAACACTTTCTTCCCCCGCCTAATTTCTACCTCAGTTCCACGCCACCAACATCCCCTCTTCCCATCCCCTTAACACATCCTCCTGCATCCTTAAAATTTCGCCCCAGGCCCTTTCACCTCACCCCTGAACCGCCGCCTCCTCTTCCCTATCCCACCACTCACACCACTGCTCTCCCTCTCCACCGCCCTACCCGATGTTGCTCGTTCCTCGATTCCTGACGCGGTTGCTACCGAGGGCTTCCCGAGTTGGTTCACCAGCACCATGTAAGGTGTCCCGACCCAACCCGTTGTCGCCACCCCTATTTGGAAACCACGCGTCGCTGCCCCTGTGTGGTCATTTGCTACCACCTTGATGTCATCTTGAGCCGTCGATACTGCCAGAACCCCAACCTTAGTGTTCGACGCCGGCCATGTCGATGGAGAGAAGAAAACGTTTGCGGACTCCTGATTTGTTTCCCACGGGGAACCAACCCCTTAAAATTAGAGATTAGGAGTGGCTTTGGAAAAAATGCAAGGACCTCCCTCTACCTAATACCGTTGGTATAAAGGTTAAAGAAAATGGGAATTTAAGAGATCTTTTAAATGAAGGGGTACGGAAATTGCATTACAATCCCCCGATGCAGGAATATTTAAAAGAAAACACTGAAAGGGAGAAATTTAGGTGGCTAACTTTTCCAAGTAGGATTAGGAATAATGGTTTCACCTATTGAAAAACCCCATGGTCTAGTGCATTACTCTCATCTCCTCCCCTCTTAAATTTGTGCCATTTCTTTGCTATGGGTTCTCCAAAAGCCGAGACGTCCTATATGAAGATGCCCCATCAATTTTTTTGAGAACCACGTCATGGGGACAAAACTCGGGTGATGCCAACATTTGTGCCACGTATGCTCTTCCATCATGAAATTAATGGCTCCAACAATTGCAATACTTGGATTCCACCTTTTGCTCCACATCAATTATTTCAAAAGATGATCAAGAATGCCTAATTAAAATCATCAAGCTTCAAGCCAGAAGATCTAACAATTCATAGGGAGACGAATTTTTCAAGCAGAGGAGAACTAATGCAGCACAGAATTAATAAATAGGGCTTATTTTTTGCACACAAATAGGATCCAATTTTATTTACGATTAACGGAGTCGTTACAATTTTTAGAGATCGCATGTGATCTCAATTGATGGTCAAATTATGTAGTTAATTGGTTAAGTAGATTTGAATTTTGAATTGTATTTCTATTTTTGTAACCCCATCCCTCCTATATGAAGGGGATGATAGGCAGTTGTTTTAAACAGTTCAAGTTCAAGTTGAAATTAATTTGAGCAATGTTCAGGAAGGCGGTATGCGATATTCAGTCGGAGGGATCACTGCATAGAGAGTATGCGGTTTGCGGGAGAGTATGCGGGGAGTATGCAGTTTTATGCGGTTTGGTATTTTTTATTATTAAAAATATAAATATATATATATATATATATTTAATATCATGTTAATATCATCTAAATATTATAGCTCTTGAATATAATAATAGAGAACTATTGGGATAAAAAGTAATATAGAGTCAAATGAGCGAAAACATCTATTGAAAGAGCGTTAGGTCGGGTGTCTAAGTTTATGTTAAAGTTTACAAAATGTTTATTTGAAAATCGGCCGCATATACCGCATACTCGGCCGAGTATGCGGTCAGACCCGCCTAGATGCCGATCTGATCATACTCAGAGCGCCAAGGCTTCCGAGTATGAGTATGCGGCCGAGTATACGGTATACTCGGCCGATTTCCTGAACACTGAATTTGAGAATTATCTCATATCTCCCCTCTATATCCCTTCTCCCCCATGCGATCTCCACGAGTGTTTTCCAAAATCCCTCATTTTCCGACGAGTTTTCTCTTGTCAACCCTTCAAATTTCTTCTCCACTGTTTTTTCCACCGCTCACGTAATTATTTTTCGTTGTAGCGAATTCTATTTCCATCACTCGATCTATGTAATTTTCTGACAGAGGGCAGACGAGAAAATGCTTATTACCAATATCTACTGCTGGGTGACAATCCACGGTTTTCGGAACTGATTGAGGAACTAAATCTAGCGCGTTTGATCTATTCGGATATTGCTTGGATCATCGCTGGAGATTTTAATGTAACCCTCGTTCGGAGGATCGTCCGGGGATGCACGGAGGATGTGCTACAATATCAGAGACATTATCTACCTTTGTTATTGAGAGGGGTTTGCAGATCGTCGATGTCGCAGGTTGTGTGTACACTTGGAGAAGTTCGAGAAATAGGTCGCAACTTGATCCCTTCTTGGTGTTTGCGAAGATGATCGAAACCTTTCCTTGGCTAGGGCTTGGGCCCTTTCAAGGTCACATCGGACCGTACACCGCTAATGTGGTCATTGGGGGAAGATACTCGACGTCGATCCACATTCCGCTTCGAAAAGGCTTGGATGATGGAAATTAGGTTTCGACAGATGGTTACCGAGTTCTGGGTCGGGATTCAGCACCACAGTTTTGCTACAAATAGGTTGGCAGTGAAATTGACTGAGTTGCGAAAGTGGTTGATGTTCTTAGACAAGGAAAACAAGCTTTGAGAGGGCAGAAGAAATCCTTGGCTCCGGAAGCAGTTTATTGACTAGATGGTCTGAACTTTGAAGAACGAGAGACTGCTGATAGAAGACGAGATTCAGATGAGAGCGACGTGTTGAGGAAATACGCTTGGAGGGTAAGAAGAAAGAGGCGGCTTGGAGACAAAGGTTCAGGTAGCGGTGGCTCAAGGAAGGGGATGCAATACACGTTTCGTTCATTTAATGGCAAGCAAGCGGAGGCGGAATAATTACATTCATTCCCTGGCCTTTGGTAACGAGGTGGTGCAGGGAGATAAGGAGCTGGACACGGCCCTCCGATCTCACTGTCAGGAGCTCTATAGAAGGAGACTACGTACGAGATGAGAGTGGCGAGGCAGAGGCGTGAAGACTTTCTCGGAGGTTTAGGCGAGCTCCTTGCTTTGTGAATTCACTAAGGATGAAACCAAAGCTGCACTACAACTCAATGCGGGTGAGGCTCCCGAGCCTGATGGCTTCTCTATTTCATTCTATAGAGAATTCTGGGATGTGGTTAAAAATGATATTATGGAAGTTATTCAGGAATTTCGGGATGGCAATCGTGGATTTGATTGCTTAAATAAGGTATTGATTTTCTTGTTGCCCAAAAAGGTGATCCCAAATAGAGTAGAAGATTACCGACCCATTGCTCTTTCTAATGGAATTTATTTGATTGTGGCCAAAATACTTGCAAGTAGACTCATGGAGGTCCTCCCAAGCATCATCTCGCCAGAGCAATCCGCTTTTGTACCATGAAGAAACATGGCAGACATGCTCGTTCTGGCTTCGGAAATGATACATATTGGAGAAGAAATAAGATCAACGGACTACTGTGGAAGGCATACTTCTCTAAATCTTATGATTGTGTCGACTGGTATTTACTCTGGGCATCTATGGAGAAGAGGGGTTTCCCTGCTCTTTGGATTTCTTGGATGAAGCGATGTGTTACGACCGGAGTGTGGTTTCTTTGTGCTCTTTGTATTGACTAATGGGAGACGGGAGGGTGGTTTCTTTCATCCTCAACGGAGAGATATGGATGTCCCTTGGCCCCTCTGCTATTCGTCGTTGTTGCAGATGCGTTGGCCGTTATGATGAGGTTAGCGACTGAGATGGGATGGTGCTATGGATACATGAGAGAAGATATCTCGATATCTATGCTGCAGTATGCTGATGATACGATGGTCTTTCTCGATGATAACATTGAATCGATCCAGCGGGCGTCACAGATCATGGATATTTTTGGAGACGTGTCCGATCTACATATAAATAGGGGGAAGCTCACGGTTGTTCCTTTTGGTCTATCCCCACAGGACACTCAAGAGGCAACAAGGAAGCTAGTCTATCCCATTGGTAGGCTGCCCATCACCTGCTTGGGGTTACCTTTGGTTGTTTGGTAGAATGGAGGCCTTGTATTGGAGACCATTGGACTGTTTGGAGGGGCGTTTGGCGGGATGGAAAGCAACAACTTTATTAATAGGGGTAAAGTTAATACTTCTTAAGCACGTGTTGTCGACGATACCTGTTTTCTTTTGCTCCACAAGGATGATCCCCCCGACATCTGAAGGAAATTAGAAGCATTAATGAGAAGATTATTTTGGTCAGATGGAAAGCATGAAAAGAAATTGATTCGTCTTGTTAGTTGGGATAAGTTGACTGCTCTTAAAATGAAAGGAGGTTTGGGGGTACAAAGACTAGCGGATATGAACATGGCACTGCTTGCCAAATGGGTGGTCATAATTTTGGGTAGATCAGATGATTTGGTATGTCGGCTTCTGATGAATATATACGTAGTGTCGTCTTCGTTGGTTGCAGGGCATGTCCGCTGTCAGTCCTCCCTATGGCAGGGTATTGAAAGCGTACACCCAACGATGATGACTAAGACGCGACCGATGCTGGGAGATGGTAAGAGTTTCAGATTCTGGAGGGATGATTGGTCGGGAGATGAGTGTTTGTACATCTGCTGCTGGGTAGCAGTTTTGGGTAACAGTTTCATATTCCGATGTCGGCGGCCGAAACTCTACTCTTGCAGTAAGTCTGAGTACTGCATTCCTGGCAAGGCATAAAATCTGCTATCTGTTTGTACATCTGCTTAAGGTATTTTTTCTCTTACTGTTGTTTATACTTTCTTTTGAAATAAGTATGTGGGAACTCTGCAAGGCATCAATTGAAAAAAAGTGATAAAAGAGCATCTTTCATCACCTGCATATGCATTCTCTTCAATCAGGATATCTTTTCTGCTCCATTATCAGCATAGGGACATTGCTCTATCTAAGCATCTGGGTTGCATCGATTTCATGCATTTTTAACCATTTTTCTCATTTTTACCATTCATTCCATTTTGTCTTCAATTTTTTTATATTTTTTTAAAAAGCCATGTTCACCAAAAATATTTGCATATATCCAAAATACAACAAAAATTGCAAAAATTCCCAAAAAAAATCCTTGACAAATTTCATCATTTTTTTCAAAATACAAAAATATTTTCCCTATTTTCTCCTATTTTTTTGGGATTTTAGTCTGGTTTTTACACATTTCGGACTTAGATCAAGATGACCTAATCTACTTAATTTCAGAGGATTTCTCTAAGCTTGACTATTCTATGTTTCCTAGACTATTTTAGACTGAATTCTTCAAGTTTCAATAATTTTATGCGGTAACCAAAATATGTGTCTAAATAGATCATCTTGACAGCTTTACTACTCTTTTACCCTTGATTGTTTATTTTACAATTAGAAGAATAGATGCTTCAGATTTTGTGAATGTCTTAGTACCATACTTAAGGCTGTACGATGTACTTATCTCGCAACTTGGGAAGAGCTATAACTTTTACACACAGTTCAAGTTCAACTCAAGGCTAAAGAGAATATCTGTTGATCGGGATGATCTGACTTGAGCTAATGATGGAGCCAACTAAAGTTGCTTGAACACAAGGGCAGTCGAATTGAGTACTCGAGTCTGTAAGGAATCCGAACACATTATTAATCTGAAAGTCAACTTAGTCTTTGTTTGTTATTTGTTCAGACTTGGCTTTAAAATCTCAAGACTTTTGTGGGTGTGTCTCTTGTAAACCCTCTCCGAGCGTTCTCTAATTGTTTTATCTTTATGTATCATTATTTTGCTCGAGACTAGCAAACGTTTTTTTTTTTGAAATCTGAGACTAGCAAAAGTTAAGTATGGGGATATGATGAATCTACGATTGATCATGTTTTTCTACCATTTATTGAGCAAAAATCATGTGTAATTAGTTTAGCTTTTGAATTTTTTTCATAATTTCCATTTCATGATTCTCATGTTCATTGCATCCAAAAATATCTAAAATTTTGCATATTATTAATTATAAAAGAAAATAAATAAATAAATAAATAAATGACCATCATTATCATTATTTTTTAAACATGCTCTCCATGCTCATGTTAAAGTCTCTAATTTATTTATTTTTTCAAGGTCTAGCTTAGAAGAGGTTCACGAGGGGGCTCAGATCCCCTTTTTTGCAAAAAAATGAAAAAAATACAAGAAGACAAAACAATTAATGTCAGCATTTGAAATTTTTTTTAACAAATATATAATGGAGCTGACGTCATTAACCAGCCCGATCGAATGCTGCCCCTTCTTCTTTGGCCGCACGCAACCATTGTGCGCCTCTTCCCCTCCCCGTATCTTCAACAGCCGTTGCTCCTTGGCTACCTTCCAACGGCCGTCGACCTTTATAAGAAGATGGGAGGATCGGGCCATCGAGAAAAAAAGGCAGGAGAGATCCACGACCCATCCGTCGATCTTCGCAGCCGCCCTCCACGACCTCCGCCCTTTTTCCTCCGAGCTCCGTCGTCGTCCTTTGAGGCCTCTGCCCTCTCTCCACCGTCACACTCCGTGGCCTCCGCTCTCGCACGACCACCTCCACCACCACCGTCAGGAAGAAGGGGTCCTACGGGCCCCTTCGTAATTTTCAATTTTCTTTTTTCTTTTTATAATTTTTGGACCTAATTGTAATTTTGAAAACTTTTATTTCTTTTATGTAATTTTCCCATTTTCGCATTTCATATATGTGACAATCGCAATTCTATCGTTCAAGTTTAAGTTATCTTCATTGTAGTCCCTTTGTGATCTTTCTGTAATTTCCAAAATCTTATTATCTTTTTCTGCAATTTTCCATCAAATATTTCTTTATTGGTAATTTTTCATGTCTACCAAGTAAATTTTCGTAATTGCAAAATTTCCATAAAATAGTTCTTATTTACATCCATACTATAGAGATATTTCTATAGTTTATGTACTCGTATGTTATGTTTTTTTCCATCTTCCACCTTATGTAATTTACCTGTAGGCATATATATTAAGGCGCGCGCCCCCCCAGGCTGTGCGCCTAGAAAGCACGCATTGCTTTCATATAAAATGACATACGCCTTGGATCGCATGGGCGTCGAGGAGTGCCTAGGCGACCTTTTTTTATGCATACTACATATATATATATATATATCGCATTCACAAAATGCGATATACATAGCGCATTTTCGAAATGCGATATACCCGTTCAACCCTGTATTACCCCACCGCATTCGATCCGACCCTCATTCGACCCTATTGCCCTTGCGTCGTCCCTGGAGAGAAGAATCTCCTCCGCAGCCGCCTCCCTACCTCCTCTAGCGACCTTCCTCCTCCTCCGATGGCCTCCCTCCTCCTCCACCGGTCTCCCTACCTCCTCCAGCGACCTCCTTCCTCCTCCAACGATCTCCCTTCCTCCTCCAGCGGCCTCCCTCCTCCAACAGCCTCCCTCCTCCTGTAACCTCCCTACCTCCTCCAGCGGCCTCCCTCCTCCTCCAACGACCTCCCTGCGTTCTCTTGCTCTCCCCTTGTAGAATGACTTCAATGGAATCCTTGGATGGGGATGCCATTCCTATTCCTACTACACCAACCCCATCTACTGTGCAAAGGCCTGGGGAGATTGATCCCCGCTTCACCGACAAGATGAATGATCCATGCTTGAAAGCGGTATTGAAGGATCCTGGTTGGAAGTACTCTTTTTGGCCGAATACTCTAGACAAGAATAAGGTGCAATGTGCATTGTGCGGCCACATTACTAATGGTGGCATCAAAAGGCAGAAGGAACACTTGATTGGTGGTTATCAGTATGTATCTATGTGTCCAAAAGCCACTGTGGAGATTAAGAAAGGGATGGCTGACTTCAAAAATCGTAACAAGAAGAGGATGGTAGTCGTTGATTATAGATATAGTGGAGCTGATTCAAACATTCCAGATGCAGATGATGGTGATCGTGGTGAACATGTAGTCATCTTGGATGACTCACAACCTACGACTACAACAGGTAAAAACGTTAAATCTGATTCTGGTTCATGTTCTGTAAATAGGCCACCTGTACAGAAGGATCCACACGACAAAGGTCCTATGGACTCGTTTAGTTCTACTAGCCCATGAGAGGTTATGGCACAAAGGAAGGCAACAAGGGCTCGTGGTGAAGCACAACAAACTACAATTGAGTTTGCTTTAAAAAAGGTTGCTACACAGGTGGCATATGATGCCATAGCTGAGCCATTCTATACAAGTGGCATCCCTTTTAATGTTGCACAACGAGAAGTATTTGAGGTGACAGTGGAGGCTATTGTCCAAGCTGGGAGAGGCTTTGTTCCTCCATCTTATCACCAACTGCGAAAGCCCTTACTTGAAAGATTATATGTAAGGACCAAAGATTTGCAGGTGAAGCATGAAAGCCATTGGAGGACATATGGATGCATGATTATGTGTGATGCATGGACTGATAAGCGACAACAAAGTCTGATATACTTCCTTGTTAATTCTCCAGAAGGGTCATTTTTTATTTATGCAAAGAATGCAATATCCGATGTACACACTGTAGAGTTATGTGTTCAAATTGATAGGCGAAGCCGTGAAGATGGTGGGTGAGGAGAACATTGTACAAGTTGTCGCCGACAATGCAAGCAATTTTGTTTTAGCAGGAAAGTTACTGATGGAGAAGAGGAAAAACCTCTTTTAGACTCCATGTGCTGCACACTGCTTGGATTTGATGCTTGAGGATATTTCCAATTTACAGAAATTTGCATGAGTTATCAAGAGGGCGAGAAAAGTAACAACGTATATTTACCAGCATATCCGGTTGCACGATGCGTTTCTACAATTCAGTGAGGATCACCAAGAGCTGTTTAGAAGCGGAGTTACCCGCTTTGCTACCAACTACTTGACCCTTAATAGTTTGCTAAAACAAAGGAAAGCGTTGGCATCTTTGTTTATTTCTGAGGTGTGGAACACTAGTTCTTGGTTGAAGACACATGATGGGAATTATGTCTATGAAACTGTGATGGCGAATGCTTTTTGGGAAAAAATTGAAGATTATCTTAGAGTCGTGCAACCCATGTTACTGTGCTGCGTTTAATGGATGCTGACGAGAAGCCACCCATGGGATACATTGCTAGGGCATTTGACACTGCAAAGGAAGCGATCATTGAAAACGTTGGCAGGAGGGAAACAAATTACATGCCTATTCTACAAATTATTGATTCTTGTTGGCCTCTGCCAAACAATGACTTTATTTTTACTACATTTTCCCCTTTTTTGTTGTAACTGGATAGCTTGTTTAATTATCTATGTTTTGGTTCCTTTTTGTGTTGTGATTCTTCATTCTTGTGATTAATCACTAATATTTGGTTAAATGACATTTATTACTCTAACACTCTAGTTACTATGTATTTATAAACACAAAAGTTCTTAACCGAAATAAATCCAATACCTACTGTAACTTTTTTTTAAAAAAATATATTAACTGATGTCGCATATCCAAAGTGCGACATGCACTTAAAAAAATAAAAAATGAAGTCGCATTTGAGACATGCGACATCCATTTGCTTTAAATAATTATACGTCACATGTCTCAAATGCGATACGTAGGGCACATTTTGGGAACCGCCTAGGCACTTGCCGCCTTAATAACCATGCTTGTAGGCGTTCTCTCTATAAGAGAGCCTAGGGTTCCCTGGAATAAACAAGTTATCATTCTCATTTCCACCAACATGGTATCAGAGCCTCCACCCTAAAAATCCCAACCTGCCGTCGTCGCCCCCTCCCTCCCTAGCTACCCTTCCTAGCCCGCCTCCCCAACCAGCCTACCGCCCTCCCTCCCCACTACCGTCGTCGCCCCTCCCGGCCCATCGCTCCTCCCTCCTCTAGCCGGTGCGCCGCCCCCGCCACTTCTCCCCTCTCTACTCGGCACCGACTCTCTTCCCTCTCAACTCGGTGCCGTCCCCTTCTCTTTATACTTCTTCATAGATTTGAGTGTATAAGTCTACATATGCATTCAACTCCATACATGTTTATGTAGACAGTTATTCATTGGTCTGCAAACCCTAGTTCTTCATCTCCGGCCACAATGTCAGAAAACAAAGTCGACATTCCCCCATCAGCTATTTCAAAGGTCCAACGCCAATAGTCAAGACAGATGGGAATAATTACGAGCTCTGGACGATGCAGTTCATGAGTCTCATGAAGTCCAACGGTAAGAAGTACATTCTTACTGAAGATGAGCCGGCAACGAAGACTGGGATTTATGCCTCATGGGAGGCTGATGATTCGTATGTCTAGGTCAGGCTTTCAGGCACTCTGACGATGGAGATTTCTAAATGATGTCCTCCATCAGCCCACAGACCATAGCTAAGGCCACGTGGGATATCCTTGCCGCGACGTACTCGCAGATGAGAAACGAGACCAAGATCCTCCAACTTTAGCATGATATATTTACGGTCAAGCAGAATTGCAAGACGTTGCATTCATTGTATACATCTCTACGACGGATGTTTGAGAAGCTTTACAATATCATTCCCCTGACGGTGACCCCTGAGCAACAGAAGACGTTCCAGAATGCTGCAATGGTGGGCGTCTTACTAGCGGCATTTGACCCGGAGTATGATGCGGCTCGCTCATAGATCCTGGCGGATGCTACTATTCCTCCAGTTGAGGAAGTGTATAAACGGCTCAACAGAATCACAATTCCTCCTACTGCCACTACTCCACCTCCTTCAACGATGGCAGCTTCCAGAGGCAGAGGTGCCTTTTCTTCTTTTCGTGGTCGTGGACCTCGTGATCAAGGTGGTCGATTCCGTCAGCCAAGCACCCCACTACTGACTCGCTAGGAGGCCACTCAGACATAGCAGCTTCAACCTCTGCCAGCACGTCAACCTTATCTAGTACATCAGATAGTGTGTATGCCTTTACGTCTTGTCATAGTTCTGATGTTTTAGAATGGATTATGGACTCTGGTGCGACAGATCATCTCTGTCGATCGTACATCATACAGAGAGGTTCCTCCAGGGAGATCGATAGTAATAGTAGACGGGACTTATTCACCCATTATTGGACAAGGGGAGATCAGTTTGACACCCTCCATGCGACTACAGGATGTTTTGCATGCTCCATCTTTTTCAATGAACTTACTTTCTATTAGTCAGATTACGAAGGATTTGCATTGCCAGGCTATTTTTGACCCATCGTCTTTTATTTTAGGACATTCTAACGGGCATGGTGATTGGTTGTGGCTATGAGCAGGATGGTCTCTATCGACAGGTCCGCACTCCCTATGCTAGTGTCTCATCTCTGTCCAGTGGAACTACTTCTCCCTTTACTTGGCATCTGCGTTTTGGTCATCTCCCTCTTAAGAAGCTGCGACATATCTTGCCCTAGATTTCACCAAAGTTTTCTTTTCAGTGTGAAGCGTGTCAGTTGGGAAAGCATTACAGATCTACTTTCCCTAGTCGTGAGTCTTGGAGCAGTCGCTCCCCTTTCGAGTTGTTGCATGTTGACAATTGGGGTTCGAGTCGTGTTCCCGATCACCAGGGACACATGTTTTACCAAATAGTCGTTGATGATTTCTCTAGATCGTCTTGGGTCTTTTTATTGAAAAATAAATCTTAAGTGGGGGATGTAATAAAAAATCTTATCAATGAAGTTCAGAATGTTTTTACTTCTAATGTGAAGATTGTGCGCACGGATAATGCCCTAGAATTTTGCACTCGTGCTCTTTCACAGTTCTTCTTGTCTTGTGGTATAACGGTGTTGTAGAAAGGAAACATCGTCATCTTCTTAATATAACTCGAACTTTACTCATTCATAGTTGTGCTCCTCTATCTTTTTGGGGTGATGCTATTCTTATGGCATGTTATCTGGTCAATCGTATGACATCCTCTGTCTTGGGTGAGAAAGTTCCTCTCTCTGTTGTCTTTCCTGACAAGGAATTGTTCTCCATAACCCCTCGTGTTTTTGGCTCAGTCGCCTTTGTCCATCAACTCACTCTGGGGATTGACAAGCTCCCACCTAAGGTTGTCAAGTGCGTCTTTTTTTGGTACTCTCATACTCAAAAGGGTTACCGATGCTATGATCCTGTGAACAAAAGATATTTTGTTAGTGCTGATATCACCTTCTTTGAGACTGTGATATATTTTTCGCCTACATGTGACGTGTTGACTTCTACTACTGATGATGACATCTATGTGCCACCTCCTCCTCTGTGTCTGTCTGATAACATACCATTTTCTGTTGTGCCACCACCACCACTTTCGCAACCAGCAGTCTGACCTTTACTAAAATTTTATAACCATCGTCTGATTCCTACTCATGGAGGCTGTCATTCATCCACCATGCCCTAGGTATGTCAAAGGTTTTAAAAAAACGAACGACAGAACGAGGTGTTTTCCCTGGAGGCGAGGCGCAGCCTCGAGGCGGTCGAGACCTAAGCCTCAGTTTGTATAGGAAAATAGCTAAAAAAGTCTAATAAATATATTTATTGATGATGTATTATATATAGCATATAAAAAATAATAAATATGTTTATTGATGGCATATAATATATAACAATGTAATATATGATGATATTCTGAAGATAAGAATAAGCAAATAGGATATGTCAAAGCCATAAATATTTCTACTAAATTTCTCCCCATTCAAAAGGAAATCATTGTCTATAATTATCACTAAAATAATTTTTATCAGAAAAGGATTAGCCATAATTGTCATTAAAGATATATCCAAGTTGTTGATATGAATCATACGATTTGAATGCTAATCGTATGTTCTTCTGAACCAGATGAAGAACGGTATGATGTCCTCCCCGTTCCACCATACCATGCTAGTACGAGGGTCTTGTTGCCCGGCATGGTATTAAAAGGCGCGCCTCGAGGCGAGACGTGCCTTTTTAGCCTCGAGACGTGTGTCTCAGCCTTGTCCAGTGAGGCGTGCGCCTCGAGTGGCTGAGGCGTAGCGCCTCGAGGCGGTCGAGGCGTTTTCCGAGGTGTTTTTATTTTTTTGAAGATTTTTTTATGATTTTAATAGTTTACATGGTGGTTTGAGAAACTTATAAATATATACTTGTTTAGGATAATGATTATACAAGTTAAATGCCTAAATCTGATGTTTCTTTCGTACCCATAACTCCATATTTACTATTGATATTGTGTAACTATTTCAGCAAACTGCTTCATATTTACTATTAATTATGTCTAACTATTAATTTATACAAGATGAATGCTTAAAATTGACCTCTTTCATATTCATATGCTAAAATTTGACCTCTTTCATATTCATATTTACCATTAACATGCCAAATTATTTTAGTGACTCCCGTATAAAAATGTGTATACGAATTCGAGACCACCGTACTGGTAGGGTATGGTGGCACAGGGGGGTCATCAAACCGTTCTTCATTTGGGTATAGTAGAACATATAGTTAGGATTCAAATCATATGATTCATATCAACAACTTGGGTATTTATAATGACAACTATAGCCAGTCCATTTTAGATAAATTTTTAGTGAAAGTTATAACCAATGATTTCCTTTTGATTGGGTAGAAATTTAGAAAGGTTTATGGCATTGAGTCATTGACATATCCTTTTTTCTTGTTCTTATCTTCATAATATCATCATATATTACATTGTTATATACTATATGTTAGCCAGATTATATTATTTCACCAATAAATATATTTATTATATATTTTATAATTATTTTTCTTTACAAAATTGAGGCTTACGCCTCGACCACCTCGAGGCTACGCTTCGCCCCGCTTCCAAGGAAAATGCCTCGTTCCGCCTTTCATTTTTCGAACCTTGTTGCCCGGTCAACGATCCTGGGGGGGGGGGGGGGGCTAGGGAGGGCCCAGATTGCCCCCCGTCCCTTGTGGGGGTGCGTCCCCGTCCCAAATTTTTTTCTTATATGGGTATTCGAATTCGCACGCAGTTTCTTGTATGTTAATGGGTGTAATAGTAAGGGTTTACTGAAATAATTGGACATGATAATGGTAAATATGTATATGAAAGATGTCAATTTAAGCATTCATCTTGCATAAATATATACTCAACAAGTAGACCTTTATAAACATATGAAAAGACGAAGAGGATTAATTATTTTCTTTAAAAAATGCTTGAAAAATTCGAAAATGCCTCGCCTCGCCTCACCACCTCGCCTCGCCTCAACCGCCTCAGGCATCTGAGGCGCGTGCCTCTGCTAGGGGGGTCTGAGGCGGTCTTCTCAAGGCGTATCCCACCGCCCTATTTTGCCTCGAGGCGTGTTTTTTCGAACCATGGGTATGTCCAAGTGATATTAGTAACGATGGGACTGACAATGCACTAGTGCAGGAGAATGACATACAGGTGGATATTGTTGATGATTTGGATGCACCTATTGCTTTGAGGAAGTCTAAGCGGACGTGTGTGTCCTATCCACTTGCTTCAAAGATTTCATTCCATCGCCTCACTGGTGATTTTCAGAGATTTGTTGTTGCCTTATCTATCGTGGAGATACCACAGAATTCTCAGGATGCCTTGAAAGACAACACCTGCTGGTTAGCCATGGAGGAGGAAATGGTTACCCTGCGGTCTCGTGGCACATGGAGCTTGGTTGCAGCTTCGCCAGGAGCTTCTGTTGTCAGTTGTAAATGGGTCTTTACCGTCAAATATAATGCGGATGGCAGCCTTGATCGCTACAAAGCATGGCTAGTGGAATGTGGATTCACTCAGACCTATGGCGTGGATTATATGGACACTTTTTTCCCGATTGTACGTCATTCCACTCTACGTGTTCTGTCCATTGCTGTCGTACGTGATTGGTCTTTGTTCTAGCTTGATGTTAAAAATGCCTTTTTATATGGAGATCTGCCTGAAGAAGTCTACATGCAGCAGCCTCCGGTGTTTGCTGCTTAGGGGGAGTGTCAGATGGTGTGTAGACTTCACAAAGGTCATATATGGTCTTAAACAAAGTCTGCAGGCATGGTTTCAGAATCTTTCATATTTAATCCAGAGCAAGGGTTTGAGAGATCAAATGCTGACCACTCTTTGTTTGTCCATAAGACTCCCAGAGGTACTATTGTTATTATGGTATATGTTGATAATATACTTGTTACGGGAGATGACATGCAAGGGATAAAGATGGCAAAAGTGTTTTTAGGCCATCAGTTTGTGACTAAGGATTTTGGTACTCTACGATACTTTCTGGGATTGGAATTTGCGAGGAATGCAGAGAGTCTTGTGATGACCTAAAGGAAATATATTACATATATGCTTGTTAAGACATGTATGATCGGGTGTCGACCATCCACTACTCTCATGGATCCTAGTATGAAGTTATATGGAGATGATACAGAGCAAATTGACAAAAGAAGATATAGAGAAATGGTGGGAAAGCTTCTCTATATTACTATCACTAAACTTAACATTGCTTTTGCGGTAAGTTAAGTGAGTCAGTTCCTGGAACAACCCAGACAGGTGCACATGAATGCTGTGTATATGATATTAAGATATCTAAAGTCGTCTCCATGTGCAGGATTGTTGTTAAGGAAAGAAACAAATCTCTTTATCTCTGCATGTGATGATGCGGATTGTGCAGGATGTCCAGCAGATCGGAAATCAACCTCAGGTTTTGCAGTGTTTGATGGCAGTTCCTTAGTTTCTTGGAAAAGCGAGAAACAGACAGTGGTGGCTACATCTAGTGCTGAATCCGAGTACAAGGCAATGGCACAGGCAAGTACAGAGATGATGTGGCTTCGAGCCGTATTAGAAGATCTGCATATAGATGTACCTCTACCCAAGCAATTACAATGTGATAATCAAGCAGCATTATTTATTGCTAATAATCCTGCATTTCATGAAAGGACGATGCATATTGAGGTAGACTGTCACTATACCAGGGATATGATTCAGAAAGGTTTTATTTCTATTTCCCATGTCAGTTCAAGAGAGCAGACTGCAGATATCTCTACCAAGCTGTGTCTCAGAGGGTCATTTCAGAAATGTTCATCCAAGCTGAGCATGATTGACATCTATGCTCCATCTTGAGGGGGAGTGTAGAGATATTTCTATAGTTTATGTACTCATATGTTATGTTTATTTTCCGTGTTCCACCTTATGTAATTTTCCCATAGGCGTTCTCTATATAAGAGAGCCTAAGGTTCCCTGGAATAAACAAGTTCTCATTCTCATTTCCACCAACACATATCCTTACTTTTCTGAAAATTACATTGATGCCCCTGCATCTTTAAAAATCATTAAAAATAACCAGAAACTCTCGAAAATTTACCGAAAAATCCTACGGGATCTTGTAAACAATTGCCATCTATTGGAACTATTTTCATTGCATTCTGAGTTTTATAAAATTAGAGAAAAATTAAGAGAGCGCATCTTGCCTTTTTGTCAATTTCAATGTAAATCTCTTTCCAAAACTTGTGTTATTTTTGTCATGTCTCTGTGTTCGATCCTTGAACTTGTCGCTGTACTCCCCAGGAGTTATTTTTGCTTGTTCATTGTTTATTTATCAGAGAATATCGAGAATCATCTGTAATCACAACGGCAATTAAAAATTCACATCTTAGCATGCTGATTTTTTGTGCTTTCAATTATTATTTCTATGGGTGTGAGGCATCATGTATACCATAAATGAGGATATAGCGGATTATCCATATTCCAATTCACTTGAATATGTAACGACTTTAAATGAGTTGGAATAGTGGACGACTACCCAGACTAGATTGAATGAAACAATGTATGAGAGCTATGTGATTTGCCATAAGGTAGGCAATGCATAGGATAGTGTGCATTCAAGAAAAAGTAGGTTGGCAATACATAGGATTTAAAAGTGCATTCAAGAAAAAATATCAAGATGATGGTATTGTCGATACATATAAAGTAAGATTAGAGGCCATATGTTATACTAAAAAAGGTGGAATGAACTTACATGAAAGATACTATCCGGTTGCTAAGTTTGCATCGGTGTAGGTGATCTTAGCTATAGTCGCATTTATGGATTTGAAGTTACTACAAATTAATGTGAATGTAGCCTTCCTTCATGGAGAATTAAGGGAGAAGATATATGTGCGGCAATATGATAGTTTTTCATGTAGAAGATCATGAGTAAATGGTTTACATTTACGAAAGTCATTATATGACTTGAAACATTCTTGATGGTAATGGTATCTCAAATTTCATAAGAAAATTATCTAATTAGACTTTGTTACAAATTAACTGGATAATTACATCATTACATGTATGTCAAGAAGAGTGGGAGCATGTTTGCGAATATACCTTTGTATATGGTTGACATTCTACTCACGAGTAATGACACAACAATGCTCAATGAAATAAAGGAGAAATGGAGCTATGAATTTGCGATAAAGGATATGGATTCTAGGAATCCAGATAACACAAGATAAAAATTTAAGGACATTGAATCTTTGTCACTAATGATACTTGCATATTATACTATAGAGATTTGAAATACATAATATCACTTCATCTCCCACGCCACTTGTGATTGGTAAGAGACTCGGTTGGAGTTAATGTCCTGGAAAGGAGCACAAATCTCTATTTGTTCCATCTGCACAAGAATGGAAGTTTGATGTATGTAATGATGTGGACATAACTTGAATGAGGTTATCCAGTAAGCATAATTAGTAGATATTAAAGTGATCCTTGAGCGGTACATTGCGAAGGTCTAACGAGGATTCTACGATATTTGATAGAAACTATACATTTGAAATTGGTGCATCAAGCTGGGTTACATGAGGTTGCAGGATATTGCGTTGTAGATATCAGAGGGGATGTAGATCATAGGAAGTCTACATCAGATTACTGTTTCATGTTTGGTGGAACAACTATCTTGGGGTAGTAAGAAACAATGGTGTGAATATAGAAAGACACATGAGGTAGAATACATTGCATGTCTCTTGGCCACCACTCATGTTGTTTCGATTGAATGCTTTATAGAAAACTTAAGCCTTGAATCGGTCAATGGATCAATTGAAATATATTGTGCTAATTACTCCATAATAAGCTCGATTGATAGTGGAACCAATAGTTATAAAAGAAAAGCATATTGAGATCCGATACCCTAAGAAATTACTTTAACATACATAACTGTAGTGATATGTTAGATCTTTTGATGATCAAGAGAATAACATCGTGCACATACATTAGACATGTTTTGGTTTAGTGGGACTTGTAAATGCATGAATTAAACATGAGGTATTCATGAAAAGATATTTATTAATGACATCTGCATACATACACAACAAGAGTAGAGCAAGTATATAATTCTTGGCCACTTCAGTCAAGTGGGATATGTTGAATGGCTCTAACCCTAAAATGGGGTGATCTTATGGTTACGAATCGTTGTTGACGATTGCACTAGTTCACTTACTGGTGTAGGGGATGAAAACAGACTAAACGAGTGGTGCACATCTTATAGAAAACACCCGTCAGAATGGGAGTAGCATCAATTTTCCCACACTCACTAATATTTGCCGTCGGTCACCCTGTATCTTCTCCTCTCTAGTCTTCTCAAGAATGAGTGGAGGCATACCTATCATTAATTATGTATGTGGGGAGAAATTGAGAATGAATGTAATGATTTATTGATGAGGGTATGGGGTTTCTTGATAATGCGAAACCCTAGATCTATTAATAAATGGCGAAGCCTGCTCCCACTTTAAGTAGGATTGGTTACATTCTTGTTCAAATCCATGTTAAAAGATCTGACTAATTTAGATGCTGGTTGTTGGCTACCTAACACAACCCCCCAAGGAGGGATTTGATCCTTGGTCTTTTGGGTGGTAGGCACAGTGCACTACCACCAGGCCCTAGAACTATATTGAAGATAATTATTATATAAGCGACCCCTAAGGGTTACATGACTCAATAAAAAAAGAGGATAACTAATATAACTTCAACACCCCCTCAAGTAGTAGCATATCCATTGGTCATGTCCAACTTTGAAGCCAACCATTTTATTCGTTTATTAGGCATGATGTTTGCGAATATATCCACAATCTGAAGACCTGTGAAGATATGTTGAAATCTTCCCTCGCCATACTGCATCTCGAATGAAATGACAATCAACACAAATTTGCTTAGTCGGCTCATGGAAAACGAGACCGGTGGTAATGTATGTAGCGGACTTGTTACGGTACAAAGGAAGAAACATGTGATCTCACAAGTGGCTTGACCCATCGGCCCGTATTCTACCTATGCAGTTGATCCAGATACAATAGTTTGTTTCTTGCTCCGTCATGTAAGAAGGTTCTCACCAACAAACATGGCATATCATATAGTAGATTGTGTATCCTCAGAAGAACTCGTATAATCATCATTTGCATAGGCGGTGATGTCAGTGTGGTTGTTGGCCCCATAAAAGAGGGCCTTTTCCTAGAGATTCCTTCAAGTATCAAAGAATCAAGAGAACCTCTTGCCAATGGCTGTAGTGAGGTCTCTCCATGTATTGGTTGGATCTGCTTGCAGCATACTATATATCCGATCTAGTTACTGTAAGGTAGAGTAGTTTACCCACAAGGCATCTATATCATCTAGTATCCTCAAACTCAGGATCAGTAGATCTAGCATTTTTTTCCAAACTTTGTTGGGATGCCACGTGGTTTGCATTCAAGTAAGTCGATTTTCGTAAGAATGTCAAGGCAATACTTTCGTTGTGATATGTGTAGTCTTTTTGCATTGTGTATCACCTCAATGATAAGGAAGTATTTGAGCTGACCAATGTCCATGGTGACAAACACCTTATGGAGGAAGGTCTCGATCTCTTGATTGTCTGCTTCATCATCGTTAATAATCATCATCAACATAAACAATCAATGCTATGGTTTCAGAAGTCCTTCGTCCGATGAACACAGTTTTTTTTGAAAGTCTGCAAGGTAGGGGGATCGATGAACACACAGTTTTCAAATGTCGTCATATGGAATCCAAGTGAACTGATATCAAAACTAAACCTATCAAACCAAGCTCGTGGGCTCTGCTTTAGGTCGCATATGGCCTTAGTATTCAGCATACATGCTTCCCTCGACAGAGTTACTCGGTGGTTGCATCATGGAGACCTCTTTTTTGAGGTCATCATGGAGAACCGGGGTTATGATCCGCAAAAAGAGGAAAAAAAGAGTAACATACCAAAGCAATCTACGGAAAACCTCTAAAGATCCAAGTTCTCTATAATTTGCATCCATTTTCTTTTGTTGACAGATTCACGTGAAATGAGAATAAGCCTAGACTTAAAAGAATAGATGCTTTAGATTTTGTGAATCTCTTGATACCATGCTTAAGGTTGTACGGTGTACTTGTCTCGCAAGTTGGAAGAGCTATAACTTTCACACACAGTTCAAGTTCAACTCATGGCTAAAGAGATATCCGTTGATCGTGATGATCTGACTTGAACTAATGATGGAGCCGGCTAAAGTTGCTTGAACACGAGGGCGATCCAATTGAGTACTCGAGTCTATATGGAATCCGAACACATTATTAATTCAAAGGTCAACTTAGTCTTTGTTTGTTATTTGTTCAGACTTGGCTTTAAAATCTCAGGACTTTGTGGGGGTATCTCCTGTAAACCCTCTCTTGCATATCATTATTTTGCTCGAGACTAGCAAAAGTTAAGTATGGGGAGATGATGAATATACGATTGATCATGGTTTTATACCATTTATTGAGCAAAAATCATGTGTAATTAGTTGCATTTTTTGAATTTATTGCATAATTTCCATTTCTAATGAAGATGAATATAATTTTCATAGTGACGTCTGATCTTATAACTTATCAAACTCAATTTTTCTTTTATGCTTGATAGTAAGAAAGAAATATGTTGTTTTGCTGCCCAGGACAGTGGTATACCACGCTCTGAATGTGACTTGTGGCAATGATGTCTTCTGGTTGGGTTTTATCAGTGGTGTAATTGTGTCAAATTTCATGCAACATTTGGACGTATATGCTCATTAGATGGAATTGTCTTCTGCCATCATGTTCAGGTGCGGGGGCCAACATAGCAGAAATGAAAGATTACACTGGCATCAAGCAAGTCCTGGTCTTAGAACGCGGGTTTAACGGATGGCAAGGTTCCGGCAGACCTGTCTGTCGGTGCAGGGATATTCCTTGTACAGGCCCCAATGAGTAGACCTGTTTTCTTATCAGTTTATACATACTAGCATGTTAAGACAGCTCATTGTTATAGCATCACATTTGCATACTGTTAAACCGCAGTCAGAAAATGAAGGTTTTTGGCTGATTTTGGCATGATATCGAGTTTGCACGTCCGCCTTTCCTTATTGTATGAGATTGATTTGCAGGATGACATGTTACGGTCAAATAGATATGCATATTCCTCTGGAAATATCTTCTTTTTGCTGTTTTTCCCGTATTGCAGGTTGTTTTCCTGATGCAGGTTTGAACATTGCAACTCTTACCCCAACTAATCAAGAGTTTTAGATTGTTGATGCCATTATTGCTTACATGAAAACATGTGATCCGTCGAGAGAATCATTTAAGCAATGGTTATACTAGTTCGTTCGAGTTGCCTATGCATTGCCTTGAGAAATAGACAACTCTGCGGTTAGCGATATGGTTTGTTCTGAGTAAAAAGTTATTGGATAGATTGCCTCAAACTATGCCTATCATGGAAGGTTTATCAAGTTCGAGCCCACATCTTCTTGTATGGTTCATATTTACATCCTGACCCTCATGCTCCGTCTTGTACTGTTATCCATTAATCAAAACACATAATATAACAACAATCTCATAGTAAATGTAAGTACTTTGTTTCTTCCACCTCTTTACACATGCACATTCGTTGGTGAGCATTATTGTAAGAGCCCATAATATAAAAAACTATTACATTACCTGTGCTTTGCTGCGGAATGAGTTTTGAATAAGCCGATGCAAAAGTAGAAGGTTAAGTTCCAAAATTTATTGAAGAAAAAAGGGATATTTACCCAGCAGACCCTGAAATCTTTCGAAATTACCTCTACGACCTTTGAAACATCATAATTCCTCCCACGACCCCGTAATCTTGCTCTGTCTTACCCCACGAACCCTGCCGTTAAATTGACACATCTTGAGTTAACTTCATTGAGTTAAAAATGAGTTAATCTAACCAATCCGTGATCGGACGGCTAGAATCAACCAAAAGCCTCTTCCATCTCTCCGCCCTCATCGAGGGCATTTTCCTCATCGAGGGCATCTTCTTCCCCGATGAACCACTCCACGAAATGCGACCTCCTCCGGTCAAAACAGACCCTCTGCTCCCCTCACCTGCAATTCCCAAGCCAACCACCCTCCTCTTCTGCCATTTGGGTTCTCTCCGTCTCCCATCGCAGAGCAAAGAAGCTCACGAGAAAGGTAGAACAGAAAATGGAGGCGCAGGTCAGGCTGACGAGGGCCTCCTCCTCCCTCCTCCGCTCCCCCACCCTCCGATCCAAGAGCCTCTCCGTCGTCGACGAGGACGGCGTCACGCGCTCCGACGACGAAGACGATAAGAAGACCCACAAACCCATCTCGAGACCTCGCCGCTTCTCCTCCTCCCCCTGTTGTTCCTGCCCCATCCCGACCCCGATCCTCCCGGCCTCGGCTTTCCCCGCGATCTTTATGTTGGTCGCCTTGGTTTCGATGTATATGTATGTGGTGGACGCCAAGGTGTCGCCTTGGAGCCTCGTCCTCGCGCTCGCCGTGGTCGCCGCCGCCGTTCTTGCCTGGAAATGGGGGTTCTTTCGCGACTCGAGTCAGGGGAACGACCGGAGGAGGTCGCATTTCGTGGAGGGCCTCCGCCACGGTTTCGGTGTCTATAGGTTCTATACTGGAGATGGTTACGCGGGTGAGTGGATGAACGGGCAGAGCCATGGGGTTGGGGCGCCGGGAGGGGCGCCGAGAGGGGTGCAGCCAGCGGATCAACTCTCTTCGAATTGATTATTTTTTTTCCAGATGCAAATCTATGAAATATATTTCTAAGGTGATCACGGGTTATTACAGGAGGAGCTTCAAGCACTGGGGGTGCGGGGGGGTGGGCTTTCGAGCTCGAGCGGCCGCCGGGAGGAGGGCCAGGAGGTGTTGGGTGGTGGGGAAAGGAGGCGGCGGGAGGAGGGGGTGCCGAGGATGAGGGCAGAGTCAGGAACGAGGAGGAGGAGGAGGCGGAGGTCGGGGAGGAGGGCCATGGAGGGAGGAGGTGTTGGGTGTTGGGTGGTGGGGAAAAGGAGGAGGGTAGAGGGAGTGGCAGTGAAGGTAAATTCGACAAATAAAATAGGCATAAGATAAAAGAATTTAACGGAATCTGGTTAGTTTTAACGGGTAAATGGATGGGGGTTAACCACAGGGTTTATTGGGTAAGGGTTAGCAAGATTACGGGGTCGTGGGAGGAATTACGATGTTTCAAAGGTCGTAGAGGTAATTTCGAAAGATTTGAGGGTCTGCTGGGTAAATATCCCAAGAAAAAATGTATAAAAAACCAACTTCATAGGTAAAAAGTTAGTTTAACATTTATAAAGAAGAACTCTTAATTTACAATTTTAGTTGTTTTTTTCCCAACCTCCATCCCTTCTTCTATATCTCAACTCTTCCTCCCGCTTTCCAGGCCTAAGAGACAATCATTCTGTCATTTACGATCGATTGCCTATACACAGTCTTTGTCATTTACGATCGATTGCCTATACATATTTCAATTTTGATTTTCAATTTTTCATTCTCTAAGCGATGGTTAACAATGTTGACATAAAAAATTAAACTTATGATTAACCAAAGAACAGTGGCAATGCAAATTATAATATTGTGGGAGTCCATGGATTACAATCCATGAACAATACAAATCTAATGGTTGAGATTGATTTATATTTTTTTCAATTGCCATGATTTTTTTTGTAAAAATACAACAACAATTAATTTAACTTAATTAAATATATATTGAATAAATCATCAATATAAATTAATTCAATAAAATCAATATATTATGAAAGATTAGGAAGGAGGAAAGCTTCCTTCCAATTAAGGGGGTACGACCACCTTGACTCCTAAATCAAGTGTGGTTGTCCACCCTCCCGTTATGGAAGGGGGCTTCCTTCTTCATATTATATGAGATATCATATCTCATATAATTCTTCATTGTATACAATAATATTTATTGTATACTATTTCACAAAAATATTTTCAAATTATTTTGTCAAAGTTCAATCATACCATTGGAAATTTGTGAACCATATTCACACATCCAAAATAAAATGTAAATTGCATTTTCGATTTATTGTCCAATGTGAATCCTATTCACAACAACATTTAAATTGTAAATCATATTTACAAATAGCCCTCTAATATATTATAAGTCACATTTATAATATAGATATGATTAATGTGGATAGTACTATCCACATTATTCATATCTATGATAATTAAATCACATTTAATTATATTGGTTCATTCTCACACTTCTAGATAATATGAATCACATTCACATTATTCATGATAATTAAATCACATTTAACTATCAAATTCTCAATGTTTAGGTATATACATTTCATCAATGGAATTATTCTTGAACTTCTTTCAAGAATAATGCACTTTCTCCACGGATACTTGGATATAAGGACAGTGCGATTGTACATTCCACATACAGTGACTTGGATATTGAGATCATATTTCAAATCAAGATCTCAAGGACCTCTCATAGATGCTTGATTAAATCAAAGCCATAGATCTAATCTTCTCATTGCATCTATATCATATTCATATCAATGTCTACATTTAAACTAAGATTATATCACTTCTCTTCAGAGAGGAGTAACTAAAAACCAAACCTATTTCATCACTCACTTGGAATGAAAGCAACATGGTTATACAACTGTTTACTGATCACATCACCTCCGAGTATTCCTAATACCCTGTACATCCTACATACTGGAAGATCTACAATAAACCTAAAGTTTTAGATCTTATTTAGATTGTCTTCTTCAAGGTTTTATTTTTAAGTTTCTCATTCGATCATTGGGAGTTGGTATCGATCATATGCTTTCCAAAAGCACATATCATACCTAGGTATTGATCATATACTTTCCAAAAGTATATATCAAACGTACAAATTCAGTCAACCTTCTAAAGCGAGGCGACCGTGGACACAATTTCGTCCCAATATCTCACGAGTGAGCTCATGTCTTCCGGTTCAGTATTGAACATGTATGATCCCTTTGAGAGATCGTATTACTCTTATGCCCTTGTATGCACATCAGTTCGTCAGTGTGTAGACCTTGACTAGATCATAAACCTATCTATCTGACAAATGTGCATATTCAAACATATTGTAAACATATGTCTTCGGTCAGAGGATGCATTCCTATATCATGACAATATACGACATAGGACTTAGTTATCTCCATCTCGTTAACTAATTTAACACCTCCAAATCTCAATTCCTATGCAGAGGACCTACATCAAGAGCTCAGTTAGGTATCAAATTTAGAGAAGATTTGTCATCTTATTCTCGGGCTAAAGATCCACTCTTAACAATCATTCGATGGTGCTTGATGAGTCCTCAATCTAACTCTTTAGATATCATCCAAGTACCAGCCTCTTTTATTTAACATTTGAATCAACAACTATATGATCATTAAGATTATCATGGTACAATAATTATATTAAGGGACATATTATATAAAGTTATTCTTATTTTCAGATCAAGGAATGATTTGCAATAATATTTATTGCATAATATCTCTTCATGATCTCGCATGTACAACAATTTCTCACTAGTCCAAAGAGCTATTAATGGACTATTCTTTAAACCCACACTCGAATGCTAATCATAAGCTATTTAGAAAAGTAGCTTGGTAAGCTAATCAGTTACTCTATTCCTGAGAGAGCAAAAAAAGTCCTTTAAGGTACTTGATTATCTCCTAGTAACAATGCTCGCATCTAATGCGAAAGTTGCATCTTATGTAACCATACTCAATCTTGTTAAAGCAGTTATAGTGTATTTGACACTATAAAGTCTTAAGTTCTTGAGGATAAGACTTTGAGATCACTATCTCAAAAATCTCGGCATCTTTGAAGGTGTCTTTATTATTGCAAATAAGTGATCCATCTCCATAGTAGAATTAGTAACAATTTCTACTACCATTGTATGGCAAAAATTTGAACTTTTGTAGACATCTAGCATACACTGAGCTTCCTACAGCTGATGCACTTGGGTATATAGCTTTGGTATTCACATCCTCAACTCTTTGATGTGTTATCTCTTTAGATAGGCCAGTACCATATCTTAAGGGAAGGAAGCCTTCCTTGGGGTTTTCCAAGAATGGAACATGTCCAAGGTATACCACTAATGTGATGATCGTAGTACTCTCTTCTCTTTGCTGGTGAACATCTTCAGAACTAAGATCCAAGAGATATCCTTGAGATATTTCATCTCAAGTATGGAATAACCAGATTTTAAAACACATATTATCATCCTTATATCATTCCAAATGATTAGAACTTTATCTACATTTAGCATGATGAAAATAATGGCACTTCCACTAAGCTCGCATGGTTCATCAAGATTATGTATGAAATTATAACCTTTATAACTTTTGTAAATTTAATGTTCCAACTATAAGAAGCTTATTTGAGTCCATAGATGGAATTCCTTTAACTTGCATATCTTGCCTTCCTCAACTATGAAGTCTTATGGCTGCTTCATATGAATGTCCTCAGTGAGGTATTCATAGAGGAATGCAATCTTGAATTCCATCTTGTAGGTCAAGATGTGTAGATATTCTAATGAGTTTAAGCATGGTCACTGAAGAGCAAGTCTCATTGCAAGCGATGTCTTCTCTTCGTGTGTATCTTGTGGATACGAGTCATGCTTTGAAGGTCTCTATCTTCTCAACAGGTTCTCTCTTTCTCTTGAAGAATCATTTACACCCAAGAGGTTTTTCCCTTATAGGTGGATCCTCGAGGGTCCATATACAACACTTGTATATTAAGTCTACTTTAGACTTTATTGCTAACATCCATCTTTCCATGTCATAATCTTCAAAAGCTTCATCATATAAAGTCATATCATTATCAGACTTATCTAACACATAGAATCCATACCCTTTAGGTAGTCTTACCATTCTCAAACTAATTTGAAGAGGTATGGGTGTTTCATTTTTAATTGTCCATTTAGTTTCCAATTCCAGGAGCCTCATTATCTTCTCAAGATTTAATGAGTTTCTTTACTACATTTTCATCTTGATTATCAAGAAAGTCATATTCTAAGAATCATATCAATAGAGATGAAATCTTTAAAGAATCTCAAGGTCATAAAGTAGGTATCCAATGCCATCTTTTATAATCCTAATGAAGTATCACTCTCCGGTGCAAGATTCCAGCTTACTTGCATCCATGACATGGTTATGGATCAAGAAACCCTAAATCCTCAAATGTCCAATACTAGGCTAGGTTCAAACCATAACTTATGAGGGTTCTTGGGTTTAGATTTTCTTGGAATCTTTTAAAGGATATATATTACAGTCTCTACTATATATATACACCCGAAGATTGAGGTTATTATGCTAATATTGATTGTTGATCAAATCATGTCACACATGATCCAATTTCATCTCCCTACAACTCTATTGAGTTTAGATGTATTAGAATGAGTGAGATAGGAAGTATTCCTTTCTCTAGGAGGCATTCCTTGAAGTCGTCTAATAGGTACTTGCTACCTTGGTTAGATCAAATTCATTCATCTTCTTTCAAACTTTGATTCTAAAACAAAATTGTGAAATCTTTGAACATTTCAAATGTTTCTAAGGTGAAGGGAATAAATCTCATATAATAAATAATTATCAAATGATATCACACATCATTAATGTTTATTATGATATATGATCCACATACGTCAATATGCATGAGATCTTGTATACCTTGGCATCTTACACCATTCTCAGAGAAGAGTGCATTGGACATTTTACTTTGAAAATACTAATCATAAGTATGTAAGTTTTGAACCTTCATACAATACAAAGTTCTATCTCTTACTAGTCTATTGATCTCATTAATAGACATATATCCAAGGCTTGATGCCAGATCATTGTCAAATGATACTCTTCCTCCTATTGATATTTTAAGATTTAAATTTTCAATATTAGAAATTTAATGAACCATTCATTCATTTTCTAATTTAGCATAGTCTTCTTAGGGTTAGATTACTATCTGAAATATATCCATGATAGGTCTATTTTAGAATGCATGCTTATTTTTAACAATTGGAAATAAATATATTCTAATATCTAGGTCAAAGAGACATTCTCTAAGACTAAGGGCTCTGCTACTAAAAATATGTATTCTATATATCCAATAGAGATTGTTACAACAATTGCATCAACATCCATGTAGATGACTATCAATCCTTAAGATCAATTTTTCTAGTCCTCTAAAACATATGCAATCCATTGTAAATGTTATTAGAAGAATGAGATATAACTATTAGTCTTCGATCTTACCTAATAAGTAAGCCAATTTCAATGATTATATGCAGATGTATATTATGTTGATGCATTATCCGAGTTCTTCTCTAAGGATCCTAGATAGTCTACATAGTCATACAGTCAATACATCATCTTGTTGTAGTATTGGTATTCATCCAACTCATTGGATGTCATATATATGGAAGTCACATAAGTACAATTAACTTTTTGACTCTCCTTGCATGGGTCAGACCCATGCTTCCACTATGCTTCCTTCGTCTATAGACAACCATTGCTTAAGACAAATGATCTCTTATGTTGAACTCAAAAGATTTCAATATAAGAATATTTCAACATTTATACATGCTTCATTCAATTCATACAATATGAATATTATGAAACATCATGAATGACTTGACTATAAGATAGTAGAATAATGACATTCATTGTATCTACATCCATCTTCACTCTAAAAGACTTTGGTTTATGCATGTACTCAAATATTTTGAGTACATCATCTCGTATTGAGCCACCATTCTCTACAATGCAGTGAACCATGTCATTCATGATAAAATATTGAGAGCACCTATGTATGCCAAAACATCTTTTTAGGATTTATAAGAATTTTTGATAATTATGATCATCATTGACATAATACTTCCAAAGCACATTCGATGAGAGATCAAGACTATAGAGACATACAAACCCAAGGTTCTTGTCATATTGTCTATTTAATTATCTTTCCTCATTATTATGAGAAAACTTGCATATTGCAACTACATACATTGTATGTTCAACTACAAGTACAATATCTTGATCATGGATCCAATCTATGATATTTTACTGGTTATTATTAAGTATATTTTATGAGTAGGTTTATGTAGGTTATCTGAAATAAGATAATTTACATAGATACATATTTTACTTTGATTAAGTATTTCATATCAAAATTGTTTTTCCTTGTCAACACTAAAAGTTTATTCCATTATTCACTTTCAAAGAAAGATACATACTTACCATTATATCTCAAGCAAAATCTGAGATCTCCTTTTTTACCTATATTACAATTCAATAATATGAGAAATTGTAACTTGAATAAAAGAAGCGGGAACTCATTCTGTCGTGTAAGTTCAATTGCATTTCCCAATTCAGTCTTTAACACCCGGATCCACCACCATTGAGATGATGTTGACCTGTTGTTAATTGAACCGACCATCAACATGATTATATAGAACTCGCTATGTACAATCCAATGTTGCCCCAATAATATGAAGAACTAATATTGGGATCACTACGCATACAGTCTTACTCTTTCGAGAAGTAAAGATTCCGATCCATGTGCGCTTGCATGAAGGAGCTATCACTTCAAACATGCATCTCCTACATACTATCCATGGTGACGAAACCCTTCATCATACTGGGAGACCATGGATGCCATTTATATAATCCTTCATATCATGTTCAAATTTTAACTAATTATTATGCATCATATTCACATAATTAATTCTTATAAGGGAATTACATCTCTATTCATAATAAACTATTTATTTTAATTGGATTTAATTAATTTAGTCAAATTAAATCAATTATCAATCCAATAAATCAGCCAAAAAAATAATTAGGATTTGCTTCATATTACTATATGTAGTATACATCCTCACAAGTATGTATTAATTTGTATTTTAATAACTAGAGTATAACTTGACTTATTCATATTATTCTTTCCTCAAAAATAGATCCGGCAAGTACACTCAAGTTATGCTGGGAGGAAGCATTTCCTTGACATGTAAGCCATTAATTAGTAAATCAAGCCAACACACTCAGACCAGACACCTTCACCATTTCAATTGAGAACAACACAAAATAATGCTAATGTACTTGTGGTTTTACCGATCAACTTTGATGACTGACATTATACTATATATAATAATCGCTCAGAGATTTAAGCTTCTTTAAAATAATTTTAAGTATCGTAAATTTCTAGTTATATCAAGCAAACATATTCTTGATTTTGCATGTAAAAGTTATCCTACAACTGTTGTAGGATAAACTAGGATTTTCATAAAATATGCATTCAATAGTCAATGATGATTAATCAATTATTTTCATATTTATTAAGCAACAAATAAGTCGAGGCAAATTCATAATTTTCATGACATTCATTGAAAGATAAACACATTAAGCAAAGAGATTTGATGATCCCGTAATTATTCAACCCATCTCTACTGAATATGGAATATCTAGGGAAACAAAGTCGGAATCACATGAAATAAATTAGAGTGGTTTGCTGGTTTAATTCTCTCTTAATTCAAGTATATATTTCATATTTCATGATGGGAAAATAATGAGAAAAAATCATTTTCTTTTAGGTCTGTAAATACATGAAAAAATAATATCACGGCGAGAACATTTCGAATTATTTTCATGACTTCATAAATATATCTTAATAATAAAAAACACGCCCAAATAGTACAGAAATAACAGATTTCATTTCAGTAAAAAATCAATTCGAAACTTGAATCCAATACAAAATAACGAGTTCCCGTATATCTGATTTACATAACCTTATTCACCTAGGATTTTGGATCATGATCAAGACCTCAACCAAGAATCTAATACCACTAGAAGGTTATGGGAAAAACCTTAAGCTCATCACGGAAATGTGAAAGAGACTAGTCGCACTAGTTTCTCAAAGCAACAGAATTTAAAAATTGTATAGCTATGAAACCACGTGATCTGATAATACTTCTCAAATCATTTCATACAAACCACAAAGTAGATATAAGAATACCTCTAGAAGCGTGGTTGCAATCGAAGTCTCTAAAGGAAGAGACCACCTGTCTCAAATCCGCCCCGACGAAAGAGATGCTTGCGAGTGTATTGATGAGACGTATCCTTCTCACAATCCAATATGTTGATCCAAGCGACGGATACTCTGATTTCATCAAAAAAATTCGACGTCTTCTTTGCGACAAGAAGCATTGAGGAAGACAAAGATCCACGAGTGGTCGAAGAGGCTGTACAACAGCATAGCGAGGACGACAATCCTCTCTAGGTCAAAAAAAGTGGACAACCACTTTAGAGAGAGGGGACGCATATGATGAGAGAGAGAAAGAGAGAGCTTGTGAATTCTATATTGTAAAAGATGAGATAGAGTTGTCTCTTATTTTATAATATTTTGGGAGCTCATGGATCACAATTGATGAACAACATGAATCTATTGATTGAGATTGATTTGTATTTCTTTCAATAGCCATGATTTTATTGTAAAAACACAACATCAATTATTTAATAAATTAATATATATTGAATAAACAGTCACTATAAATTAATTTAATCAAACCAATATACCATGAAGGATTAAAAAGGAAGCAAGCCTCCTTCCAATGAGGGGGGAGGGATGACGACCACCCTGATTCCTAAATCAAGTGTGGTCATACACCCTCCCATTATGGAAGGGGGTTTCTTCTTATTATTATATGAGATCTCATATCTTGTATAATCTTTCATTATACACAACAAATTTTATTGTGTGTTATTTTACAAAAATAATTCCAAATTATTTTGTGAAATTTCAATCATGTTATTGGAAATTTGTGAATCGTATTCATGTATCCAAAATAAAATGTAAATTACTTTTAGATTAATTGTCCAATATGAATCCAATTTACGTCAAAATTTAAGTTGTAAATAATATTTACAAATATATCTCTCTAACATATTGTAAATCATATTAATAATATATATATGATTAATGTGGATAGTACTATCTATATTCATATCAATGATAATTGAATCACATTTAATTATATTGGACCATCATTCTCATGTATCTAAATAATATGAATCACATTTACATTATTCATGATAATTAAATCATATTTAACTATCAAATTCTTAATTCTCAAATATATACATTTCGTTAATGGAACTATTCTTGAACTTCTTTCAAGAATAATGTGCTTTCTCCGTGGATACTTGTAGATAAGGATAGGATGATTATACGTTACACGTATAGTGACTTGGATACTGAGATCATATCTCAAATCCAGATCTCGAGGACCTCTCATAGATGCTTGATTAAATCAAAGTCGTAGATCTAATCTTCTCATCAATGTCCAATATTTGAACTTATATTAGATCACTTTTCTACAGAGAGAAGTCACTAAAATTCAAACATGTTTCATCACTCAGAATGGAAGCGTCATGGTTATGTAATTGTTTATTGATTACATCACCCTCGAATATTCCTAATACCCGTACATCCTACATATTGGAAGATCTAGAATAACTCAAAGTTATAGATCTTATTTAGATTGTCTTATTCAGGATTTTATCGTTAAGTTTCTCATTCGATCATTGGGAGTTGTTGTCGATCATTTTTTTCCCAAAAGCACATATCATACCTATGTGTTGATTATATACTTTCAAAAAGTACATATTAAACCTACAAATTTAGTCAAGATTCCAAATGACCGTGCATGCAATTTGATCCCAATATCTCATGAGTGAGCTCATGTCTTCCGTTTCAGTAATGAATCTGTATGATCCTTTTGAGGGATCATATTACTCTTGTGCACTTGTATGCACACCACCTCGTCAGTGTATAGACCCTGACTAGATCATCAACCTATAGATCTGTCAAATGTACATACCTAAGCATATAGTAATACATCTATCTCCAGTCAAAGGATGTATACCGATATCGTGGCAATATACGACACAGGACTTGGTTATCTTGATCTCATTAAGTCAATTCTTTGACCTAACTTATCTAACACCTCAGAATCTCTATTCCTATGTAGAGGACCTGCATCATGAGGTTGGTTAAATACCAGCCTTTAGAGAAGAATTGACATCTTCTTCTCAGGCTAAAGATCCTCTCTTAACAATCATTTGATGGTGCTTGACAAGTCCTCAATCTAACTCTTTAGATATCATCCAAGCACCATCCTCTATGATTCAACATTTGAATCGAAAACTATATGATCATTAAGATAGGCATGGTACATAATCCTAATTATACTAAGGGATCTATTTATGCCAATTAATTATTCTTAATTTCAGGTCAAGGAATAATTTGCAATAATATTTATTGCATAATGACTCTCTGTGGACCTGCATGTCCAACAAACCCTGTTACCAAACATGCACGGGTTACATGCTCATGAGATCAACTTGGATCTTAACCTTTTTGGTGGAACTATTTAATTTGCATATTTATTGAATAAAAAACATAGTTAATCAACCATCGAATTTCCACTAAGAACGCATGGTGCATGCGTTTGTCAGTTAGTCTGACTCTTGCATAATCGTGTGTCTGTGTTTACAAAAAGACTGATCGAGAATTTTCTTTTCATGTTGTGAACAGTCCTTCATTGCTCATATCCATTTCTCTTCTTTCAATTTAGGTCTCTTCTAAGGTGTCTTTGATGACGACTGCGAGCAGTGGACATTGTCGTTGTGCCTTGTAAGTTGTACATCATACCTCGTATGCACGCATTACAGTGTTTTCTGAATGCTTCAACAGATATAACCTTTTTAAATTATTCTCGAGGCTATTTTGATTTTCATGTCACATCTTTGTTTGATCATGTTTATGTTGATAAGGTGTCGTGTCGGTTCTGTCAAATGTTCTATTTAAGTTTTTTTACACGTGCTCCTTTGAGATTACGCAAATACAGTTATGCTCATATCTTTTTTTAATACCAAACTCGTGCTCATGTATTCTTACAAAATCTATAGTACTGATCTTTCACCAAGGAAAATGGGTGCATACTTGTAATAATGGCAGGGCAATAGTGTGAATTGTGCATGAAAATATAGGCACAAGAGATATTGCTAAAAAGATAGGTGCATAATTGTAATGCATATTCTCTTAAGGGCACAAGTACAAAAACACTTCTACTTAACGTTTATGCTAATGGTGTGACATCTAGGGGATCATGGGTGGAACTAGATAAGAAATACAAATACAGAAAATATTTGTATGAGAAAACAAGATCTGTGAACTTCTTAAGTTCTAAATCCATAAGCTCTTGGTGTCGTTCCAAGTTCCGGTTGGTGCCGACATGAAATCGTGAGAAGTTTCAGGTAATGTCCATAGTAACGAAGTTTTTGAAACCATCGGAGGATTTTAATATGTCCTTGAAACGCAGGACAAGAAATATCTCTTCGGATAATACGATGGCAGCAACAACTGCCATTGAAGAGGAATGTAGGAAGCACAGATCTGTACTTCCCATTGGGTCAACATTATGACCTTTAAAGATCAAAAAAATAAAAGAAAATTATAAGAAACTTACATTAAAAAATGCAAAAAGAAATCCAACGTCAAACAATATTTGCTGAGACGTAGATTAACGAGCACCTTAGGAAGAATTATCCTTCTAAAAAGACATGGAAAAACTACATGAGAATTTTCTCATGTAAATATTATTATTAAAGGTGTTGATGGGTCTGCTAACCCTGAACTTTGTACCACTAATGAGCTTGATAAATGTCTCATTGACATTGGAGCAAATGCCCACACTAATGGGAAAAATGTGATGATGGGGAATATGTCACTTACCAAAGTGCATGAGTTCTCGAAACCATTGTAGGAATACAATGTCATTGACAAGAAAAATTTACGGTGGATGTCGTGATTGAAAAGAGTATGAGCAGTGATGGGTTGGTTTGGTGGGATCCCTTGTGGTGAAGGATGAATGGGATAAAAATGCACATGGGTCAGGCTAGGCTGAGCCGAGCCTTAAAGGGCTCATGCCCAAGTCCATCTAAATATTTTGAGCCTTGGACTGGGCCTAGACCTGCAAATCTTGTTGTTATTTGGTCCAAGCCCAAGCCCAACCCATTTCCTTTGAGCCGAGCTTGAGTCGGACCGACTCAAGCCTCGGCATGCATACAATTAGATAAGTAAGATTAGTGTTGATTTCATCATTTTTTAGTTGGAGATTCAAATTATGAAGATGATGTAAATGCAACTTCAACTAGATAAATCTCAAAATTAAATAAAGACAAACGGAAAAAATATCAAATGTGTGATTAAAAATAAGAAAGATAACTAAGCAATTTTCAGAAATTCGAAAGAAGATGCAAGGCACTAAATATTTGAAGAATAAATAAATCTCCGGGTCGGTTCTTTATATTCTTAGCCTTGTGAGCATAATCTAGTGTGCTTAAAGTTTCACCCAAACAATGAACTGATAGAGAGACAATAGCAATTATGCATGTATCGGTTCTTCCTTCTAGCAAATCACGAAGCAACCTTGTTAGCTTGCTATCCCTGAAAGATGTAAGGATATTCTTAATAGTGCAGAATTTTCGATAGCATTATCACAGAGAAATAATGATAAGAAATTCGGGTATCTTACATGTAAGGACTGTGGCCCATGTGTTCCACAAGTGTCGTTATTACACGCCCCAGAATGAGCAAGCTTTTGTTTTTCTCCCTTGCTTTTCTAGCACGACCCTAGATTAGTACAAAACGTTTACTACACAAAAATCTGCATGAGGGAACAAAATCTTGCAAGAATAACACAAAAAGATATACAACTCTTAGGCTCCGTTTGGTTGCAGGGATGGGCAGGGTTGGGTTGGGTTGGGTTGGGTTGGGGTACCCCTGTGAATAGTAAACTGTGAGGAGGACTGAGAGGGCTGGAAGGAGGGGTACCTCGGGTTGGGCCAACCCAACCCTGCCCAACTCTGCAACCAAACGGAGCTTTAGATATACCTCCCTTGCACCCAAGCGTAAAATATTCTATGGTCCGCAAAATCCAATAAATTTAATTTCCCACACTTAATGAATTCCTCGCCTTCTGGTGTTACCTCTTTTATGTTATGGTTGAAAACAAAGAATGTGACTGACTGAAATAAAACAACTTTTTTAAGATTCAAGATAAACACGACTTATAAAATTTAGCTAAACAAAAAAAAGGATGTGGGTGAACAAAAAAATCTAAGACATAGGTTAGGATGTTATAACCATTCTCAACAATATAATTATCATGTCAGATGCAAAAACATGCATAGAAATCTAGACCGAAAATAATTCGGCAATACAGTCTTTGGACTATTTTTTAGCCAACACAGTGATACAAAGATATGTAATTAATGCATGGTCTGTTTGTTTAATAGGTAATGGAAATTGGGATGGAGCCTTGAGGATGGGGAGGATCGGTTAAAAACAACTGCACGGGGGAGCCAGGGAGGTCGCCAAGTCACCGACGACGACGTTGACACCTAGGGTTGGGGGAAGGAACTAAGGGTGAAACCGCGAAATGGGGATCACGACTGGGAGTGGTACGTTAGGAGGGAAGGGGGTATTCGTGCAAGGGGTCGGCGAGGGGTGGAGCGTTGGAGGAGCACGGATGCAAGGGACCAAGGAGGTCGCCTATTCGCTGTTGACGCATCGATGTTAGGGTTAGGAAGGGGAATTGAGATTGGGAGTGGGCAATAGTGGGAGGGAGGGGGTATGCGTGCACAAGTGGCCCAACATGATTCGGTTAGCTTAACCAAGTTAGGGCAAAGAATGGGTCTCGAGCCACTCCTCAGGCCTCTTTCGGACTAGGTCTTGGGTCGCTCCTCAGGCTCATGAACGGGCTAGGTCTCTTGCCAGATCGGGTTGTGCCATGCCAATCTCGAGTCCGGCCCAAAGTAATTTTGGACTGATATTTTAGGCCCAGGCTTAGGCCAATCCTTTATTGGGCTTGGGCTGGACTGAGCATTTTGAGTCGGACTTGGGGCTAGGCTGGGTCGGCCCAGCCCAATGCCCATCCCATTATGATATGATAAGAGTGCTAAAGATGGGTCTGCCCAAGTCGTAACACTTGTGGTGAGTAAGTGCTCATTTCTGTCATTGTTTGGAGGTCGTATGAAGGGATAATTATGGAGTTTGACACTCTCAGTGTTGAAATTTCACCTAATTTCTTCTTTATCTCTTTGACTTATAGATTTATCCAATGCATCTAAAAAGAGTATTCTAATCAATTGAGTTAGAGTCATGTATGATGGATCGTAGGTGGTAAGACTAACCTCCAAAGGATCCTTCATCAATTAGCTGGATAAAAATTTCTTCAAGATCCAATGTATTAAAATCCTCAATCCAGTTGTACTCTTCAGTATGTATTAGAATCAAATGTGTTAGGTATTTCAAGATCCATGGGAATAATTTTTCCATTGATCATAAATTTAATCTTTCCCTTCCCGTAATCAAAGTGAGCCTTAATTGTTGCCAAGAACAGATGCATAAGAATGATATGAGTCTAGGTTAATGTCTTGTTGGGTCCACATCCAGTAAAACAAAATCAACTAGGAACGGGTGTCCTTAGACCCTAACAATGACATCCTCCAATAAACCTTTTGGTCTCTTTAGTGATCGACAAAATATTTATAATATCATTGAAACAGGTTTTAATTCTTACGTGTCATAATGCTCTGAAATCGCAGACGTTAACAAGGTGACTAATGATCCATTATCCAATAAAGTACGATCAAATTTCAGAACACCAATTGTGCATTTCGCCAAAGCAACACCAGGTTCTTTCATTTTTGTGGGCAACAGATGAGAAACTGTATTGGTGATTGCCTAGGTAGCATATTTATCTAAGATCTCTCTTGGCTCTTCTTTTCTTTAGGTTTCATTTTAGGTGTGCATTTCTCCTTCGGGCGGCGTTGTGGAGTAGTAGTCTGATTTTGAGCTTGGGGATATCAGACAGTGAGGCGGTGTCTGTTATGATGGGGGCAAATGTATTGCAGGAGGAAGTGGAGTTCAACGGAGGCGGCGGGGGCACAAGAGGAAGGTCGGTGGTGATGGGCAGAGGGGCGGGGGCAGTAGGGAGGCGATGCAAGGAGGGAGAGGGGGTGTATTATAAGGAAATGCTTGATGTGGATTCAGAGAACCCACTGCTTTTAATGAATTACGGTAAATTCTTACAAGAGGTTAACCCGACAAGAAGCGAGAGAAGGCAGGAACTAGTTCTAATTATTTAAGGAGGGGAATTTAAATTACAGTGTCAGAGAAGAGTTTTTCCATTTCTGGATCTCGTGACGTTGGGTACGATTTTTTACCTGATCGAGCAGGCTATCATCCTTTGTCAATGCATGTTTACGTTCCCCGGGAAACCTAACTGCTGCGGAAAACTTAAGCATTCTGATACAAAATGACAAGAAAACACATAGCCACTAACGTGGAGAAAATTGAGTATCTTTATACTATCTATTCGATCATAGATAAATCGATCCTACTGTATTTAAAGATCCAACCATAGAGGAAATTAGATCTAGGAAACAATGGGAAAAGACTGATAATAGGGCTAGAAGTTTCATGTTAACTCACATGGAACTGAATCTGATTTGGACCCTTGAGACCTGTAAATCATCCTATAAGTTGTAGAATGCAGTAAAGGATAAATATCACTCCAAATCATAAGTGAATGTCTAGCTTCTTCTACACAAGTACAACTCGCGTAGAATGAAAAAATATGAAAGTGTTCTTAAGCATGTGAATAAGATGATCATGATGTCCAAGGACCTAGAGTTTGTTGAATGTGCAATTCCAAAGGGGATGCAAATAACAACCATCCTAGGAAGTCTTTTATCATCTTTCAACATGTTTTTTACATCAATGAGGATAAAGGAAACATAAAAAGTGTGACGAACCTACCTTCATAGTTAGCAATTGAAAAGGATCTATCGAAGCAGATATCAAAAACCAAGATCTTTGAGGTCAAGGAAGAAGAAGAAGAAGAAGCAAATGCGAAACACAAAAAGAGGAGACTAGGAACCTCCAAGGTGAATTTCAAGGGAAAAGGTAGGAAATGCCCACATAGTGCTACGGTTGGTGCTAATATGCTCACTTCAAGGTCAATTGTCCCAATAAGAAGAAGACGGGAAATTCTAAAGTGCTTGAAAAGAAAAGTGAGTAGAAAATTGAATCAACAGCTGTCATAGAGTGCAAATCTATAGTCACAGACAGTCGGCGATGGATTGTCTGTGGTGCAACCTACCATATTTCCACGATGAAGAAGGGACTATTTCAAGGAGATGAAAAAAGGAGAATACATAATATTCATAGGGAACAACACCTACTTGGATGTCGAAGATTTTGATACGTACATGCTTGACCTGGGCAATAGAATAATAGTACTTCATGATGTACGATATGCTCTACGAAGATGCTAAAACCTCGTATCTATCTAGTTCTGCTGAAGATACATTTGAAGTTCATTTCTATAATAAACATGCATCACTAAGAAAGAATAAAAAGGTCTATGTCACGGAAAGTTTGTATCAAGATTAACCTATTATATACTCCAGTAATAAATATTAGTGAATTAATAAATCTAGTTTCTGAGTACATTCTGTGTTATTTATTTGATTATGATATATGACATATGAGACTGGGTTATCCTGTGAACATTGTCTGGCTAGGTTATCCAAGAAATTGAGAAACAAACCAAATAATTAAATCTGATCCTTTCCCTAAGGTGCAGGGATGTTGCCCTATGAACATTGTCTAACCGGTAAATGATGAGAAAACCCTTCTCGATGGAAATTCTATTAAAGGAATTCTTAATCCATTTAGATATACGTGGATAATTTAGCATTAGTACATATAAAAATAAGGAAAACTTCATAGAATTCATTGATGACTATTTTAAGTTCTCTTATGTCTATCTCTTAGAAAGAATGGTAGAAGCCTTTGAAACATTTAAAAGATACAAGACAAAAGTAGAGACAAAGTTGGGAAAACTAACTGTTGTGAATCGCAGAAGTAAATATGCACAAACGCGATCAAACAAGCAAGATGTAAATTACACAGATTTACAAGGTTCACACGTAACTGGGCTATGTCCTTGTACGACAGCGATCGGTTTCACTATATGGAGAAAATGTAATACATAGGGTACTGAGAAGGTACAGATATGGGATGAGAAATAGGATCAGAATGACGATTGCAGTATCTGTGGCCCTGAGGCCCCTTTTATACTGCAACAGAAGAATACCATTTGTATTCAACAATCCATCCCAACAACTCCCAGCCAATCAGAAAATAGGACACAGATTAAATATGTCAGCAATCCTGATCCAACAGCTCCCAGCCATTCAGAAGGCAAGGACATAGATCAACCATATCACCAGCCCAACAAGTAGTTAGGATTCAAGTCATATTAATAATCACCACCTTGAATTGAATCCTCATATAGCAGAATGAACCACTACTATTACTCCACCATGAGTTGAATTCTCCACTAGCAGAATTAATCACTGCTAGACTCCATCGGGATTGAATTATCATATAGCAGAATTCACCACTACTATACTCCATCATGAGTTGAGTTCTCTACTAGCAGAATTAACCACTGCCAGACTCCACCGAGGTTGAATTCTCATATAGCAGAATTAACCACTACTATAATTCACAACTTGAAATTTAGATAACAAGAATCAAGGAATTATAAACAATATTCACCTTGAAATTTCTCCTTAGAAAAGTTTTACCGAGCTTCACCTTGTCGCCGCCAGCCCCTCCTTGGGGCTACTGCCAACTGCCAATATTGAGCAAGTCCAAACAACGCTTGAACTTACTCCCAAGAATTGTAGACCCTTGCAAGACATATAAGGTCTTCTGCTTGTTGCCCTTGATGACAACAACTCCAGCTTTGACAACCTGCATGACTTCACCTTCAGCGTTGTACCTATATTCTTTAGAGTCCAAGACTCCAAGGGATATCAGATTCTTCCTCAGATCAGGAACATGTCGTACTTCTGTCACAGTTCTCATAACTCTATCATGCATCTTGATCTTCACAGAGCCGATGCCTACAATCTTGCACGTTGTAATATTACTCCCTGTGATGACGTTTCCACCATCTATCTTCTCAAAGATGCAGAACCAATCTTCATTAGGAGTCATATGACAGGAACAACCTGAATCAATAATCCATGTGTTATCCGTCGTCTTCTGCTCCGTGACGGTGAGAACGAAATCATCTTCAGAATATCTACCACTTTGAGCCACTGCAGCAATTGTGGCCTTCTTTGGGCAGTCTTTCTTCCAATGTCCGGATTCCTTGCAGTAATTGCAGATGTCCCTAGCATTGTAATTCTTGGACTTCTGCTTTCCATTCTTTGTGTAGTAAGAAATGGTACGACTCTTCTCATGAGTCATAACCAAACCTGTAGCATTAGTGTCTTGCATCCCAATAGGCATATGTCGAAGTTAACGCGTATGCAGACTCGCGCGAACTTCCTACAAGGTTATGGATTCTCTTCCCACAATGAATGATTGAACAAAATTCTCAAATGATAATGGAAGAGAAACCAATAAAATCAAGGTAGCATCCTCATCTTCAATCTTAACATATACGTTTCTTAAATCCATCAATAATGTATTTAAGCGGTCTAGATGTTCTTTAAGAGATGTACCTTCATGCAAGCGGAGAGAGAACAGAAGTTGCTTCAATAGCAACTTGTTGGTCAGAGACTTCGTTATATATAGACTTTTCAGTCTCAACCACAGATCGGCTGTGGAATCCTCATCAGCAACCTCTGCGATAATCTCGTCCGCCAAACATAGCATGATCGTCGAGTGCGCCTTCTCTTCCTGCACCATCAACTCGGACGGCTCGAGTGCCTTTCCCCTCTCTTGATCTAATGGTGCCTGATGAAAGGGATCGAGCCGAGGTCATGGCTTTCCACAAGGCGGATCGACAGTCGCTGAGGTGACCTCAGACGAAATCCCAAATCAATCAGCAATTAACCCACAATAATAAATCAAGCAAAAAATCAAGCAATTAAATCTCAAAAATGTGGAGTTAAAATTTATTATAACTCTACATGCAAATGTGTATAGGTGTAAGCATGAGTAGAGGTCGAAGACTGGGAGCAAAAACAGGTAGCCTACAATTATTCATATACAAGATGGTCATGTATACACATAAGTCTCTTCTTTTTTTGTGGATTTTTGATTTTATGTATTTTTTTATTTTTAATTTGATGATTTTGTATTTTGTTTTTATATTTTATGTATTTATATATTCTTTTTTACTAAATAAAGAGATAATATATAAGGCTTATATAAGTATATATATATATATATATATATAGGAAAAAATGGGGCTGCCCCCTGGGGGCAGCCAACATGGCTGCCCCCACTCCATTTTTCGGCCTCTTTTTTATTTTTTTGAAAAATAAAACCATGTATATTCATCCATATATCCCTCCTATATGCCATTCGAATTTCGTCAGAAACAGAGACTCCTACGGCCTCCATCTCGATGATATCGATTTAAAAAAATCCTGTTACCGTTAAAAAATTACTGTCCGGATGGAGGCCGTAGGAGTCTCTGTTTCTGACGAAATTCGAATGGTATATAGGAGGGATATAGGGATGAATGTACATGGTGTTATTTTTCAAAAAAAATAAAAAAAATCGCCCAAATAGGGCGGGGGCAGCCACATATGACCCATATATATATATATATATATCTACACATATTAGAGATGAGAGAGAGGCACAAATAGGGAGAAATAATCAAAATACAGTAAATAAAATATTTTTGTGATTTTTATATTTTACTAATGTTTTTTTGATTTTTCTAGATTTTTCTTAATTTTTTGGTATTTTTAAAGGTAAAAATACTAGGAAACAGTGAACTAGGTTCTGGCCGAAATTAAAATGAGGATGAAAAATATCAAACATTATCCAAAATTACTCAAATTAATTTTAAAATAAAGAGAATAAATCAGAGAAGATAGAGAAACTGAGTTTGCATTTTTAGGATTTTTCTTGAATTTTTAATATTTTTTGAAGGTTTTTGGAGTTTTTCAATTTTTTGAGTTTTGTTTTATATTTTTTTGTGATTTTTGGTCAGAAAATCAAGCACACTAAAAATCACAACATATATTTTTTTAGAATTTTCCCAGAGGTTTTCATATTTTTTAGGATTTTATGATGTAATCAGTAGCAAAAATGCATGTGTTTGAATTTTATAAGTATGAAAATGCAATAAAAATACAAAATAAAAATATACGTAATAATACAATGCAACAGGGTTCTATGTTAATCTTTTGGTGATTTTTGGAATTCTAGAGATGCATGCAATAAATAGGGAAAGCACAAAGAAATTTCAACACTAGCATGGGCATATTTGCAAATAAAATAAAGTCCAGGGGGTTCTGACCAATTTTTCCAAAAGTTTAGAATGTTAACATGAAGTTTCAGGACCAAAATCATATTTCCCAACCCGCCAGGGGATCCTGGCAATTTTTCCAATCACGTGGTACTACACGTGAATTACACGCACAGGGACCAAAACACAATTTTTTTAAAATATAAGGGGTCTGCGTGCAATTTTCTCAAAAATTAACACTGGAAATATTATTTAATGCATCATTATGAAATACAAAGACATGCGGGAGCATCCATGATATATTTCCAAACATACGTGGGACATCACGTCGTTTGACGTGGAATGGACCACGATGTAAATACCAAAAACCCAGGGATCACTTTGCAAAAATACCCACTTTATTTTAAACATTACACACTACTTAATGGACTAAATGATAAATACAAAAAAAGTAGGGGCTTAAAATGCAAATTACCCCTTATTAGGCGCTGATGGACGACGGATCTTCATTCACTTAAACGCGTGTCATCCATCGGACGGTTGATAACGCTTCGAGGTTGGATGGTTGAGATTAGATCTCCTGGTGAGATCGGACGGTCATGAGGCTTTGCATCCAACGGCAACTGCTACGCCTTGGGGCTTCATCTTCATCGGACGGCTCTGAAGCGGTGTGGAAGAACATGGACAAAGCTCGCACGCGACGAGCTTCGATCGTGAAGAGCTGACGCCTCCAGCCTTCTTCGTCCCCTCCGATGGTCTCAGTACATGCCTGGAATCTCCCCGCATCGACTGATGGTCTCTGCTCGGCCTTTGGAGGTCCCAGATGTTCAGGCGAGCTCGAGGAAGGAAGGGACCTCCAGGAACCTCTTCCTGGAATCGATCAAGCCCAAGAGGGCTTCTTGTACATCAAGGCCTGCACAGGAAAAACCATCGTCTCGAGGCGAAGCTCCTCGACCTGGGGTTTGAAGGTTTAGCGCAAAAAACGAAGGCGGATGGCGAGGTTCCGACGAGCGGCAGAGGCAAACCTCGATTCACGAACCCATGAAGAATCCGGATGATCAGGGGCGTAAAAGTGATGAAGAAGGCGATAGGGAACGATATGGATGCGAAATGGGGGTCAGAGGTTGACTGGAGACTCAGGAGTCGTCATCGGAGCGGAGCTCCGGCGAACTACGACTCGACCAAACTGAGGCGATCTACTGAGTTAAATGCTAAAATAAATGCGGGAAAAGAACGCTGGAATTAAGAACTACCTAATAAAACAAGGAAAAAATGCTCTGATACCTGGTGGGAACGAGGGAGCTTTGGCGTCGCCGGAGCTCCGCCGTGGTGTAGCTCCCACCTCCTCCTATCGATTCAAGGCGCCAAAGATCTCCTCCTGTCACGAGGGGACCTTCAGGACCGAATACGAGGAAAGGAGAAGACTAAAAACTGACCAAATTTGCGAAGGGGGTCGGAGCTTATTATTTATAGACATCACGAGGCACCCTTATTGACCGGCTCTAATCAAAGATTCCAATGAGTCTATGAGTAATCTAAGATATTGGCGTGATTGTACAATGATCCAGCGACAATTCTTGTGAAGGAAGCGAGGTCTGTCGATGGACGAGATGCCCATGAAAAACGCAAGAAAAACGGGGATCCACCAGGTCTGGCAGTTCAGAGGCACGGATGGGACAGTTGACCAGAGGTCAACGAAGGCCGCGCTCCTATTGGTCCGCGTCAGCCGCTAGAAGACAGAACAGAGGGTTTTATTCAAAAATAATTAATTTAAAATAGTAATGATTTTATTATTTTTTGAGTATAGAATAAAAATGTTTATTATTTTATGTAGTATTTTAATATGATTTTTATTTTTTTGGGCTTTGTGTATTAGTATTTAATTTTTATGAGTGTATTTATATGTATATTTGCCTATGTTTTGGGTCTTTTTATTTTTATTGTATTTATTTTATTTTTTATTTCATTTTCTTATTTTATATATTTATAACTTATTTTTTGAGTGTAAATATATTTTCTTTGATTTTTATGAGTAAAATAAATAGGTGTATATAATATGTGTAGGTATACTTATGGGTGTTTTACCTGTGTTTTGTACATATTTTATTTATTTAATGAATTTTAATGAGTTTTTATGTTTATTTTGTATTTTTAATATAATATATGTATTATTTACAATATTATGAATATATTAAAGAATAAAAGAACTAAAGAAGGTATTTCCCTTTTATTTTTATACATAGAGAGCATAGGTATTTCATCTATGTTTTGGCATAATTTTTATTTTAATCTCCTTTTAATTTCAGGTTTAATTCCAATTGCAATGTGCACATATGTTATAAATAATGTTTACAAAATTATAAAAATGCGAATTTGTAGAAATAATAAGTAATGAATAAATTGAATATTTTAATCGGTATTATGTACAATAGGGGCCCAAAACCTAACTTTCATAGATGAACGCCAAAAATTATGAAACCAATTTTTATTAAATAGCTCTTGAGAAGTTATATACAATTAAAGGTGATTTTGTTGGATTTTGAGTTTTTATTTGCAAAATATGGGTCTATGAAGTTGAGATCCTGGCTTTTTATTCTGTGTATAAAATGTACATAGTATATTATTTTTGTACAAACTCAATTTTATATTTTTATTTGCATTATTATCTACAACTTTTGTATACAAAATTTCTTTGTTTGATGAATAAATACTAAGATATAAAATAGGTGTCAAAATGCATAAATGAATGAATAAATACATGAGGAATTTATTGTATTATTGGCCCTTATCTCCCCCTACTTTATTCCTTGTCGACCAAATCCATTTTGGACTTGGTCTCGGGATTAGGGTCATAAAATATTTTCAATATTTTATTCCTTTTTCTTTTCTTCTCTTTATTCTATAATTTTGGCATTAAAAACTTTATTTTATGTACAATAAATATAATAAATAATAGATACTATTATAGACAAATTGATGCTATTTAAGACAAATTGTGCTTCGCTGCGGAATGAGTTTTGAATAAGCTGATGCAAAAGTAGAAGGTTAAGTTCCAAAATTTATTGAAGAAAAAATGTATAAAAAAACCAACTTCATATGTAAAAAGTTAGTTTAACATTTATAAAGAACTCTTAATTTACAATTTTAGTTGTTTTTTTCCTAACCTCCATCCCTTCTTCTATATCTCAACTCTTCCTCCCGCTTTCCTAGCCCATGAGGCAATCAGTCTCTGTCATTTACGATCGATTGCCTATACACAGTCTCTGTCATTTACGATCGATTGCATATACACATTTCAATTCTGATTTTCAATTTTTCATTCTCTATGCGATGGTTAACAATATTGACATCAAAAATTAAACTTATGATTAACCAAAGAACAGTGGCAATGCAAATTATAATATTGTGGGAGTCCATGGATTACAATCCATGAACAATACAAATCTAATGGTTGAGATTGATTTATATTTTTTTCAATTGCCATGATTTTGTTGTAAAAATACAACAACAATTAATTTAACTTAATTAAATATACATTGAATAAATCATCAATATAAATTAATTCAATAAAATCAATATATTATGAAGGATTAGGAAGGAGGAAAGCTTCCTTCCAACTAAGGGGGTACGACCACCTTGACTCCTAAATCAAGTGTGGTTGTCCACCCTCCCATTATGGAAGGGGGCTTCCTTCTTCATATTATATGAGATCTCATATCTCATATAATTCTTCATTGTATACAATAATTTTTATTGTATACTATTTCACAAAAATATTTTCAAATTATTTTGTGAAAGTTCAATCATACCATTGGAAATTTGCGAATCATATTCACACATCCAAAATAAAATGTAAATTGCATTTTCGATTAATTGTCCAATGTGAATCCTATTCACAACAACATTTAAATTGTAAATCATATTTACAAATAGCTCTCTCTAATATATTATAAATCACATTTATAATATAGATATGATTAATGTGGATAGTACTGTCCACATTATTCATATCTATGATAATTAAATCACATTTAATTATATTGAATCATTCTCAAACTTCTAGATAATATGAATCACATTCACATTATTCATGATAATTAAATCACATTTAACTATCAAATTCTCAATGCCTCGGTATATACATTTCATCAATGGAATTATTCTTGAACTTCTTTCAAGAATAATGCACTTTCTCCACGAATACTTGGAGATAAGGACAGAGCGATTGTACATTCCACATACTGTGACTTGGATATTGAGATCATATTTCAAATCAAGATCTTAGGGACCTCTCATAGATGCTTGATTAAATCAAAGCCCTAGATCTAATCTTCTCATTGCATCTATATCATATTCATATCAATGTCTACATTTAAACTAAGATTATATCACTTCTCTTCAGAGAGGAGTAACTAAAATCCAAACCTACTTCATCACTCACTTGGAATGGAAGCAGCATGGTTATACAACTGTTTACTGATCACATCACCTCCGAGTATTCCTAATACCCTGTACATCCTACATACTGGAAGATCTATAATAAACCTGAAGTTTTAGATCTTATTTAGATTGTATTCTTCAAGGTTTTATTTTTAAGTTTCTCATTCGATCATTGGGAGTTGGTATCGATCATATGCTTTCCAAAAGCACATATCATACCTAGGTATTGATCATATACTTTCCAAAAGTATACATCAAACGTACAAATTCAGTCAACCTTCTAAAGCGAGGTGACCGTGGATACAATTTGGTACCAATATCTCATGAGTGAGCTCATGTCTTCCGGTTCAGTAATGAACATGTATGATCCCTTTGAGAGATCGTATTACTCTTATGCCCTTGTATGCACACCAGCTCGTCAGTGTATAGACCTTGACTAGATCATAAACCTATCTATCTGACAAATGTGCATATTCAAACATATTGTAAACATATATCTTCGGTTAGAGGATGCATTCCTATATCATGAGAATATACGACATAGGACTTAGTTATCTCGATCTCATTAAGTCAACTCTTTGACTTAACTAATCTAACACCTCCAAATCTCTATTTCTATGCAGAGGACCTACATCAAGAACTAAGTTAGGTATCAAATTTAGAGAAGATTTGTCATCTTATTCTCGAGCTAAAGATCCACTCTTAACAATCATTCGATGGTGCTTGATGAGTCCTCAATCTAATTCTTTAGATATTATCCAAGTACCAACCTCTTTTATTCAACATTTGAATCAACAACTATATGATCATTAAGATTGCCATGGTACAATAATTATATTAAGGGGCGTATTATACAAACTTATTCTTAATTTCAGATCAAGGAATGATTTGCAATAATATTTATTGCATAATATCTCTTCATGATCTCGCATGTCCAACAATTTTTCACTAGCCCAAAGAGCTATTAATGGACTATTCTTTAAACCCACACTCGAATGCTAATCATAAGCTATTTAGAAAAATAGCTCGGTAAGCTAATCAGTTACTCTGTTCCTGAGACATCAAAAAAAGTCCTTTAAGGTACTTGATTATCTCCTAGTAACAGTGCTCGCATCCAATGCGAAAGTTGCATCTTATGTAGTCATACTCAATCTTGTTAAAGCAGTTATAGTGTCTTTGACACTACAACTCAATAATCATTATAACCAGTATGTAATTTCAATTATCCTTATCAGAATACCCTTATTCTCGAAGACCTATATCTCCTAAGATTAAGACCTAGTCTTAAGTCTTATAAGGCATCTACAGTTTAGACCTTTTAGATCACTATCTATAAAGTCTTAAGTTCTTGAGGATAATAGAATGGAACATGTCCAAGGTATACCACTAATGTGATGGTCGCAGTACCCTCTTCTCTTTGCTGGTGAACATCTTCAGAACTAAGATCCAAGAGATATCCTTGAGATATTTCATCTCAAGTATGGAATAACCAGATTTTAAAACACATGTTATCATCCTTATATCATTCCAAATGATGAGAACTTTATCTACATTTAGCATGATGAAAATAATGGCACTTCCACTAAGCTCGCATGGTTCATCAAGATTATGTATGAAATTATAACCTTTGTAACTTTAGTATATATAATGTTCCAACTATAAGAAGCTTATTTGAAGGTGGAATTCCTTTAACTTGCATATCTTGCCTTCATCAGCTATGAAGTCTTATGGCTGCTTCATATGAATGTCCTCAGTGAGGTATTCATAGAGGAATGCAGTTTTGAATTCCATCTTGTAGGTCAAGTTGTGTAGATATTCTAATGAATTTAAGCAGGGTCACTGAAGAGCAAGTCTCATTGCAAGCGATGTCTTCTCTTCGTGTGTATCTTGTGGATACGAGTCATGCTTTGAAGGTCTCTATATTCTCAATAGGTTCTCTCTTTCTCTTGAAGAATCATTTACACCCAAGAGGTTTTTCCCTTATAGGTGGATCCTCAGGGGTCCATATACAACACTTGTATATTAAGTCTACTTTAGACTTTATTGCTAACATCCATCTTTCCATCTCATGATCTTCAAAAGCTTCATCATATGAAGTCATATCATTATCAGACTTATCTAACATATAGAATCCATACCCTTTAGGTAGTCTTACCATTCTCAAACTAATTTGAAGAGGTATGGGTGTTTCATTTTTAATTGTCCATTTAATTTTCAATTCCAGGAGCCTCATTATCTTCTCAAGATTTAATGAGTTTCTTTACTTCATTTTCATCTTGATTCTCAAGAAAGTCATATTCTAAGAATCATATCCATAGAGATGAAATCTTTTAAGAATCTCAAGGTCATAAAGTAGGTATCCAATGCCATCTTTTATAATCCTAATGAAGTATCACTCTCCGGTGCAAGATTCCAGCTTACTTGCATCCATGACATGGTTATGGATCAAGAAACCCTAAATCCTCAAATGTCCAATACTAGGCTAGGTTCAAACCATAACTTATGAGGGTTCTTGGGTTTAGATTTTCATGGATACTTTTAAAGGATATATATTACAGTCTCTACTATATATATACCCGGAGATTGAGGTTATTATGCTACTATTCATTGTTGATCAAATCATGTCACACATGATCCAATTTCATCTCCGTACGACTCTATTGAGTTTAGATGTATTAAAATGAGTGAGATAGGAATGGTATTCCTTTCTCCAGGAGGCATTCCTTGAAGTCGTCTAATAGATACTTGCTATCTTGGTTAGATCAAATTCATTCATCTTCTTTCAAACTTTGATTCTAAAATAAAATTGTGAAATCTTTGAACATTTCAAATGTTTCTAAGGTGGAGGGAATAAATCTCATATAATAAATAATCATCAATTGATATCACACATCATTAATGTTTATTATGATATATGATCCACATACGTCAATATGCATGAGATCTTGTATACCTTGGCATCTTACACCATTCTCAGAGAAGAGTGCATTGGACATTTTACTTTGAAAATACTATTCATAAGTATGTAAGTTTTGAACCTTCATACAATACAAAGTTCTATCTCTTACTAGTCTATTGATCTCATTAATAGACATATGTCCAAGGCTTGATGCCAGATCATTGTCAAATGATACTTTTCCTCCTATTGATATTTTAAGATTTAAATTTTCAATATTAGAAATTTAATGAACCATTCATTATTTTCTAAGCATAGTCTTCTTAGTGTTAGATTACTATCTGAAATATATCCATCGTAACTCTTTATGATAGGTCTATTTTAAAATGCATGTTTATTTTCAATAATTAGAAATAAATATATTCTAATATCTAGATCATAGAGACATTCTCTAAGACTAAGGGCTCTGCTACTAAAAATATGTAGTCTATATATCCAATAGAGATTGTTACAACAATTGCATCAACATCCATGTAGATGACTATCAATCCTTAAGATCAATTTTTCTAGTCCTCTAAAACATATGCAATCCATTGTAAATTTTATTAGAAGAATGAGATACAACTATTAGTCTTCGATCTTATCTAATAAGCAAGCCAATTTCAATGATTATATGCAGATGTATATTATGTTGATGCATTATCCGAGTTCTTCTCTAAGGATCCTAGATAGTCTAGATAGTCATACAGTCAATACATCAGCTTGTTGTTGTATTGGTATTCGTCCAACTCATTGGATGTCATATATATGGAAGTCACATAAGTACAATCAACTTTTTGACTCTCCTTGCATGGATCAGACCCATGCTTCCACTATGCTTCCTTCATCTATAAACAACCGTTGCTTAAGACAAATGATCTCTTATGTTGAACTCAAAAGATTTCTATATAATAATATTTCAACATTTATACAAGCTTCATTCAATTCATACAATATGAATATTATGAAACATCATGAATGACTTGACTATAGATAGTAGAGTAATGACATTCATCGTATCTACATCCATCTTAACTCTAGAAGACTTTGGTTTATACAGGTACTCAAACATTTTGAGTACATCATCTCGTATTGAGCCACCATTCTCTACAATGCAGTGAACCATGTCATTCATGATAAAATATTGAGAGCACCTATGTATGCCAAAACATCTTCTTAGGATTTATAAGGATTTTTGATAATTATGATCATCATCGACATAATACTTCCAAAGCACATTCGATGAGAGATCAAGACTATAGAGACATACAAACCTAAGGTTCTTGTCATACTGTCTATTTAATTATCTTTCCTCATTATTATGAGGAAACTTGCATATTACAACTACGTACATTATGTGTTCAACTACAAGTACAATATCTTGATCATGGATCCAATCTATGATATTTTACTGGTTATTATTAAGTATATTTTATGAGTAGGTTTAATGTAGGTTATCTGAAATAAGATAATTTACATAAATACATATTTTACTTTGATTAAGTATTTTATATCAAAATTGTTTTCCCTTGTCAACTCTAGAAGTCTGTTCCATTATTCACTTTCAAAGAAAGAGACATACTTACCATTATATCTCAAGCAAAATTTGAGATCTCCTTTTTTACCTTTATTACAATTTAATAATATGAGAAATTGTAACTTGAATAAAAGAAGCGGGAACTCATTCTGTCGTGCAAGTTCATAAATATATTTTAGTAATAAAAAAACACGCCCAAATAGTACAGAAATAACAGATTTCATTTCAGTAAAAAATCAATTCGAAACTTGCATCCAATACAAAATAACGAGTTCCCGCATATCTGATTTACATAACCTTGTTCACCTAGGATTTTGGATCATAATCAAGACCTCAACCAAGAATCTAATACCACTAGAAGGTTATGGGAAAAACCTTAAGCTCATCACGGAAACGTGAAAGAGACTAGTCGCACTAGTTGCTCGGAGAAACAGAATTTAAAAATTGTATAACTATGAAACCACATGATCTGATAATACTTCTCAAATCATTTCATACAAACCACAAAGTAGATATAAGAATACCTCTAGAAGCGTGGTTGCAATCGAAGTCTCTAAAGGAAGAGACCACCTGTCTCAAATCCGCCCCGACGAAAGAGATGCTTGCGAGTGTATTGATGAGACGTATCCTTCTCGCAATCCAAGAAGTTGATCCAAGCGACGGATACTCTGATTTCATCAAAAAAATTTGATGTCTTCTTTGTGACAAGAAGCACTGAGGAAGACAAAGATCCACGAGTAGTCGAAGCGGCAGTACAACAACATAGCGAGGACGACAATCCTCTCTAGGTCAAAAAAAGTGGACAACCACTTTAGAGAGAGGGGGCACATATGATGAGAGAGAGAAAGAGAGAGCTTGTGAATTCTATATTGTAAAAGAAGAGATAGAGTTGTCTCTTATTTTATAATATTTTGGGAGTTCATGGATCACAATTGATGAACACCATGAACCTATTGATTGAGATTGATTTGTATTTCTTTCAATAGCCATGATTTTATTGTAAAAACACAACATCAATTATTTAATAAATTAATATATATATTGATAAACTGTCAATATAAATTAATTCAATCAAACCAATATACCATGAAGGATTAAAAAGGAAGCAAGCCTCCTTCCAATTAGGGGGGAGGGAAGACGACCACCTTGATTCCTAAATCAAGTGTGGTCATCCACCCTCTCATTATGGAAGGGGGTTTCTTCTTCCTATTATATGAGATCTCATATCTTGTATAATCTTTCATTATACACAAGAAATTTTAATTTGTGTTATTTTACAAAAAATAATTCCAAATTATTTTGTGAAATTTCAATCATGTTATTGGAAATTTGTGAATCATATTCATGCATCCAAAATAAAATGTAAATTACATTTTAGATTAATTGTCCAATATGAATCTAATTTAAATCAAAATTTAAGTTGTAAATAATATTTACAAATAGATCTCTCTAATATATTATAAATCGTATTTATAATATATATATATGATTAATGTCGATAGTACTATCTACATTATTCATATCAATGATAATTAAATCACATTTAATTAGATTGGACCATCATTCTCATGCATCTAAATAATATGAATCACATTTACATTATTCATGATAATTAAATCATATTTAACTATCAAATTCTCTATTCTCAAATATATACATTTCATTAATGGAATTATTCTTGAACTTCTTTCAATAATAATGTGCTTTCTCCGTGGATACTTGTAGATAAGGACAGGATGATTATACGTTACACGTATAGTACCTTGGATATTGAGATCATATCTCAAATCCGGATCTCGAGGACCTCTCATAGATGCTTGATTAAATCAAAATCGTAGATCTAATCTTCTCATTGCATCTGAATGATATTCAGATCAATGTCCAATGTTTGAACTAATATTAGATCACTTTTCTACAGAGAGGAGTCGCTAAAATTCAAACATGTTTCATCACTCAAAATGGAAGCGTCATGGTTATGTAATTGTTTATTGGTTACATCACCCTCGAGTATTCCTAATACCCGTACATCCTACATATTGGAAGATCTAGAATAACTCGAAGTTATAGATCTTATTTAGATTGTCTTATTCAAGATTTTATCGTTAAGTTTCTCATTCGATCATTGGGAGTTGTTGTCGATCATTTTTTCCCAAAAGCACATATCATACCTATGCGTTGACTATATACTTTTAAAAAGTACATATTAAACTTATAAATTTAGTCAAGTTTCCAAACGACCGTGCATGCAATTTGATCCCAATATCTCATGAGTGAGCTCATGTCTTCTGGTTCAGTAATGAACCTGTATGATCCTTTTGAGGGATCGTATTACTCTTATGCACTTGTATGCACACCACCTCGTCAGTGTATAAACCTTGACTAGATCATCAACCTATAGATCTGTCAAATGTACATACCTAAACATATAGTAATACATCTATCTCCAGTCAAAGGATGTATGCCGATATCGTGACAATATACGACATGGGACTTGGTTATCTTGATCTCATTAAGTCAATTCTTTGACCTAACTTATCTAACACCTCCGAATCTCTATTCCTATGTAGAGGACCTGCATCATGAGGTTGGTTAGATATCAGCTTTAAGGAAAGAATTGACATCTTCTTCTCAGGCTAAAGATCCTCTCTTAACAATTATTTGATGGGGCTTGACGAGTCCTCAATCTGACTCTTTAGATATCATCCAAGCACCAACCTCTATGATTCAACATTTGAATTGACAACGAAAGGATCATTAATTGAGCCATGGTACATAACCCTAATTGTTTTAAGGGACATATTTATGCCAATTAATTATTCTTAATTTCAAGTCAAGGAATAATTTGCAATAATATTTATTGCGTAATGGCTCTACGTGGGTTCGCATGCCCAATAGACCATGTTACCAAACAGGCACGGGTCACATGCTTATGAGATCAACTTGGCTCTTAACCTTTTTGGTGGAACTATTTAATTTGGAAATTTATTGAATAAAAAACATAGTTAATCAACCATCGATTACATGAATTTTCTCATGTAAATATTATTACATGTAAATATTATTACATGAGCACCTTAGGAAGGATTATCCTTCTAAAAAGACATGGAAAGACTACATGAGAATTTTCTCATGTAAATATTATTATTAAAGGTGAATATGTCACTTACCATGGACTTTGTACCACTAATGAGCCTAATAAATGTCTCATTGACATTGGAGCAAATGCCCACACTAATGGGAAAAATGTGATGATGGGGAATATGTCACTTACCAAAGTGTATGAGTTCTCGAAATCATTGCAGGAATACAATGTCATTGACTAGAAAAATCTACGGTGGATGCCGTGATTGAAAAGAGTATGAGCAGTGATGGGTTGGTTTGGTGAGATCCCTTGTGGCGAAGGATGAATGGGATAAGGATGGGCATGGGTCAGGTTGGGCTGAGCCGGGTCTTGAAGGGCTCAAGTCCATCTAAATATTTTGAGCCTTGGACTGGGCCTAGACCTGCAAATCTTGTTGTTATTTGGTCCAAGCCCAAGCCCAACCCATTTCCTTTGAGCCGAGCTTGAGTCGGACCGACTCAAGCCTCGGCATGCATACAATTAGATAAGTAAGATTAGTGTTGATTTCATCATTTTTTAGTTGGAGATTCAAATTATGAAGATGATGTAAATGCAACTTCAACTAGATAAATCTCAAAATTAAATAAAGACAAACGGAAAAAATATCAAATGTGTGATTAAAAATAAGAAAGATAACTAAGCAATTTTCAGAAATTCGAAAGAAGATGCAAGGCACTAAATATTTGAAGAATAAATAAATCTCCGGGTCGGTTCTTTATATTCTTAGCCTTGTGAGCATAATCTAGTGTGCTTAAAGTTTCACCCAAACAATGAACTGATAGAGAGACAATAGCAATTATGCATGTATCGGTTCTTCCTTCTAGCAAATCACGAAGCAACCTTGTTAGCTTGCTATCCCTGAAAGATGTAAGGATATTCTTAATAGTGCAGAATTTTCGATAGCATTATCACAGAGAAATAATGATAAGAAATTCGGGTATCTTACATGTAAGGACTGTGGCCCATGTGTTCCACAAGTGTCGTTATTACACGCCCCAGAATGAGCAAGCTTTTGTTTTTCTCCCTTGCTTTTCTAGCACGACCCTAGATTAGTACAAAACGTTTACTACACAAAAATCTGCATGAGGGAACAAAATCTTGCAAGAATAATACAAAAAAGATATAGAACTCTTAGATATATCTCCGTTGCACCCAAGCATAAAATATTCTCTGGTCGTGCAAAATCCAATGAATGTGATTGAATGAAATAGAACAACTTTTTTAAGATTCAAGATAAACATGACTTATGTAATCTAACTAAACAAATAAAAGGACGTGGATGAACAAAATAATCTAAGACATATGTTAGGATGTTATAACCATTCTCAGCAATATAGTTATCATGTCAGATGCAAAAACATGCATAGAAATGTAGACCGAAAATAGTTCGGCAATACAGTCACTAGACTATTTTCTAGCCAACACAGTGATACAAAGATATGTAAGAAATGCTTGGTCTGTTTGTTTAATAGGTGATGGAAATTGGGATGGAGCCTTGAGGAGGGGGAGGACCGGTGGTACACAACTGCACGGGGGAGCCAGGGAGATCTCCAAGTCACCTACGACACGTTGACACCTAGGGCTGGGGGAAGGAACTAAGGGTGAAACCGCGAAATGGGGATCGCGACTGGGAGTGGTACTGTGGGAGGGAAGGGGGTATTCGTGTAGGGGGTCGGCATGGGGTGGAGCGTTGGAGGAGCACGGATGCAAGGGAGAGCCAGGGAGGTCGCCTATTCACTGTCGACGCGTCGATGTTAGGGTTAGGAAGGGGAATTGAGATTGGGAGTGGGCAATAGTTGGAGGGAGGGGGTATGCGTGCACAAGCGGCCCAACATGATTCGGTTAGCTTAACCAAGTTAGGGCAAAGAATGGGTCTCGGACCACCCCTCGGGCCTCTTTCGGACTAGGTCTTGGGTCGCTCCTCGGGCTCATGAACGGGTTAAACCTCTGGCCAGATCGGGTTGTTCCACACCAAGCCAGAGTCCGACCCAAAGTAATTTTGGACTGATATTTTAGGCCCAGGCTCAGCCCAATGCTTTATTGGGCTTGGGATGGACCGGGCTTTTTGGGTCGGACTTCAGGCTGGGCTGGTCGGCCCAGCCCAATGCCCATCCCATTATGATAAGATAAGACTGCTAAAGATGGGTCTGACCAAGGCGTAACACTTGTGGTGAGTAAGTGCTCATTTCTGTCATTTTTTGGAGGTCGTATGAAGGGACAATTATGGAGTTTGACACTCTCAGTGTTGAAATTTCACCTAGTTTCTTCTTTATCTCTTTGACTTATAGATTTGTCAAATGCATCTAAAAAGGATACTCCATTCAATTGAGTTAGAGTCATCTATGATGGATCATAGGTGGTAAGACTAACCTCCAAAGGATCCTTCATCAATTAGCTTGGATAAAAAATTCTTCAACATCCAATGTATCAAAATCCTCAATCCAGTTGTACTCTTCAGTATTAGAATCAAATGTGTTAGGCATTTCAAGATGCATGGGAATAATTTTTCCATTAATCATAAATTTAGTCTTTCCCTTCCCATAATCAAAATGAGCCTTAATTGTGGCCAAGAACAGATGCATAAGAATGATAGGAGTCTAGGTTAATGTCTTGGTTGGGTCCACATCCAGTAAAACAAAATCAACTAGGAACTGGTGTCCTTAGACCCTAACAATGACATCCTCCAATAAACCTTTTGGTCACTTTAGTGATCGATAAAATATTTACAATATCATTGAAACAAGTTTTAATTCTTATATGTCATAATGCTCTAAAATCGCAGACGTTAACAAGTTGACTAATGATCCATTATCCAATAAAGTACGGTCAAATTTCAGAACACCAATTGTGCATTTCGCCAAAGGAACACCAAGGTTCTTTCATTTTTGTGGGCAACAAGTGAGAAACTATATTGGTGATTGCCTAGGTAGCATATTTCTCTAAGATCTTTCTTGGTTCTTCTTTTCTTTAGGTTTCATTTTAGGTGTGCATTTCTCCTTCGGGCGGTGTTGTGGAGTAGTAGTCAGATTTTGAGCCTGGGGATAGCGGACAGTGAGACGATGTCTGTTGTGATGGGGGCAAATGTATTGCAGGAGTAGGTGGAGTTCAACGGAGGCTGCGGGTGCACGAGAGGAAGGTCGGTGGTGATGGAAGGAGGAGCGGGGGCAGTAGGGAAGCGATGCGAGGAGGGAGATGGGGTGTATTATAAGGAAATGCTTCATGCAGATTCAGAGAACCCACTGCTTTTAATGAATTACGGTAAATTCTTACAAGAGGTTAACCCGACAAGAAGCGAGAGAAGGCATGAACTAGTTCTAATTATTTAAGGAGGGGAATTTAAATTACAGTATCAGAGAAGAGTTTTTCCATTTCCAGATCTCATGATGTTGGGTACGATTTTTTACCTGATCGAGCAGTCTGTCATCCTTTGTCAATGCATGTTTACGTTCCCTGGGAAACCCTAACTGCTGCGGAAAACTTAAGCATTCGGCCCTGATACAAAATGACAAGAAAACCCATAGCCACTAAGGAGGAGAAATTGAGTATCTTTATAGTACTAATTGCTATCTATTCGATCATAGATAAATCGATCCTACTTTATTTGAAAATCCAACTATAGAGGAAATTAGATCTAGGAAACAATGGGAGAAGACTGATAATAAGGCTAGAAGTTTCATGTTAACTCACATGGAACTGAATTTGATTTGGATCCTTGAGACCTGTAAATCATCCTATAAGTTGTAGAATGCAGTAAAGGACAAATATCACTCCAAATCAGAAGTGAATGTCTAGCTTCTTCTACATAAGTACAACTCGTGTAGAATGAAAGAATATGAAAGTGTTCTTGAGCATGTGAATAAGATGATCATGATATCCATGGACCTAGAGTTTGTTGAATGTGCAATTCCAAAGAGGATGCAAATAACAACCATCTTAGGAAGTCTTTTGTCATCTTTCAACGTGTTTTTTACTTCAATGAAGATAAAGGAAACATAAAAGTGTGACAAACCTACCTTCATAATTGGCAATTGAGTAGGATCTATTGAAGCAGATATCAAAAACCAAGATCCTTGAGGTCAAGGATGAAGAAGAAGAAGAAGCAAATGTGGTACACAGAAAGAGGAGACTAGGAACCTCCAAGGCGAATTTCAAGGGAAAAGGTAGGAAATACCCACATAGTTTGTGCTACGGTTTGTGCTAATATGCTCACTTCAAGGTCAATTAATCCAATAAGAAGAAGGCGGAAAATTCTAAAGTGCTTGAAAACAAAAGTAAAAATTGAATCAGCAACTGTCATAGAGTGCAAATCTATAGTCACAGACTGTCGGTGGTGGATTGTCTGTGGTGCAACCTACCATATTTCCACGATGAAGAAGGGACTATATCAAGGAGCTGAAAAAGGAGAAAAGATAATATTCATAGGGAACAACACCTACTTGGATGTCGAAGGTTTTGGTACATACATGCTTGACCTGGGCAATAGTATAATAGTACTTCATGATGTACGATATGCTCTACGAAGATGCTGAAACCTTGTATCTATCTAGCTCTGCTCAAGATATATTTGAAGTTCGTTTCTATAATAAACATGCATCAATAAGAAAGAACAAAAAGGTCTATGTCACGGAAAGTTTGTATCAAGATTGACCTATTGCGTGCTCATGTAATAAGTATTAGTGAATTAAGAAATCTAATTTCTAAGTACTATGTGTGTTATTTATTTGATTATGATATATGACATATGAGACTGGGTTATCCTGTGAACATTGTCTGGCTAGGTTATCTAAGAAATTCAAAAACAAACCAAATAATTAAATATGGTCTTTTTCCTAAGGTGCAAGGATGTTGCCCTATGAACATTGTCTAACTAGCAAAATGATGAGAAAACCCTTCTCGATGGAAATTTCATCAAAGGAATTCTTAATCCATTTAGATATACGTGGATAATTTAACATTAGTACATATAAAAATAAGTAATACTTCATAGAATTCATTGATGACTACTTTAAGTTCTCTTATGTCTATATCTTAGGAAGAAAGTTAGAAGTCTTTGAAACATTTAAAAGATACAAGACAAAAATAGAGACGAAGTTGGGAAAACTAACTAAGAACTTTAAGACTGATAGAGGTGGAGAATATAATGCAAAAGAGTTTGAATAGTATTGTATTCAAGACGACATTTGTAGGCAGACTACGATGCCTTATACAACATATCAAAATGATGTAGCTAAAAGAAAGAATAGAATACCGATGAATGTAGTAAGGTGTAGTTATCACACAGATCTCGCAAAGAAATTTTAGGGAGAAGTAGTGTTCACTACTAGATACATACATAATATGGTTCCTAATAAGTCTGTAGAATCAACGTCATATGAAATTTGGAATGGTAGAAAACCTAAGCTAGACCATCTTCGAAAATGAGGATGTGTTGCACATGTCTTGGTACTGAGTCAATTGAGAGACAAGTTATACTTCAAGACATTAAAGTGCAAATTTGTTGGATATATTGAACATACTAAAAAAATATAGGTTCTTTCATGAATACAAATGTCCGATCGAAAGTCATGATGCAACCTTTCTTGAAATTCATCAAGGGAAAGAGCATGAAATAGAGGAACAAGATCTTTTGATTATCTTATAAGATAATGAAGATGGCTTTGAGATGAGACAAGAATTGTTGGATGATTATATCATCCATATATAGATAACTATGGTTAATGATAATCCTTTATATGAAGTCGGAGAAACCATACAACCCACGAGTATAATTGACAATAAGTGACCCAGAACACAACTTACACGGATGGAAGATTATCATTTCTGTGGTTGCGAGGCATCATGTTATATCATAGATGATGATGTAGCGGATTGTATAGATATCATATCCTTTGATAAAGCAATAGCTATAAATGAGTCAGAATCATGAACGACCATTGTGAGGGATGAGTTGGATTCAGCTGAACAAAACTGTGCATGGAGTTATGTGATTGGCCAGAAGATAGGCAGTCCATAGGATGTAAATATATATTCAAGAAAAAAAGTACCAATTTGATGGTATTGTTGATAAATAAAAAACAAGTTTAATTGGTTATACTCAAGAGGTTGGAATATAATTCTAGGAAAACTACTCTCCGATTGCTAAGTTTGCATCGATACATATGATCTTAGCTATAGTCACATGTACATATTTATAATTTTATTCCAAATGTATATGAAGAAAATATCCCTTAATGGACAATTAAGAGAGGAGATTAATATGCGCTAACCTGATGATTTTCAAGTAGAAGGTCACGAGATAAAAGGATGTATACGTTAAGAAAGTCATTGTATGGCTTAAAATAGTCTTCACAGCAATGTTGTCTCATATTTCATGAGAAAAATATCCAATTAGGATTTGTTGCAAATAAGTTGGATAATTATGTATATGCCATGAAGAGTGGGAGCAAGTATACTATCATGTTATTGTATGATGATGACGTTCTACAGGTAATGGTAGAGGAAAGCTTAATGACATTAAAGATTAACTAAGCAATGAATTTGAGGTAAAGGATATGGGTGAAGGATCTTATATTCTAGGAGTTAAATTACAAGCGATAGAGATTCAAGGACATTAAATCTTAGTAGAAAAACTTGCATATTATATTGAAGAGATTTGGAATCCAGAATAGCGCTCTAGCTCCTATACCGATTGTGATTGTGAAGAGACTCAATAAGAGTCAATGTCCTGGAAAGGAGAAGAAAATTTTAGAAGTTCCATATGCACAAGAGGTGGGAAGTCTTATGTATGCATCGATGTGCACTTGAACTTAACTTATCCAATTAGCCTAGTTAGTAGATATCTATGTAATCCTGCATCAACAAATTAGGAAGCTGCAAAGAGGATTTTTTATTTCTGAAAGGAACTATACATCGAAATCGGCGTATCATGCTGAACCACTTAAGATAGTAGGGTACTTTGATGTAGATTTCAGAGGGTATGTGGATGATATAAAATCTACATCAGGATACTATTGAAGCGCTCACCGAGGTACTAAGATTCGATCTTGGAGGACATGCGGTGTCCGAAAAATTGAATTCGACAATCATTATATCGGTCGCTCTGACGACGCGCGACTCCCAACACAAGCGAGTTCAACAACAATCAACCCACAAAGATAAATAAGGAATGTAAATGTGTGAGCTAAAATTTATTATAACTCTACCAAAACGTGTGTATAAGACAAGTGTTTAGAGTGTCAAACCACTGATATCAGAGAAGAATAGAGGAGAAATGAATAATCTACTTCGGTGTTCTTTTTTATTTTTTAAGTGTTTTTGTGGGTTTTTAATTGTACGATATATTTTTTTGAATTTCAATTTTGCAAATGTCATTCGGCTAAATGAGATACCCAAGGAAGTAGCATCAGATAGATCTACGCTGACTAGAGGCATCGAGACCTAGAGTTTCATGTTTAGTAAATTCTAATCATATCTTAAGATAAAATTCTTAAACAACCTTACATGTTTAAGTATTCCTTTTAATTATGGGTTGGGGACTTCATGTTCCTACGAGTATCCCAATGAAGGGTTCTCAACGGTTCGGTGTTAAAGGCAAACTTACACCACACTTTGTGGGATTGTTCAAGATCTTGGTCCGAGTTGGGAAGATAGATTACAAAGTGGCCCTTATGGATTACAAAGTGGCTCTTTCCCTACACTTGAGGTCATTCATGATGTGTTCTATGTATCAAAACTCTGAAAGTGTATCTGAGATTCTAAAGCACATGATCATCTATGAGGAATTGGTAATGGAGTTGAACCTCTCCTTCCCTAAGGAGCATGTTCAGATACTAGACCATGCAATTAAGAGGTTGAAGCGGAAGGAGATTTCCTTTAGTCAATGTCTTGTGGAGTTAAGAAGTTGAGGATGTGACGTGGGAGCGTGATGCGGATAGAGGAAGAAGTTTTGTCATCTATTTGCAGGTATGGAATCGAAACTCTAATCAACTCTCATTTGATATTTTTATGTGTTTCTCCCGCACGAGATTTTTAAGGGTTCGTTCTTGTTTGAGATTTTTAGGCATTGAGATCAGTATTGTGAAGGATTTAAGGTCATCTTAAGTCTCGAGACGAGACATCCTTTGAGTTTTTTATAACGTGAGAACCTTCATATTAGGATCCAATCTTTTTTCTCAAATTCCGATTTGATCCAGTAACCATATCAAATAAATGAGCATCATCTTGTAGTGCTTGTCGAGACCTTTCCAATGAGCACGAGAACATCGAAATCAAAGTCCGTATGAGAGAACTACGCATAAAATACGGTCGGGCTATGGCTATATGGATCCAGATCTGAACCAGATCTTTTTAAGGCTGAACCCCTATACAAGGGTGTGGCTGAGCCAATGGATCATACCATTTGACCTATTGCATGCACCACCACCACCCTCTCATTAGAGCTCCACTATTAGAGAAAATTCTGACCACTGACCGGAAGTTTGAACATGCCATTTCGAAGAGCACAGAGTGAGGATTGTTGTGGGCACATTATTGTTCCATGAACTACCACAGAACTCTCATTTTGGGTAAAAGAAGTTTGTGAGAGAGCATTCCCATAGATATGCATTTTACCCTCCTCTTGTTATCGGATCTGCGTAGTTTTAGATTCACGAGTTGGTGTTAGTGTTTAGAACTTGTAGTTGTAGGCGATGTCGGTTTGTCATTTGCATGAGTTTTACATCAAAAGTCATATTTTATCGCATCACATTGTCGTGATTTCCGCTTTAACGGATGACTGCAAGGAAAAGATAAAATATATACTCATCAATGTCATCCCTGACATTTCATGGGTCCTAGGCAAAAGAGAAAAAAAGTCCCCTGTAAAAATAATAATTTAATTTTTAAAATTTATAAATTTCTTATAAAAAAGGTTCTTTAAATTTTACAAAGAACTATGGATGTTTATGATTGACGAGCATCAAATAATAAGTCATGAAGTAAAATTACAAAAAATATTTCTACAACCATAATAGACATCTATGGATGTAATGCAACTCAAGGAACATAAATACAAACAAAATCTATGGGAAATAGCTAGCAAACAAATTGTACGACATATGTTTTTTTAAGTTAGGATTTTTGAAAATGTTTAAGCACATAAACACATATATCTATTGACTACAATAACACAAACATTTAAAAGAAATCAAGTGCTTTATCTCTTAATGTCTATTTTCCATATCATATGAGTCGGAAAAAATAAGGTTAAAGGATAATAATATTCAAGTAAGAAGTACTAAACATTTAATTGCAATAAAAATAATACATGATTTAAATAAATAATAAAATAATAGTTATAGAAAAAATAACCAAGTCATCAGTTTTTTATTTGAGTGTGGTAATCAACCCAGGCTGATAGTTCTGTTAACATTCCAAGATTTAAACAGATATATGTTAATAAAGTAACTTCTTAGTCACAACTAACATTAATCTGGAAACTTACATTAAATAATAAAGATTTGATTTTACGTAAAACAAAAGAAGTTACCTAAAAAGATTATTTGATGGTTATTCACAATCTCATAATAAAATATCCTTATCACAGATATAAAATTGATTATAATAACAACAAAAACTTTGAAAAAAGAAACATATGTCCTGTGATTGAGCAACGAGAGGTGATTTTTTTGTAAAAAAAGAACAATAATTCAAGTGGTTAATGTTAATTTCCCAATCCCCCTAAAATATGCAATAACTTTCAATTTTGTAATTGCTTATAAAAAAACAATAGGTGATTTATACTTACACAAATATGGTGAGTAGGTGCACGAATAAAAAAAATAGTCGTGATTTGTGGATTTAAGGTAAAAATACAATGCACAAATATAAAAAATACCATTAACCGAGGTCGTGATTTGTGGGTATTCAACAACAACAAGTCGCAAATTAAAAGCATGAGAAATTGCGACAGTAAAGGAAATTACAAATCACAAGAGGAGGACAGAGTTGTCTCCAAAGGACACATTTAAGTTAAATGTAGGGACTTAACTCTTAAGATATTAATGTAGCATGGGGAATCCAAAGGTTTTTTAACCACTTAGGAATACAAAGAGTTAAATGACACATGCAAATATAAATAATTAATGGACTCGTGTAGTTATTTAGACATTGGATTGGTATTTGATAAGGATGAAAATGGATACAGATATATCTGAATATCCACTTACCGTATTTAGAAAATATCGGATACGGATATCCGTATCCAAATATTAATTGAATATGAATCGTTTATGGATATGAGTTGTAAAAAATTTCAGGATATGGACATAGATATGACAATGGTTTAAATATCTGGATCCGGATCTAGATATCCGAATACAACATGTACTGATATTTTATATATTAGTTAATATAATACAAGACATAATCCCATGTTATAATATTAGTATTATATATTATATAATACGATATATCAATGATATTAATAAACTTCTGTTTATTTGGGGATGGGCACGAATAAAAGTTACGAAACTATATCCCTCTTTTTGCTTCTGGTTAAGAACGCATGTCACCTCGACGATCTCTTTTGTCATGATGCAACTTATTTACATTTCAGTGTCAATTTTTGAGATCATTGTAAACTGATTAAATATCAATTCGTATTCGTATGTGGTCTTTAATAGATCTGTATTTGGATTCCATATTTATTGGATCCATATTTGGATTCTCTTTATTTGATTAATATTTGGATTATCTCTTTATTCAATCCCTATTCGGGTTCGCTCTTTATTCGATCCATATTCAGATTCGATAAACATATGATTCGTATCCGTATTTTTAAAGATATGATTTCCTAATGCATATCCGAATCATATCCATATTCGTATTCGATAGAGATGAAGCGAATACGGATATGAAAATAGGCATATCTGATATGCATCCGATCCATTTTCATCCCTAGTATTAGAAATAAAAATAATAAGAGCTAATCATATGTAGCCTATTTAGAGATGGGCCCTCAAATTTGATGGATCCTGGGCCATTGCACCCGAGGACAAGCCTCAAGGACAACCCTGATATTCGTGATGTGGGCAACAATAAAAATATGAGGGTGTAATTAGTTTTACAATCGGAGCAACATCGTTGGATGTCGTTGGAGTGATTTCGACCATTACCCCAGGTATGATCGATCATGCACGATCGATCATGCCAAATGGATGATTGATCATTTGATACCAACATAATGTATCATACTTGGTATGATTGATCATGCATGATTCGTAGGTTAGAAGTTGGTTATGTATTAAAATGGAGTTACATGTTGGTATGTGAAGCTTAGTGGATGTGTGGAAATTTAGTTATGATGCATTGTACCTCACGCATATCTACGGAGGTACCCCAACACCAAGGTTTTTCTTAGTACCTTAAATTCATAGTGCAAGGTCTCACAAGGATCAAGACCATATATTATCCATGAAGCTTGGGTTATTCCGGGCAAGTGAGATTTCTTAGCACCTTAAACTGGAATGTTGTCTTCGTTGTGAGGACGATGTAAACAATTGTTTTCTTTGCACATTTTCTTAGTGCCTTACCAGTTGTAGATTTAACATTGTAATGGAAAACTTTTCTCATAACGTATCGTTGTGTTGAATCCACTGCTTCTTTGGAGCAGTCGTAGTCAAGGTTTTAAAAGCCGAATCGAATCGGTCGGTTAAACCAAGAACCGAAAGAAAAGCGATCCAACCACCCCGCTTTTATTCAGAAGATAAAAACCAGTTATAACTCGGTTGAGCCAATTGAACCAAACCACCGGTTTAATCATGTCCATCTTTAACAAAAAAATATTTTTTGATAATTTAATAAAGTTTGAACTTTTAAAAACTATACATAATCTATTCTCATTCTAACCCATAATATAGTACTCATTTATCTCTTCTCCTTCCACACGTGTCAATGACCTATTATCACCTCTCCCTTCCTATCATATAAGCATTGCATCTCTTCTCACATATTACATGACTTTGTCTACTTCCAACAACAACAAAGGGAGAATATATTGCCATAGTTTTAATACAAGAAGTAATAAATAAAAAATCCTTGTTATTAATTAAAGTTCAACATAAATTTAAAATTGTTAATTTTATAGATCACACACACATTTGAATTTTACAAAATATTTTTATTATGCCCTTTTGAGTTTTTCTAATAACATTTACACCCCTAACATTTAGCAATGTCTTTTGTGCTCCTATATTCTTAAAAAATCAACAATATAGGATCACATGTGTACTAATAAAAAGTCACTACTATCCATTTTGTAAAATATAGGGGGCACACAATTGTAAAAAAAGTATAAGTGTTATTGGAAAAATTTGGAAGGACAAGAGTATATAGATATCTTCTAAGGATATGATGTAGCATTTTCCGTATTTGTTGTATGATAATACCCGTCTAACTCAGTTTGACCTGACTAGACCATACAAACCAAACCGACAGTACAACGGTTTAGTATTTTCCGATTTTTATGAACTGTTGACATCATCACCGGTTCGATTGATCGGTCCTATTGGTCCGACCATAAAAACCAAAAACCGATACTTGCCCGATTTGATGTTCGGTTCGGTTTCTTAAACCTTGGTCGCAATAATAAGTGGCTCGTGCTTGGAGTTTCTCTTTTGTGCAGCTACACTTTTGTGGTACGTTACTTGTAGCTTTTACTGCTTTACTTTCCTTATAGTTTGAGAGACATGTGATGTATTATATATGTATGTACAACTTTCGATGCATACATGTACATTTGGTGGGCGTGGATTATGAAATCATTGATGAATATGATGTGAATGGAAATGTATGGAAAACAAATTTTAAATTCCAGCTTTTGTGCTGTTTTCTACGGCTTATATTTATTATTTGTTTCGAATTGGGATATGTGCGTGGAATTTATTTTCGAGTACCCCAATCCTCGTGGTTGTCACACTTACTACATGGAGTGTAAGAAGAACGTATATATACCATCAAGTTTTTGACCATTAGTACTATGATATTACCCCGAATAGTACTCCATGAGTCCATGACTTTGAATACAATATCACCACACTAACTAATCAATAATTAAACTTTGCATAAAAAGATGCCCACTAATATACTTTACTTCTAACAAAGGTATCTTCTTATTTGAACAGCACATAATTTAATAATTCAGGTAGTTCCACATTCAATATGGAAAAAAAGTGACATGTATATTGATATTTAGATTCAATGAGGAAGTTTAAGGTATTAACATGAAAGTGTTGTTCGTAGTGAGAATCTTTTAATTGTTGCGCTATCAATGAGTGAGCGGTTAATCAAGTTTTATAAGCATTTTCAAGAAAAGTCATACACATAAGCACTCACGTAGGTGACATTCTGCTAGAATATAATTACGCACATCATGCTCCAATATTTTAAAGTATTGGACTCAACTGCATATGAGATTTCTTGAACATGATCCTCAAATAATTTATGACTACCATGTACATTGAACATATTGTGGGGGATATCTAGTCACATATAATTGCACTGGGTTGGTACTAGTCCAAACTCTAGTCTGTCTTGAATATATCTTCCTGTTTTGTGATTATATTTAGAGTTTTTTTATCTTTGCAATTGTCTTCATATTACCATGAATTGATTTACTCGTCATATGCATCCTCTACGAAAAGATTAAGATTCCTTAGCCATTCAATTCCAATGGGAGTGTATATTACTCTTTAGCACTCCATTTGATATATCCAACTTACATCACTTTATCCTTCTAAAATTGAAGGATATGTGTCATAATACAGTTCAAGGACATAATTCCCTTGAGATATTTGAGTACCCGATGTAACACTTCCAAATGATTTAGTCGAGAGGTAAATTACAATAAAAAAGTCCCGACTATACCTCGATTCTCAATTAAAGGCCTCATTTTTCAATTGTAATAAACATGAGTATGAACTTTCAACTTAAGGGTTTAACATCGACATATAGGGTCATTGAAGCTTAGAGAGGCCTTTATTTGAGACAAAAATATAAAACCAAACTCCTCTTGATACAATAGAAAAATGAGTTCCTTAATTAGGAATTGAGGTATACTTGAGGCCCTTTTTGCAATTTATCCTGTAAAGTTTGAACAGTCACGAGGACCGTTAACTGATAACGGATTTCGATAGTCAAATTTCTCAAGAAACTTCTAGTCATAATGTGTCTAAGAAGATAACAAATTTCAATAGTCAAATTTCACAAAAACTTCTAAGCATAATGCGTCTAATAAGAAGAAACTGTCTACATTTGATCTGGTCAACTTACAATCCAAATTCACTTTAGCAGTTCTAATTCATTTTCTGTGTTATTTTTATTATCACGTTTCATGATCACAGATTGCTTTTGCGGATATTTCCTTTGTGGTTTTTCTTGTTTCTTTTCTCTATAATTTTAATAGAATAGATCTGTACGCAATAGTTCCATTCAAAAAGGTGCTGTGATATATCTTATTATGTATTGCCTTTTGTAACAAATTATCAAATGTAGATCTAACTAGAGCGACAATCACCTGAAATGTTTAAGCTCAATCCGCCAAATAGTGTCTTTTACGTATGTTACTTTTTTTGGATTTTACGCAAATCATTGCCATGCCTATCTCATGGAAAGCAAGCCAAAAATGAGAAGATTTAGATTGAGAGATAAGTAGAAAATTGCCATCTATGGTGACATATATGACATATGTATTCTTGGGAGAGAAAATGGGAAATGGGATTCCCTTTATTTGACATTTAGAGGTCTTTGATGACAGGAATGCATACATTGATTGTTTGAAGATAGAATAGTGAAGTTTATTGCATATTTTCGTTCTTTTACTTTTATAGGATAAACGAGGAATAAAGTGATATATACTTATCATAGTTTGTTTGATGTTTGGGGAAAAAGTGGTAATTATTACCGACAGTGTAGTATAAATGCGTCATTCTTAAAGGCAGGAAATCAACTATTCCGTGAATAGTTGTGGAATAAGGAAGTGCACAGGAAAAAAGAAAAAACCCGAGAATGAAATAAAGAAAATCCATGTTATCTTTTTCTTATTCCCGAAGAAAGAAAGCTTAAAAATGTGAATTTTTGAAGGGAGAATGAACACAGATAAAATTATATCTCCATGATCTGCCATGCCATTACTGATTCCATTACAATTCTCTTAAACACAAATATAACCCATGAAAAAGGTCGAAACAGAATAAAGATTTTATTTCTAGATGCGTTATCAATGTCCACAATACATGAGACCTAATTAGACTTGCCATAAAATATTTAGACAGATTTTTTCAGGTAGCACTGACTCCAAAAATAGGGAATGGTAAGAGAAGCAGACATACACTATAAAGCTAGTATGTGTAGCCCTTGACAAACATCCCCTTCTTAGCCTCGTCGCTCTCGCCTTCGCCAGTGTACTTACCAAGCTGAGCGAGAGAGTTCGCCTTGGCGCGAACTAAGAGAGCTTTCTGCGCAGCTTGAACATTCTCCGGACGACCTTGCCATGTCTTCAACACTGTGTTCTGTAGTGCACGCGCGTAAGAGAAGGAGACGTGCCACGGGTTGGGCGATTGATTCATCGCATTGAGATTCAGGGTTGCCTCAACTTCAGATTGCCCCCCTGATAAAAACTGCAATTTACAATTAAAATTGTCAGAATAATCATTGTCATAGTAAGAATAATTAGTCCTTATCTTGGCAAAGAACAATACATATAAGAGTTCAGATATTATGTTGCACGGGAAAAAGCCTGAATTCATAGGGACAAAAGGGATGTCTTTGATTAACCAAGTCATTTGTGTGTGCATCTGTGTACACGTAAATGTATATTATAGAGCATACAATGTGTACGCAACCTTTGTGTACATGTATATGTGTAAGCATACAATGTGTGTGCATATATATTCGGTGGATGGTATCACTTCTACACTAAAATGCTAACTTCTATCAACTTTCTATTGCACGTTATTACCTTCCTAATTGTTATGTTTGGACTTGGATTTTAAAGGAGAGGTGTAGAAACAATTGCCACACAATCAACCACAAAAATGCAGGGGTTTATGTACCCTCCTAAACGGAAGAAGAAAAAACAAAGGAAGGGGATGCATGTCTTTTCTTACTTAATGAAAGGAAAAGGTGGGATGAGCTACATATATAATCCCCACTGGACATATTAACTCGTACCACAAGACAACTCAACAAGAGGCACACAATATCTTCCGCATTTGGAAAAGAGACCATCCTTCTCGACACTAGAGAATACCGTAAACAACTTCCCTTTCAAATCAAAAAATACGAAGAATTTTGATTCAAACTGAATGTTTGAAGATAATAAATAATGTTTCGAGGAGTAAAACTGAATTCTTGAAGGGCAACTAACATACCATGATTCCAGGAACTGCAGGAGGAACTCTCCTCCTCAGCACTGTTAATGTATATTTTGCAATTGTCTCTGGAGAAGCTTTCTGCTTGTGTTCTGCCCCAGGCGTTACCATGCTTGGTTTAAGCAAAATTCCTTCGAAAACAACATTGTTTTGGGCTAGGTAGTAGAACACTTCTGCCCATACATTTTCTGCCACTTCAAGAGATCTTTCAATAGGGTGATCTCCATCGAGAAGGATCTCAGGTTCTACTATTGGAACAAGACCATTGTCCTGCAAAAAACCCCAAAAAATGCTCAATGATAATGAATCAAAGCATATGTTTGATCACTTAAAATGCATGGAGATGATATGAAACAATATTTTAATGGGATTTTTACCCCAACAATCCTATAAAATTTGCTGATTACCGCCTTGACCTTTTAAACAACCTAATTCTCCCCTCAACCCCGTAAACTTGCTAACTCTTACCCCACGAATTCTGCGGTTAACTCTCACCCATTTACCCCTTAAATGTAACCGAATTCCGTTGAAATGAGGTACATATTGATCTCTTTGTTTGAAAATTTTACAAACAATGCCATTCTCCTCCGTACATCCCATTCCTCTCCCACACCCCCTCTCCCTCATCTGTTTCGTCTGTTGCCGCCAGTCTTTTCCCCGGCCCCCTCTGCCTCTTCCTCTTCCTCCGACTGATTATCCACCTTCACGCCCAAGTCCTACGTCTTGCGGGTGAGCACGCGGCCTCGCCCGCAGCATAAGTTGCCCCCTCCACCGCCTCCCCTTCCTCTTGTCGTTCCTCCGACCCTGCCACCCTCCTCCCCTTGCTCCTCCACTCCCGCCACCTCCTCTCATGACTCCGCCCACATCAGGACCAACACCTCCACTGCCTCCCCTTCCTCTTGATGTTCCTCCAGTCTCGCCACCCTCCTCTCCTTGCTCCGTCACCCCCACCACCCTCCTCCCATGCCTCCGCCCCGCAACAGGACCGCCCCCTCCACCGCCTTCCCTTCCTCTTGTTGTTCCTCCGACCCTGCCACCATCCACTGCTTGCTCCTCCACTCCCGCCACCCACCTGCCATGTCTCCGCCCGCAATAGGACCGCCCCCTCCACCGCCTCTCCTTCCTCGCGTTGTGCCTCTAACCCCGCTACCCTCCTCCCCTTGCTCTTCCACCCCCTCCACCCTCCTCCCATGCCTCCGCCCGTAGCAGGACCGTTCCCTCCACCGCCTCTCATTCCTGCCCTTAATACTCCGCCCCTTGCCACCCTCCTGTCCCGCCTTCACCCGCAACAGGAGTTGTCGCCTCCTGATCTCCCCCCTCCTCCTGATCCACGACGAGAATGCCCTCCTATTCGACCTCCGCCTCTTCCTCTAGGCCTACACCTTCCAAGTCCGGAGAGAGGGAGATTGAAGATCCACCATCTGATTTACTTTGCTTAGATTAACTCAAGTTTAACCCAAGTAATTGACTCCAATAAAGTTAAAGTTGACGGTAGGGTCCATGGGGTAAGACGGAGCAAGTTTACAAGGTTCATGGGGAATTAGGTTGTTTCAAAGGCCATGGAGGTAATTGACAAAGTTTATAACGTTTCATGGGTAAAAATCCCTATTTTAATAAGAACGATAATATCAACAATAACATTATATACAACATGCAAGTAAAATGACACATTTCATCAATGCATGGATCGCATCTCTTTGCAGTTTTTTCTAGTTAGATATACTTATGACTTGTAGCCCATAGATACAAATTACACTCAATATAAGGGGAGAGGACTAGAACTAGAAAAGATAAATTGACCATAATCTGATGCAAACCCTTTATGAATCATTTACATATATATATGTATATATATATATATATATCTTTGCCGGGTGAAAGGTTGGAACTTTTTTTACCGAGGTAATGAGCTATAGCATCTTCCATCCTTCTTGTGTCACCATAATCTCCATTACAAAGTGTTTGTCAAAGTTGGACGAACAGTATAAAGCTGACTGGATGAGAACTTTAAAAACAAACAGAAGTTGGAGTTTGGTTGATGTATAAAGAACTTAGAGTGTCAGGTCAAACCATCTGTTAACATGAAAGGATAAGGATTCAGAAATATCGAACAGAAGTTAGATGTCTCAATGGGCCGTAAAATAAGAAAATACCACTTGTTAAAAAAACGATAATATCTTTCAAGTAGAGCAGAGATGGTTTGAAAACACAATCATGTATTATATAATTGAATGAGCGCTCTTCTTATCTATCGCTTTTAAATGGAAAGATGCCTTAGACTGAAATGACAACCCACATGTCTCATCAAAAAGTCTGGTTATCTTAAACAGTAAACGTAATTATCACCTGTGAAATTGCAGCATAGCGAGCAAGTCCCCAAGCTGCTTCTTTAACGGCCAATGCAGATGGACCACATGGAATGCTAACAACAGTTCGCCTGATAACATATAGAGAAAGATTGTAGTTTTCTTTAAAGACAAACATTCGAATATGGTTTCAGATATTTTTCAGCAGGTTCTGACTGACCATTTAGCAAAACGTGCACCTTGCTTGTAATATTCAGAACATCTTGAGGCCAATCCGTCTAAACCCTGACACCAAGATTCATTATTTGATCCAGACAAAGGAACCAGACCCTGGAATAAAAAACAGATTGTAAACAGGTGAATATATCTTATAAGTAGCTTAAAAAATACAGCACAACAATGAACATTTAAACAAACATATGAAGAAACTAAGACGATATTAAAAAAGATTTGGGGTGCAGAAATTAAGATATAATAGTCAAATGAGACTGGATATAATTCTCACAGCCCTGGTGACTACAACTATGATGACATGATACTCCGGAAAGATTACCTTGTCCACTTTGATTCCAGGCATGATATTTGCATCACGCAAGCAGTCGACAAATTTCCTTCCATCTGTAGTGGATTGATAGAGTGTTTCCTCAAAAAGGATGGCACCAGAGATATATTCACCTAAACCAGGAGTGGTTAGCAGAAGCTGTCTGTAAGCTTGACGATTAACTTCTGTATTGTCTAATCCGATAGATGCCAGCCTTTTTCCACATGTGGCATTTGACTCATCAATGGCAAGAATGCCACGACCAGGAGAAGCAACAGATTTCTGCAATCAGGAGCATAGGAACAAATTAGAGAACTGTTCGATGATTTTAAATGCACTGGCAAACACAAATAGAGTATAATTTTTTGCCAGTTCTTTAGGATCAACCATTGATCTTTAGATTTTAGTTAACTTACATTGAGTTTTCCCTATTATATGTTAGGCGTTTTTTGCTGTTTTTTGCTCACAATATGGCACCATAAGTCAAGCAAATGATGCTGAATAGCATTTCTGTGGTTAGAAGCAAGAAAGGATATTTCCATTCCAAATCTTACAAATGCCCTGCTTTTTTGGAGAAATATGTGAATGCTTAGACAGTACACAGAGAAAGGTAGACAAAACACTTGAACTTCAACAATCCTAACTTGCACAATAAAACAAAAATCACATAAAAATGATAAAAAAAAAAGATAAATACAGACCAAGTGCATTAACATATACATTTAGACTTCATCATGAACATAGATATAAGTAAGTTTTTCTCTCAAAAAGCAGCAAGTATTGACAGGAAGATCATAAGATTTGTTTCTGTGGCCAAAGATATCATTGAGGCCAAAAAATCAGCATATGCAGGCATACAATGCAAACTCATACAACCATATTTTATCACTCTCAATAAGAGTGAACTCAAAAAAATTGAATGTGAGCGGTTCTTCAGCCTCAAGGACCCAAACACACCATAACATCAGACTTCTATGAAAGCTGTAAAATTATTCAGAATTGACATAAATCATCTTCTTTTTTACTGATTATAAAATTTTGAATCCGGAATAGGACCAAAAAACTACCCAAGGCACCACTTACAACTATTTTGCAATCACCGCCTCAGAAAAACAATCTCCATTGAAAACAAGACCTTCTTGGTTAACAAATTTTTGCACAAGATCATAGATGCGTTACCATTTTTAGTGACACTAAAATGCATACATCAACATCAAATCACAACCCAAATACACAGTAACCAGTAAAAATCCATCTGCAAAAACTGCATCTTTTCAATATTTTCGGTGCATTGGTTTGGGAGTCTTGATGCACTGGTAGAAGTTGTCACGATGTTAGACTTGATTCCACAAAAAACAGACTCTTATCAATATGCAGTCTAAGGATACATACATATAAAATAGACCACAATAGTTCCACCACCCTGCAGAGAACTTCACACGTTGTGTGACCTTCATGCATCAAACTGGATTTTTTTCCTTTTTTCCCATGAGGCTTAGACCATGGGATGATCATCAGTAACACATATGTTTTTTTTAATAGTAGGCCCAGTAATTTCGGAAGTCCGGAGTGTCCCCCTTGGGATTTGAACCCAAGTCCTTTAAGGTGTAAGCAAGGTGTAAGCACACTGCACTACCACCATACCACCCCTTGGGTCCCAGTAACACAGAGGTTAACCAAGCAACACTCACTCCAAATGGATACCTAAATTGGCTCCACATAGAGAAGCCAGAAATTGCCACTTCCCGTGTGCATCAGATTTATTTCAATTATAGTTGTTCATCCCTTTTTCGTAATGCATGGAGGTACTTTACAAATAGATTACAAAAAAAGGATTTTTCATCGTATATGATTTGTATTCATAATTCATATTTTTTGTGCAATCAAAAAAAGATTTTGATCCGATCTTCACAACTTATTACGAAACCTCGCACCCAACACCCGTCCAAACAGCCCCATCAACCTTTATATTTTTTCAACATCATTTTCTAATCCATGTTCTGAGTCGCAACCACTCCATCACAGCCAACAGCGCCGCGACCGAATCCCGCAGCAGCAAACAAAGTGCTCTATAAGTACGCATGCATATCAACAAAAAACGTCTTACCACCTTTGCAGAATCACAACTTTACCACTTTTCCAACCTTTAAACTTCCCATGATCCAGAAATCACAAGGATCTGAAGGATCCTGAGCACTTGATTTAACAACCGTAAATATTGATTCTTGAAAAAAACCCTAAAAAAAACAAAACTCACAGCGGTCTGCACGAGTTCGTCCGTGTAGGATCCGGCCCTGATAGGGAGGGCGATACGCCGCGGCGACGAGAGGAGGGTTCGATTTGAGGGCTTCCCGCTGCCGATCCATTGCGTGGATCCGATGCTCAGCTTCAAAGACGTCGCCATCTCGATCTCGATGTCGTTCCCTCTTTCCCTTTCTCGATCTAGTCGCTCTTCGATCTACCTCTCTCCCTCGTGCTTCGCTTGGGAACTGGTGGGTGGCAGTGCAAGGCGCTTTATATAGGCCCCGAGGTTGGCGGACGGGCAGGGCTATTTGCGTTGCTTTATTTTTTCTCCTTTTCAAGAGTGTGGTGTTAAAATTCTATTTTGGTCGTTGGGGTTCGTAGGAAATTCCACATGTGGGACCATTATTACAAGGACACGTTCGGCAGGAGAATAAGCAGGAATAAGAATGGGGAATAAGAGGAATAATGGTCTATTCTCCGTTCGGTTGGAGGATAAGAATAAGGAGAATAAGGTGAAATAAAAGTAGGTAAGGTGGGATAAAGATAGGAATAAGAGTGAAATAAGATGAAATAATGGGGAATAGTCGTACGACGGGGAAACGTGTTGGGGGATTCCTCTTATTCCATTCCTCCTTATACCCCAAACAAACAGGGCCTAAGAGTTTAAACATGGTTGCTCTTTCTATTTTGGTGGTTGGGGTTCGTCTATTTTGCTATTGGAAAAAATATAATAAGAAAAAGGACAATAGTTTATATACATGCAACATCTTTGTGTCATGAACCGGTTCCGATCATATTAGCATATCCTCGTGCAAGGAGTTAATCATCAATTATTGTTGTAATTCCCGTCATTAAGCAAGATCGTACTCTTCCCACAAGTTAAATGAAATATTTATCATAACTCAATCCGACAATACACTTGTTACGACTAATGAGGAATAGTAACATATATATAAAAATATATTGAATAAATCGAGAAGGTTTTAAAGGTAGGTTAAATCTCCGTAATTTATAAATCATAGATAATTTGAACACTTATAATGAAGTATGTAACTTTACCATATATCATGACTGATGAGAGGGCTAGACTAATTAGTGTGGAGAAGCATATATATAGCTATATCGAAGTGAAGGTGTAAGGTATGATCAACTTAACGACTGTTATTTAACGATTTATTAACGATCAATATAATATAAATAAAAGCTTATATTGACAGCTGATTATTTTGATTTCATTTGCAAGTATAAGTATAAGCAATCTATATGATCAAGTCAAGCGTAACATTTCAGTAGAATATATATCAAGTTATACTTAATATCTTTATTTGTTTATCAAATAATTATTAATCATACTGTATGAGTTGAGTAGAGGGATAAAAAATACACTATGATCGAGTTCAACATGTACTAAAAGGCTTTTCTCATTTCCTTGTACTACATGTGAATGAGTAGTTACTCTGAACTTGTTATCGTGCAAAGATATGTCACTAATATGAATATAAGGTGTTATTTATACATATGAAGGACTTTACACATATGATTGAGTATTTGTGTAAAGGGATATTTACACCCATAATCCTGAGTAATTGCGGGTCCGCAATAACATTCAATATCCTGCATAATCGCGAATTACATTTGAAGCCCGGATAGTTATTCCGTTTCACACACATAACCTTCCTTTAGTTTAATATGTTAACTCAACCATATGAGTGGGTTTATCTAACCAAACTGTGATCTAACGGCTAGGATTAACCAAAATAAAAAAATGAAAGGAAAAAAATATCATTTTGAGTATAGACCAATGTGGCTGGCTCCGACGAGAAATATGGTGCCGACTCCAATGCCGGCGCAGCCACCTTCAACAGCTACAGCAAAGACAGCAACGTTCAGCGACAAGACTTCTCTGCTTATGGCAAAGATAGCAGTGGCTTACTCCAACAAATCTCTTCCTACGCCAAGAACTCCAATGTTGTCCGGAATGGATTTGACGGCTATGCGTCGGACGGCAATGGTGCCTTGTCGCAGTTCTCAGGCAACTCAACCAGCTCCAACGTTGTCACCAACAAATTCACCACCTATGATGACGGAGGTAATGGAGCTCTACACCAATTCACCGGCTACACAGACTCGATAAACGTAGGCACTAACGACTTCAAGAACTACAACAAGGACAACAATGGTGGATTAGAGAAATTCACCAGCTATGGCAATTGAGATATTTTGTGCAGCAATTATATTTTACACTGTACCATCAATGTTGTATCTTGATTGATTGGATATACCATTCATTCTAATCCCGGCAGGTAGCCAGCCAGATAGCACATTCCAGAGTTATGGCAATGCTTCCACTTCCTCGGCTCGATCATCCGTCAAGCCTGGCAAGTTCTTCTGTCAGGCAATGCTTGTTGTCGGCAATCGAATTCCATTCCAATGGGGGGGGGGGGGGGGAAGGCTCGGCGGCAAGGGCCAGCCATCGGCGGGGGCAGCGAGACAGGGGAGCGACGGAGAGGGGGGTTCGAGAGAGTGGACGAGCGGCGGCGGGGGGCTTCCAGACATGGGAGGAGCGGGAAGGGTGTTCGAGACGGGGGGTGGGGGTGCGGGGGGCTTCCATACAGGGGGACGAGCGGGAAGGGGGTTCGAGACAGAGGACGACGAAAAGGGGGTGTGGGGGGGGGGGGACTTCGAACGAGGGAGGGGGAAGGCTCAGCGACAGACTGGGGGGGGGGGGGCAGGGGAGGATCGGCGACGGCGAGAGGGAGAGAGAAGCTGCTCGAGGGGGGGTGCAGGGGAGGATCGGCGGCGCGAGCTGCTTCGAGCACGGGGGAGAGAGGCGGGCATATGGCATGTTCTGTAAATAAGAAGGATTTCTAGGGGTAGTTTTGTCTTTTCAAACAGAAACTGTCAAACATAACGAGTACCTCAAACGGAATATAACACGGGGGTATGTCATGTAAGAGTTAAGCATTACTCAGGGTTTCACATAAAATTCACGATTATGCAAAGCTATGAATGTTATTGCGGAATTACTCAGGGTTATGGGTGTAAATATCCCTTGTATAAAATACCCTTTATGTCGAGAAACATTACACATTTGTGCTTGGCATCTGTAATTTTAGGCTCCTGTTGTGCAACCTAATCTCATGTCCTCCTTCCTTATAAGCATCTACCTAAACAAGCTTGATCAGGAGATAGGGAGGATCCGACAGAAGCATGAAATTCCTCTTGTTCAGAGAATCAGATCGGTTCTCTCCAAGTCTAGAAGTAGTGGTACGGATGACCAAGAAAAGTCTGGAGAAGAAACAACCTTCAACGCTCCTCAAGACAACAGAACCGTCATTGTGGGAAGGGACGGGTTCCCCTGCAAAGGGACCCCCCCCCCCCCCCCCACCACAACCACATCAACCATGGGACTAGAAAATGCCTAACCCCCCAACCTTCCTTAACAAGCCCTCCAGCCTTATTTGCCTCTGAGTTGATCCATCATTAATAGCAGAAAGGGAAATTTTGTAGATTTCGCAATAATACTATGACACAAGTATTACTGCAAAAAAAAAGATACGTGCGTAGCTATACCTGCAGAATCCAGAAGAGGCACAAACGTACTGCCTTCTTGAATTGAAATTAATTGTATGGATCATACAATTTCTTATAATATTTTTCAATCACATTTAAATAAAACAAATTATCATAAAAATATATTATAACTATTAAAAACAATATAACAAATAATCAATATTATATAATATCACATTTATCATTCTAACCTTTCCAACCATCCAAACAACTAATATATCCCAACTCAATCCGACCCGATAAATGTATTTCTTTAAAGTAACCAATACTTCATCTCTCAGCAAAGGTCAGGTTATTCGGGTAGCATCTAAGCATCCGATCAAGAAAAATAAGACCCGTTTAAATCCCGTTCCCCCAAAACCTCCTTCCATCGTCATTCTCCCTCCTCTCGCAACTCCCTCCCACTCCAAAGTTCTCCACAGAAACCTCCCGCCACTACAAAAATGGAGCACCCCGATCTGTTATCGGACGAGGACAAGGTGGCCTCCCTCCAGGCCGCCACCGGCCTCGACAACCCCCTCCTCAGCTCCCAAATTCTCTCCGCCGACAACTGGGACCTCCCTCTCGCCCTCTCCTCCCCCCTGCGCAGCCGCGCTTCCTCCCGTGGAAGCTCGCCGCCCTCCCCTTCCACACTGTTTTCGCCGCCCTTTCCTTCGCCTCCTGGATCGCGGGCGTCGTCCTCTCCCGCTCCCTCGCCTCCCTCGGTCTCCCCGCCAACCAACCGCTCCCCTCCGCCGAGGCCTCCGAGCTAGCCGCGGAGCTCGCAGCGGAATACGGCTTTGAATTCGCCGCTGAAGGGTTCACCGATGCGCTGCAGAAGACCCGGAGGGAGTTTCGGTCGCTGTTCGTGTACCTGCACTCGCCCGATCATCCCGGCACACCTGCTTTCTGCTTCGGATGCTTGCGCTACGAGGCGGTGATGGAATTCGTGAACGAGAACTTTGTCATATGATGCGGGAGCATCCGCCGGAGTGAGGGGTTCAAGGCGGGGAAACTGCTGAAGGCAGCACGGTTCCCGTTCTGCGCGATTGTCTCGGCATCCGACGATCAGAGGATCGTGCTCCTTAGGCAGGTTTGCGTCTGATCTCTCTCGTTGAAATGATGATCTCACCATGCTTTTGGTTTTGAGTTTTTGCTGGCAATTTTCGTGCAAATATTTAGATAGAGGGAGCGACGTCTCCAGGAGAGATGCTCTCGATCCTTCAGCAAGTGGTTGAGGAGACCGGTCCAACTCTCTAGGAAGGACGAGGATCGAGGCAGAAGAAAGGATAGCCAACATTCGCTTGAGGGAGGTGCAGGATGATGCATATCATGCTGCACTTGAAGCTGACAGGTAAGCAGCTCTTCGCTGTTCATTATCTGAGAAATGTCGGTATGGGCAATAAGCTAGAGATTAATGTATACATGCATTATAGTAGTAGATCTCACCAGTCACTCTTTTGGTTGGTGGTCGTGTTGGATTAGGCTAGGGAAGAGCACTTAGAAAGGGAAGCTGCCGAAGCTGAGAGGAAGCGTCGGGAGGAAGAAGATGCCCGAGAGAGAGAGCTGCTCGTGAAGCTGCCGAGAAAGAAGCTTCTCTTGCGAGGAGACAGGAAAAAGCAGCGTCACTTGGAATTGAGCCAGAAAAGAGTCCAGATGTTATAGAGGTACTATTAATTGCAGTACCCTGGAGTGCTTCTGACTTTTGACATTGTTGTTGAAGTTCATCAAAAAAAATGGTTGATGCAAGGAATTTTGGGTTATATTACAAATAGCATGTCAAGGCCTGGAGCACTTTTTATATTTATGCACTTACTATCCGGTCTTGGAAATTTGGGCAAGAAACTTTAATTGGGTATTTCATGCTATAATCAGTAAATATTGTTGTCACCTTTCCTAGAATAGTTGCAGCATAAAGAATATGAGAAGTTCTGGCCATCAAAGGCCACTTTTCTTATATTGCCCACGGGAATTTTTCCCGCTCTTATAGAATCAATTAAGCTTGAAAAACAGTATGGGGTCATTATTCATGTGAATATTAGCCAACTGGTATAAAAGTTGTTAATATTATTGGCCTTTATTCTAGAGTTATGTTGTGCCATACCTAGATACAACAATCAACATACAATACATGCTTGCATAGAATCATGCATGCTTCTTGTATGGTGTATGCCAGGTGCTGTATTGCTGCTTTGGAGCAAGGGATTGTACACTTTACTTGATCAGTGGGACGATCAACCTATTAATGTAACTGAGAAAATGGTCAGATCTGTAATTTGAAAGCGAACTCTATGATAACACATACCATTAGTAGGAGGATGGTCAACGTACAAAGAGAATTATATACACGGCAAACTATTCACTTAATTCAAAATAATATAAGCTATGGGGATCAGATCACTGGGAAACATAGAAATTGGCTGGGGATTGTACACAAACATTTACATAACTAAGTCAAATGTTACAACGTTGGATACTTGGGAGATAGAGTATACTTGTAAGCAATGGTTCTTGTTGTTGGCGAAACTCTAAGATAGGTGAATGAGAGGGAAGGACATAGTTCCGTGGTATGATTTTCCATCCATATCATTTCATTCACCAATGGAATTTATAACCTCCGAGTTAAGGACTCATCGATAAAGAGAAGGTAACTTGGTTATTATTTAGTGGGCTTACGATGTGCTCAAAGGATTGTTTTGTATTGAGGTTATAGATGGCATCTCCTCTTCAATCATATTCATTGTGTGGTTTCAAGCTGGATCTTCGCAGTGTCGGCCTCCTCATGTTCCTTGCACATGAGATCGACCATGGATATATGCAATTTTAGATGGACTATATATATTATCAACTCTACTTAAAGTGGGAGAAGGCTTCACCATTTTTATAGAATATGTAATTCCATATGATGTGGGAGAATCATTGTGAATATAGGGAGCAAGGCCCTAAATGTTGGTTTCGTTCATCATTTCGGTGATTGACCGAAGCAGAATTTCAGTCGAATTTCTACCGAAATTTCGGTCATTTTTTGTACTAGGGACTCCATATTTTGGTCATTTCAGCCATTTCGGTTGAATTTCAATTTCGACAGGATATCGATATTCGACAGAAATTTGACCGAATTTCGCTGAAATTTGAAGCCATGATAGGAAGATTGTCTAGGTTAAGTGAATATCAGAAGCAATGTATGGATCTGCCGAGGAACTCATGATTTTGAATCTCGATTCTCGGATCGATAAAAAGGTAAGTACTATTATTTTATGAGTCAACGGCAATTGTTGTTTGTACTTTATGCTTTTCATGATTAAACTTATAGCATGTGCACTACATATCTTATTTTATATCAGCATGTACAATGATTACAATGATAATACAATTAAAAATCTTTTAATTACATCTTCATTTTAGCAAATAAGCATATACGTCTATCTTATTTAGTGATAAAAGACATTGAAACTGTTACAGCCATATCAACAAAATATAACATTTATTTTTAGAATATTTACACCCATAACCCTTAACCCTGACTAATTTTGTAATTATGTACATAATTCTGCATAATCTCGAATTACACCAGGAACCCTTAATAATACTTAACTCTTACATGGCATGACCCTGTGTTAACACCCATCTATTTTTCCGTTAACTTCTAAGAAATCCATCAAATGTGGACCATTTTCACCCTTTAGGTTCAGGGTAATTACAAATGATGCCCCATCCTTCTCTTTTCCTTCCTTCTCTTCCATAGGAACCCATCATCATCGCGGAGGAGGAGGGTGATGGCGAAGGACCCAGAGGAGGAGGAGGAGGAAGAGGTCGGTGAGGAGGCGGACGGGCTGGAGGACCTGGAGGAGGTGGATGAGGTCAGGTAGGAGGAGGAAGGCATCGCCGACCAATAACGTCTCCTTCACCACCTCGTACTCGTATCCCATCACCATTACCTTCTCCTCATCTGCTACTGCTTATTGTTGCCTCCTCACTCCTCCTATGAACTTCCTCCCACCTTCTTACAGGTGCCGACCTACACCTCATTAGGACCAAAGCATTCACTACAAACTGGACGTTCTTTGGGGACGCTTATTGGGGACGGTCAATGAGTAACCGTCCCCAATAACAGTATCAGGGACGGTTAGTAGTGGACCGTCCCCTTTCTAATGTAATAGCGACGGTTAATATCGACCGTCGCCATTAAGTGACCTTTAGGGACGGTTCTTTACCTGTCCCTAACTAAGCTAGCCCCAGTTCGTTTTTTTGTCAACCCGGGAACTTTAGGGGACGGTTATAACCGTCCCCATTAATCCACTGTGCCCGTCACCTATACAAAAGTATAAGGGACGGTTGTAACCGTACCTGATAGTTGGTTATAGGGGACGGTTGCAAAACCGTCCCCTCTGCCCTACTAAAAGGGGACGGTTCACTTATAACCGTCCTCGATCATTCATATAGGGGACGGTTGTATGACCGTCCCCGATGGTCATATACCCCTCCAGCGGAGGCGACTCCTCATTCTCACTCGACTCGTGTGCCTCCTCTGCGTACTCCTCGTCGCCGCCCCCTCTCGCCGCCGCCCTCCTGCTCCTCCTCCTCCCTCTCGCCACCGCCCTCCTCCTCCTCCTCCTCCCTCTCGCCGCCTCCTCACTCCTCCTCCTCCCTCTCGCCGCCGCCCTCCTCCTCCTCCTCCCTCTCGCCGCCGCCCTCCTCCTCCTGCCTCTGGCCGCCTCCTCACTCCTCCTTCTCCCTCTCGCCGCCGCCCTCCTCCTCGTCCTCCTCCTTCTCGTCGCCGCCCTCCTCCTCGTCCTCCTCCTTCTCGTCGCCGCCCTCCTCCTCCTCCACCCCCCTCTCGCTGCCGCCCTCCTCCTCCCTCTCGTCGCCGCCGTCCTCCTCGCCTCAACTCGTGCCCGTCCGCCCGCTGCCCGTCCGCCGCCTTGCCCGCCGCATTACTTGGTTGTAAGTTTTGTTATTATTTTTTATATATTCATCATGCTTATGATTGCATATTTTTTAATATACTTATTAGTTTAGTCAAATACTTAAGATAGTAGATTAAAAAATAGTGGATAAATGCTTAATTGTGAGAAATGCTTATTAGTGATAAATGCTTATTAAAAAATGTTTAAGATAGTAGATTAATCTTGATTATGATTAAATGCTTTTAGTGATAAAAGCTTATTAATTTAGGTAAATGCTTGTAAGTCTTGTTTTAAAACATAGTTAGATTAGAAACGTAGTAGTGAAACATAGTTATTAACTTTGGATGTTACCTATAGGCAATTGACAAAAGTTGGATGAATAAAAGATTCGATGATTATCAGACATATAACCAAGGGGTTATGGGATTCCTAGACTGGGCATTTCGATTTGAGTCGCTCTATCATATTGTAGGAGGTGAAGGAGATAAGATACATTGTCCGTGCATAAGATGCAAGAACACTTTGACACAAAATCGAACCATGGTTTACGAACATTTGATATTAAATGGTTTTTGGCTCCATTATACAAATTGGACGTATTATGGTGAAGGAATTATTTTGGACGAAGATAATAATGACCAAGTTGATAATGAAAGAGATGTCTCTGAAAGACATGACCGTGATGCTATGTTTGAGTTGATAGATAACATTCGAGGACATGACACTGATGAACTAATAGATTCACCTCCGGATTCCTTACTTGAAAAAATAGAAGATGCAGAAAAGCCATTATGTGACGGAGTCAAAATGTCTCGGTTGCGTTTTCTTCTGGAAATGTTTAAGATAAAAGTGAAGAATCGGTGTACAGCGGTTATGATGACAGATGTCTTACAATTGATTAGGACATTATTAAATAATCCAGAAAATTTTCCAAAGGATTGGAAGGACACTAAATCAAGATTTAGGGCACTTGGATTAAACTACGAGAAAATTGACGCATGTCCGAATGACTGCATTTTATATTGGAAGGATTACTCTAATCTAGATACATGTCCTGACTGCAAAAGTAGCAGATATAAAAATTTGGGCCATGATTCGAAAAGGAAAAAATCAGAGAAGATTTTACGATTCTTTCCTTTGATTCCCAGATTACAGCGATTATATTCATATGAAAGAACAGTTAAAATGATGATATGGCACAATAATATCAAAAAGAAAGATATAACTAGTGTTATGCGACATCCGTCTGATTCAGAAGAGTGGAGGAAATTCGATGAAATGTATCCATCGTTTTCTGAAGAAGTAAGAAACGTACGTTTAGGTCTTGATTCCGATGGTTTTAATCCATTTGGAAATATGAGTACGAGTTACTCTATTTGGCCAGTGATAATTGTTACATATAATTTGCCACCATGGATGTCAATGACATCTTCTTTTATGATGATGACGTTATTGATACCTGGTCCAAAGGGGCCAGGTAATGCGATAGATACATATATGCAACCGTTGATTGATGAATTAAAGATTCTGTGGAATTCTGGTGTGCGTACGTATGACGCGACAAAGAAAGAGTTCTTTACAATGCGTGCTTTTTTATTGTGGACAATTAATGACTTTCCTGCGTATGCAATTTATCGGGATGGAGTACGAAGGGTAAACTCGCATATCCGATTTGTATGGATAAAACACATTCGACATGGTTTAGTACGAGTATGAAGCATTGTTATTTGGGACATCGTCGTTTCTTACCCGTAAGTCATAGATGGTTAAGAAGTGAAAACAATTACAAATTTGATGGACAGTCGTTTGGACGCCGGTTAACTCTGATTCGCCGATCAGGAAGTGCATTGTGGATAGAACAACAAAATTTGGGCAACCACTCTCTATGTCGATTATTTAAGAGGAAGGCATCCGGTGGATGGCGAAAACAGAGTATATTCTTTCAGGAGCTACCCTATTGGTATACTTTACAGGTCCGTCATAACTTGGACGTGATGCATATAGAGAAGAATGTTATGGAAAATATTCTGGGGATTTTAAATATTTCTAGTACTACGAAAGACAGTTTACGAATCAGACGTGATCTAATACAGTTGGGTATCCGACCCAAACTACATCCGATAGAGTCAGAGAATTCTAGAATTATAATTCCAGAAACAGTGTATACTTTATCCAGTGCTGACAAAGACAAGATACTCAATTTTATTAAATCAATTAGAGTATCATATGGATTCTCATCTCAAATAGGCAGATGTGTAAATCTGGCTGAAAGAAAGATATCGGCATTAAAAAGTCACGATTGTCATGTATTGATGCAAGTTCATTTCCCGTTGGCTATTAGATAAGTTGTACATCCTGATGTCTTGCAGCCATTAATAGAACTCAGTCAGTTTTTTAAAACCTTGTGTTCGAAGACTTTAGATCCTGAAGTATTGTTCAGACTAGAGAAAGATATTGTTATCACTTTATATAAGCTGGAGCAGCTCTTTCCACCTACATTTTTCGATATAATGGTACATCTTATTATTCATCTTGCTAGCGAAGCTCGAATATGTGGTCCTGTCCAGTATCGTTGGATGTATCCAATTGAAAGATACTTACGTAAATTAAAGAATATGGTGTTTAACAAAGCCGCACCTGAAGGTTGAATTGCCGAGGGATATTTATGTGAAGAATGTATCACATTTTGTGACATGTATATGGATGACGACAAGAGTATTAGATTCGACTGGTTTGAACGAAATAACGATGGTGAATTGTGGACAGAAGATCCAAATAAACTTTGGATTTTTCAACAGAATGGACGAGCTATCTTAAAGAGTACTCGTCGTAGTATTTCGGACGATGAAAGAGACCTTATCCATTATTATATTTTGATGCAAGTAGACGAGGTTGATTCTTTCTTTGAAGAGTTTCAGTCAACAACCAGTAGCAAGTCAGACTTTCTTAAATGGTTCGGGGATAATATTGAAATATTAAAAGTTACCAAAGATGAAAGGTAGAACACAAATCTCGATATAATCCACAAGAGTCCATACTCATTAGTAGTATCGCATTCCGGCTATATCGTGAATGGATTCAGATTTCAAAAAAAGTCAATTGATGAAAATAAAACGTCACAGCTTTCTGAAGCAAGGCCTTAAATGTCGGATGTCGGTTTCGTTTCGGTGACTGACCGAAACGAAATTTCGGTCGAATTTCGGTCGAAATTCGACCGAAATTTCGGTCATTTCGGTCGGTTTTTGAACTAGGGCACCCAAATATCGGCCGATACAGGCCATTTCGGTCGAATTTCGGTCACCCACCGAAACCGAAATTCGACCGAAATTCGGCCGAATTTCGGCGAAATTTAATCCCATGTTCTGAAGTAATAATGAAGGCCGATCTTAGTGGTGACATTGACGGATACTATGGCGAGATTATTGATATATTAGAAATCAGTTTTACACATGATGCAAGATGTGTTCTATTTCATTACATCTGGTTCGATGTGGGTCGTGTTGGATTAGGTTATAAGAAGGATAGAAATGAAGTTCTTTCTTTGAAGCAAACAGGTCGGTTGCAGAGCAATGAGCCGTTACGCTTGCTAGTCATGCAGAACAGGTCTTCTATGTGGAAGATAACTCAGCTAGTGGATGGATTATACCCATTAGAACAACCCTGAGAGATTTCTTCGATGTTAACGAAGAGGAAGATGTAGACAATGATGTTGCATATCAAAGTAACTCAGCTGAATTTATTAATGAAGTATTAGACAACGACATTGGCACAAGCAACATGAGGTAATGAATTTTTTTAATTAATTTTTATTTCTCTTTAAATAGCTGAATTTATTCGGATATATGTAAATAATTTGTTTAAAATAACCACTTTTGAATTGCAGGTATGTCTCCTAGACCTAGACGTATTCGGGAGGTTCCTGAACCTCCTCAGCAGCCACAGGGAGGTTCTTCTGATGCAGGTAGTGGAGGTACACAGAGACGGCGTGGACCGTCTCAGTGTAGATTCTTGGACCGTCTTGCACCCGGGCAGACGTTACATGTACGTATTGTTGGCGGAGATGCGGTAGGAGAGAACTCCACGGAGTTTCAGAGCTACATTGGCCAGGTTGCCCGTGCACGCGTCCCCATCACTACCCACGACTTCCGACATCTTCCTTATGCTGTCAAGGCTGCCATACTTTCTGATTTGGAGGTATTCTAAAATCTAAAAACACTTTTTTTTAATGTTATTGAGCTAATCGTTATTATATTTGTTGTATCAGATCGTATTTACATGGGAACGAAATACCCATGTCGATTCTCAGATTCTCTCCCATGCTGCTGAGTTGTTGCGTCGATACAAGGAACGCATAAAGGCTAAGGTAAAATTTTTATTATATTTTAATATCAAAAGATTTAGATATTGACAATATTTATTTCTCCATTTTTAGTACTTCAACCCCCAGATTCCATATGAGCAGCTTGTGCAGAATGTCCCACCTGGTGTTATACCAGAGCAATGGAGGGAGCTGATTAATTTTTGGTCCAGTGAGGATTTTGCGGTATGTATATTTTTTTCTTAATTATTTGTTTTATGTTTATACTGACTTTGTTAAATTTCAGTCGTTTTCTTCCAAGAATACGGCGAATCATTCCAAAGGGTTTAGGTCCATGCATAAGATGGGAAAGAAGAACACCAACCAACTGAAGGATGACTTTGTAAGTATTTAAAAAATATTTAGAACGATTAATTTTGAGTCTAAAATTCATTTTAAGAAGTTTTTTTATTTTTTAAGTTGAGGGAAAATGAAAGAGAAATGACCCGCATAGAGGTTTTTGCTGGGTCAAAGAGCCGAGACTTAGGAGGAGAAGTGCAGTGGGTTGATGACGCATACGCACCAATTCATGTAAGTATAAATGCATTTTTTACTTATAGATTTACTTATGGTAATATATTGAAATTATTTTATATTTTTTTAAATGCAGGAAGAAATGATTAGGCTCTCTACCACCTCCTCACTGGATAGCACGGGGACGAGCAATCCCCCGTTGTCGGCCGATGATGCCTTCCGTCAAGCCACTGGTCCAGAACACAGTGGACGCATCCGTTGCGGAGGACGTGGCGAAACGATCCGTACATGGTACGGAATGGGTGGTGCAGGTGGGTCGCAGTCTTCCTCGCAAGGAAGCCAGAGAGAAAGAGAGATGGAGAGGGAGCTGCACGAAGTAAAGGCAAAGATGACTGCACAAGATGCATAGATGGCCAAGATGCGTATGGACATGGCGAATGTCATGTCCTTAGTAAGCCATCTTCAAAGCCAAGCCACGCCCCCTGTACAGCCTGCACAACTCGGCGACGATGAGGAGAGTGAGGAGGAGAGCGATGAGAGTGACGAGAGTGACGGGAGTGGCGTATCTGAGTAGATAGCATCTTAGTTTATTTTTGATCTTTTTATTGTAATGTTTTTTATTAATGCCTAACATTATGTAGACTTCATAACTTTGTTATGTTTTATTATGATATTGAATGTTGAGTTTATGATCTTGAATGATGAGTTGTTGGTTCTTGAATGTTGTGTTGTTTGGTTCTTCAATGTTGTGGTTATTGGTTTTGCAGAAGGAGTAGGGAAGACACCATGAATTTATGATTTTTTTTCTGTCAGGGTGTATTGGGGACGGTTGTAACCGTCCCCTATATAGCTACAGAAATGTCCCGCCAGCCCAACAGTTCACGGAGACTATTGGGGACGGTTATAACCGTCCCCTATATGCTTCTGTTGGCGTCGCTAACAAAGCGCAGAGGGGACGGTTATACGCTTCTGTTGGTGTCGCTATTGACGCTACTAGAAGAGGGGACGGTTACAACCGTCTTTAATACTCTTCTGTTGGCGTCGGTATATACTCTTCTAGGCTTCTGTTGGCGTCGCAAAAGGCCTGCAAAGTAGAAGGGACGGTCAAAACCGTCCCTAAACCCTAACATAGGCAACGGTTTTAACCGTCCTCAAAGGTTTTCTGTGGCCGTTTCAAAATGTTGTTGACCATTAGGGACGGTTGTTAACCGTCCCTAATACAATAGGTAGTAGGGACGGTTGTAACCGTCCCTAATAGTAATCGTGTAAGGGATGGTTACAACCGTCCCCAATGGTTTATTAAATGAGACGGTTGTCAGAAGCGTCCCATTTAATCAAATGAGACGGTGTCTGAAGGGACGGTTTGTGAACCGTCCCCTCTGATCAAAGGGGACGGTTATAGCTATAAAGAGGACGGTCCTTGACCGTCCCCTTAGACCCACCGGCCTGTAGTGATTCCTTGGTGATGTCACCTCTCGCACCGACTAGAGTTCCTTCCCCGTGTTGGTAAGCTCGTGATTTTCTTCTAGAAGCATGATCTACTTTGTAAAGATGTCTTTTTGAAGCTTCTTCTCCATGCGTATGCTTAGCGTCTGACTCTTCTTCCTCCTCCTCGTCTGTCGTGCAATCTACAGAACCTGTGTGGAAGAAAGCAAGGTGGAAGCGGATGCCACGAAAAGCCGTGAGGAGTCACATGAAGTCTCTCTTAATTCCAAGGGCATGCAACCACTGTGATCTCCTTTTGGGTCGTCATGTTCTCTTCCCGTCCTTACGTTCTGCCCTTGACTTGGGACGCGCCTGATCTTCCCAGAGCAGGTGACCTTGGGGGAAGTGGGCTATGGATCCTCGTCACCTGAAGATGTGTTGTTCTTGGTCCTGGTCTTGAATAGGGGACTGGCGCCCTGCAGGAGTCGAGGGGTGGATCTAGAAGGGCTATAGATACCTTTGGGTAATAGGGCGAGGTGGGTCTTGCACGAGAAGCATATCAAGATGCCCATTTGTGGTGCTTGTGTCCCTCGTCCTCTTGGTCTCAACATGATGGGGTGTATGTTCGGGGTTAAGGATGATAGGTTTGTATAAAGTGCTGGGTTGAAGGAGGATGGAGAAGACAAACAGCTTAGAAACGAACCTGGAGGAGGAGGGTGATGGAGGGCGGATCTGGAGGAGGACGAGGGCAGAGGACTTGGAGGAGGCTAGGGAGGAGGAGGGCAAGAGCGAGCGGACCTAGAGTAGGAGGAGCGTGAGGGCGGGCAGACCTGGAGGAGGAGGAGGAGGCAATTGGGGAGGAGGCGGAGGGGCTGGAGGGAGGGTGGGTCGTTGGAGGAGGAAGGAGGGGTTTAATTTTTTTTGGAAATTTTAGTAACCGTTAGATAGACCATGGGTTAGATTAACTCAATGGTCTAGTTATATTAACGGACAATCCTAACAGAGGGTTTTGGGTGTGAAACAGAGTGACTATTCAGGGTTCTTGGTGTAATTCGAGATTGTGCAGGGTTATGTACGTAATTACGAAATTAGTCATAGGTGAGAATATCCCTTTATTTATTATTCCTTTTCTGGTCTTAAAGAAACAACAAATTGACATCTGCTGATTTGATTATAGGACTTTGATGTGTGAGATTCGTTTAATGTTGTTGAAAGCTGTCATACTCTTCAATTGATATTGATGTTTGGACTTTGGACTATTGGTGAGTTTAGACAAGAGGTTGGATGTGATTAGGAGGAGACGTGTATATGAGCTCTGCAGGTTGTCAAGCTCAGTAGCAAGTATGCTTGAAAATGGCGAGGATTCCCCCTAGTTCACTTTTTGTGTTGTGGTACGACCTTAGATCCTTTGAAGACAAGATTGTCATCAAGGGCCTCGCTGCTTGGAGCTGTGGAGGCAATTCCGTGTGTGTCATATTTGTTGTGGAGTGGGCTAGTGGTGGCGAGGAATTCTACTTATGGTTCGACTAATGAGGATATGGAAGATTAGCAGAGTTCGTCTCCAAATTGAAGGATTCAACAAGCGATGCATGGACTGTGGCTGTCAAAGTGTTTGACTCCTCACGGTGGGCCTTTTTAATCTCATTTAGAATTTGAGGTTAGGCAGTGGTGGGACCTATTGTTGAGAGCAGTTTGATGGGGCTTTTGGTTCGGCTTGTGCTCATGCTATCTTAAGACAGTTTGGGAGCTACTGGATTTTACCATTTGGCGGACTCTCGGAGTTTGTTTAGGACCAGGCACTCCCCTAAAGATTAAAATTTTGTATTGGCTGATGAAGAGGAAGTGGTTGATGATTTGAGTTAGCAGGATCTAGCCGATCATAGGGGCAGATTAGGCTAGTCCTTTGCGAAGTTATGACGAGGACATCGGCGATCTTTTTTTCCTTTGTGTGCCCGTGATTGACAAATATGGTTAGACACGAATCTTTTGGTTAGATACCACATTTGGGTTTCTTTATGGGTGCTGTTTAGAGATGACCAACATGGTGAACGACCTCTTAACAATGAGAGTGTCATGGGACGATACAAGTACAGGGACGATACAAGTATATGATCAATCAACAAGCAATCTATGAAGAACCCATGGTTTACGTGGAAAAATCACGCTGATGTAGTGGGAAAAAACCATGGACAAAGAGAGATCTCACTATAACGAAAAACTGAAGAACATGATATAGAAATCATGGGAGGCAGTGCTCTCCAAAAACAAAACTCTTCGATCACCCTCTCCTTACCCTAAAATATTATATATAGGGGGTAAACGGTAAATAGATCTTAATTAGATATTAAAATCTGCACATCATGTCGGCCAAGATCTATTACAAATTGCATAGAATCTTAATTGGCTTTAGTCTTCAAGGGAATGTGATATTCATGTTTAATCAACTGTAGAGAATGTTTTAACCTATTCTCGATTCCAACAAGCTTGGATGGCATCGATGGGTGGATATGTATTGGTGTATATTATGCAACTCCCTTTTTATTTGTTTTTAACTCTATAACAACAACAACAAAGCCTCCTCCCACATTAAGTAGGATCAGCTACATGGATTCTTTGCCTCCATTCATATATATAGATCCAAATAATTAAGATTCATTCAGATAATATCCTTCCAACAATTTTTAGGCCTTCCTCTCACTCATAATCGGCTCAATATCTCAAATCTCGCATTTTCTAATTGGTGCATCAACCGACCTCCTTTGCAAATGGTTAAATCACTTTAAGCGGTTCTATCTTATCATATCCTTAATCGGAGCTACAATAACTTTCCTTCTTAATATATTGTTTTGAATCCGATCTTTTTGTATATGACCACACACGTAGCATTTTCATTTCTGTTATTGTCTTTCTCTGCACATGTCTATGGTTTATAGGCCAACATTCAGACAAGGTTTGAAAAAATTAAAATCGGAATGAGGCAGTTTCCCTAGAATTGAGGCGAGGTGTAAGCCTCAGTTTATAAAGATAAATACATATAAAAACTACAATAAAATTTGTACTAATGAAGTTATATATATTCTGACTAACATATGATATATATATATATATCACAATAACATATGAGGAAATTATAAAGATAGGAATATCGAAAGAAAAGATATACAATTTATTGATATATTAGTTATCTTTCATGTTTTTATGTATTATTTATTTCATTTGTCTTCTTTATATAATTTACCCGACATGTTACCCTCCTATATAAGAGAATGCTGAGGCTTCATGAATAAACAATTCATTCTTTCGTTTCTACATGGTATCAAAACGACTAACCCAGACAGGAGTTCTTGTACCAATCGTGCTCTAACCCATCAACTTGCCTCTCCTCTCTCTCTCTGTGATCGGCCTCTGTCGTTCCCTCCTCACGGGGCCACCACATCCCTTTCCTTGGGGATGGTCGCTGACTCTCTCTTCCGCGGGGGCCGACGTCGTCGCTCTCTCTTCCACAAGGGTCGGCTGCCGCTTCCGCCTCTCTCCGTGCATGGCTAGATGGTGTTTCAACTATCTGTAGGGGATCTTCGGGCCCTTACACTTCGTAGGATCTTGTGGTATCATCCGTGGGCTGCGAGAGGACCTTTTCCTATCCATGTGGGCATTTTTTCCTCTTCGTGACCAAACTACAGTCTGAAAGGGTCTGATTTTGACCGAAAAATGAGATTTCAGACATATAAATCTCATTTTTCGACCATAGCGTGGCTTGAGGAGTAACAAGGATGGTTGTATGAGTCTACACATACAACCAAACCAATCCTTTATATGATTGTGTAGGCTTGCTCGAATCGATCTACTTCCTCAGTCGAGTTCTATTTTTGGGTCTTACTTTTCATGTTAGAAAACAATAGTGATGTCTTCTCTTCGTCTGGTGATTTCAAGGGTCCGGCTCTCATCGTGAAGATGGATAGGACCAACTATGAGTTGTGGTCTATGCAGTTTCTGATCCTTATGCAGTGCAACAATAAGGAGTACATTCTAACAAAGCTAGAGCCGATGGACAAGACTGGAGACAATGTTTCGTGGAAGCAAGATGACGGGTATGCGCATATTTGGCTCTTTGAGACCTACACTGTAGAGATAACCAATGATATTGTTAACTAGCCCACCGCCAACGCTGTGGGATATTCTAGCATCCACTTATGCCCAAGCGAAGAATGATGCCAAGATTCTTCAGCTTCAGTTTGACATATACAATGCGAAGCAGAATGATCGTCCAATGCACATGTTCTACTCCTCGTTTTGTGGCATGTTCAAGAAGCTTAACAGCTTCATATTGATTACGACTTCTACATAGCAGCAGATGACATACATGAACTCTGCGATAATTGGACTTTATTGGATGCGCTTGACCTATAGTATGAGACAACATGAGTATAGCTCCTTACTGGGACGACCATACCTTCCATGGAGGAGGCATACAATCGTCTCAACATGCCTCTTATTCCACCTGATGCCGTCACACAACCTTCCTCAACGATGGTTGCTTCTCACGGCAAAGGAGGTTTTACTCAGTTCAGAGGGCGTAATCCCTGTGGTCGAGGTGGTGGATGTCAGTGTGATCCGTACACCTACTGTCATCGTCCATGACACTATGAGGACACATGCTATCAGAAGCATGTATACCTCGCATCTGCTTGCGTGACAGAGCAGATTGAGCCTTCAGACACTACAGCTCCTCAGACAAATCCACGCCTTGATGACATCGTCTCTTGTATACGGGAGATCATGACTTCAGGTGATCGGCACTATCACTACATGATCCGCAGATACGACAGCTGCAACTAGAACCTCCTCAGGAATCGCATGTGCTTTTATTGGTTGTACTAGTGTAGATATGAAAGAGTGGATTATGGACTCTGGTGCTTCTCGCCATCTGTAAGGAGACAAAGCCCAATTCAAGTCTTACAGGTCTATACCCATTGGTAGATGGGTCGTCATTGCAAATATGCTTCACTTACACATCACAGGACATGAGGAGGTGCATTTGACGCCATCCATGCACATGTAGAATGTTTTAAGGCTCCTTATTTTTAGATGAACTTGCTTTCCATTAGTCAGATTGATTGGATGTGGGCAAAAGTAGTTGGGGTTCTACATACTGATCCAACGGCATCATGCTAGTGCCTCTACTATTTCTATTGGACCAATCTCATCGTACCTATGACACCTTTGTTTTGGTCATTTTCCTCTACAGACGTGTCATGTTCTCCCACAGATCTCTACGCAATCTTCCTTCTAGTGTGAGGCTTGCCAGCTAAGGAAGCATCATCGTTCTCCAGTTCCATCTCGTCAGAGTAGGAGCAGTTCTCTGTTGTTTGAGCTCCTTCACTTAGATATCTGGGGTCCGAGTCACGTTCCTAATCACTAGGGACACCGCTTTTATCTGGTTGTTGTTCATGACTATTCTAGACTTTCCTAGGTTTTCTTGTTAAAAAACAAGTATGAGGTTGGTTGTATCATTAAATCATTTATTAATGAGACAAGGAATATTTTGTTGCTACTGTCAAACATTTGCGTTCTAATAATGCGTTAGGGTTTTGCAGCTATCTGAGTTTCTCAGGTTACTTGGCATTGTACACCTGACGTCGTGTGCCTATACATCTCAACAGAAAGGTGTTGCTAAGCACAAACATCGTCATTTACTCGATGTGATCAAAACCATTCTGATTCAGAGTCGTGCTCCTCACTCTTATTGGGGTGATGCGGTTCTCAATGCCTGCTACTTAGTGAACCGTATGCCATCCTTTGTTTTGGGAGAAAATGTTCTTTTCTCAATTGCGTTTTCCGAAAAGGATATGTTTTACACCTCGTGTGTTTGGATCTGTGGCCTTTGTTCACAATCTTTTGCCCGGTCTTGACAACTATCCCTCGGAGTTGTCAAGTGTGTCAGAATGTTACTCGAACCCAACCCAGTTACCAAAATAACCTAAGCAATACAAGTTCAACATCACAAGTTGGCCCTTCGCACTGGGCGGTTGCAAGCCCTAGTTCTGTCTCAACGAGGAATGGTGGGGCCTGCAATTTTAGGATCTTTATGTAAAGAAGATGATGGGATGGGTGCTTCTCCCGACACCCCCACCCAACCGATCTCGTGCACAAAGCACCTTCACGAGAAGGCAGTGACGCCTATATGGTAGTACAATCGTTTATGAGGTTTGATATCATTGGGCAAAGGGAGAAATGAGTAGATGGTGGTACCATCGTTTACGAGGTTTGATATCATTAGGCAAAGGGAGAAATGAGAACAATGGGTTCCATTTTGGGAACCCAACAGAATGAAGAAGAATGGGTGATACCCTTGTGGGTTTCCGTTGTTGGAAATGCGAGCCCACGACGAGCCATTATGCAATAAATGTTATTGCACATATCATTCCCTGATCTGAAATGAAGAATGAATAATTTGTATAATAGGTCCCTTAGTACAATTAGGGTTATGTATCATGGCCATCTTGATGATACAGCTGTTGATTCAACTATTGAATCATAGAGGGTGGTGCATGAATGAATGTCTAAAGAGTTAGATTGAGGACTCATCAAGCACCGTCAAATGATTGTTAAGAGATGATCTCCAGCCTGAGTAGGAGATGGCAATCCTTATCTCTTTAGGATGATATCTGACCGACCTCTTGATGCAGGTCCTCTGCATAGGAATAGAGATTCGGAGGTGTATGATTAGTTAGGTCAAAGAGTTGACTTAACGAGATCGAGATAACCAAAGTCCTATATCATATGCTGTCATGATATAGGCATGCATCCTCTGACCGGAGATAGATGTGTTGCTATATGGGCATATAAGGGCATATAAGGGCATATGAGTAATACGATCTCTCAAAGGGATTATACAGGTTCAGTTACTGAACCGGAAGCATGAGCTTACTCATGAGATATTGGGAAGAATCAAATTCCATGTGCATGGTCGTGTCGCTTTGGAAGCTTGACTGAATTTGTAGGTTTGATATATACTTTTGGAAAGTATATGATCAAGACCTAGGTATGATATATGCTTTTGGAAAGTATATGATTGATACTGACTTCCAATGATCAAATAAGAAACTTACTGATAAAACCATGAAGTATACAGTGTAAAGTTGATCTAATACTTCGGGTTTATTCTGAGTCTTCCAGTATGCAGGATGTACAGGTATTGGGAATACCTGAGGGTGATTTGATCATAAACGATTGTATAACCATGACGCTTCCATTCCTAGGGAGTGATGAAACGGGTCTGGATTTTAGTGACTCCTCTCGGTAGAGAAGTGATCTGATCTTGGTCCAAGTGTTGGACATTGATCTGAATGTGATTCAGATACAATGAGAAGATTAGATTTACGGTCTTGATTTAATCAAGCATCTATGGGAGGCCCGCGATCTGGATTTGAGATATGATCTCAATATCCATGTCACTATACGTGGAACAATACAATCGCCCTGTCCTTATCTCCAAGTATCTGCGGAGAGATTGCATTATTCTTGAAGGGTTCAAGAATAATTCCATAAGATCTAAGCAATGAAGAAATGATGATTAAATGTGATTTAATCATCTTGATATGTGAAGAAATTATCTAATATAATTAAAAGTGATTTAATTAATGTGGATAAGAATATTATGGATAGAAATATCCAATTATTCATAATATATTATAAATGCGATTTATAATGTATTAGAGAGAGGTAATTATAATTTATATGTGTTGATTAATTATTATGTGTATTGGATACACATTGTGTAATTAATTGACAATGTAAATTATATGTTGTTTTGGGTTGTGAATATGATTCACAATTTTTCAATGGCAAGATTGCAATATTCTCAAATATAATTATGAATTTTTTTTGAAGAATAAAAGCCAACAAAAGTTGTCGGAAATAAATAAAGGAGATTTTCAAGGAGATATGCAATCTCATGGATTTCCATGAGATTGCAATCCCCATGGAATCTTTGGGCGGCACATCATTCCTATAAGGAATGTGTGGCCGTCCACTTTGTAAGGTACATGGAGATGAAATCTCCATGTATCTTCTCTCCTTATTTATTGGTTTGATTTAGTAGGACTAATTTATATTTGATTTTGTCAAATATATTTTAATCCAAATTTGTTGGTTTTACCAACAACAATCTTGACCATTGGATAGACATAAATCAATCTCATCCATTGATTTTACATGTCACACGGATTGAGATCCATGGATCCCAAAACCCTATAAATAGAGAGGCATACCATGCTCTCTATTTACATGTAATATTGGAGGCTCTCTCTCTTCTTTTCTTCTCCATACTCGACAGCCCTCTCTCTAATATTGGTGGCCGTCCACCAAACCCTAGAGGAGAGAACCGTCGTCGCCTTTGCCACCGCGCCGCCGCTTCGAAGGTCTTCGGTTCTCCGTCTTCTTGGAGAGTTCCTCTCACGAAGGAGACGTTTGATCTCGTGCGACGAGATCAGGAGTAACCACGCTTGGATCAACTTCTTGGATTGCGAGGACAACGCGGTTCATCCTCGCGCTCGCAAGCAGTCTCGCCGACGATCGGACTTAAGACATGAGCTCTCTTCTCTTAGAGACTTGATCAACCATGCTTCAAGAGGTATTGCATTATACTTGTTGTGGTCATAGATGAAACGATCTGAGAATGGTTCTCGGATCATGTGGTTTCATCGAATAAAATTTTTAAATTCCGTTGCACCGAACAACTAGTGCGACTAGTCGTTCTTCGTCGTATCCGACACGACGATCACGCTTCTGTGATGCGCTTGAGGATAAATTCAATATCCTTCATCCGCATACCCTAGTTGTAGTGTTGATGAAGATCAGACAAGGCGTTGCCACCGTTTTTCTTTACATGATCTGATGTGAACCTTCGAGGTGGCGTTGTTTGCCTCAAACAATGGTAGTGAGGGGTTCTGCGCTGCGTGAAACAAGTGTTGGGTTCTCCTCTCTGGGAACCCTAATCTGATGGAGAAGAAAAAAGGGGGGCAACTATTGTGTTTTTATTTTTATTTTGTTTTAGGCCCTAAGGTCCCTGCAAGTTTGCTGATAGAAAAATAAGGAGGCTCTTGGGCCCCAATTGGTCCGCTATTGTTTTTTTTAAAGGAGAGTGAGAGAGAGAGTAAGAGAAGCCAACTGTTGCATGTTAAAAAAAGAGATGCTCTAATACCATGTTGAAACATGAAATGCGGAAACAAATGAAAGCTGGAACAAAATATTTAAATAAGACCTAATTTTATGTGGAATCCTACTTCATAAGGAGTGAGATGAAACCACGGGAGAGCCATCTCAAAAGGTTGATATTATATTTATCTTTCTCAAAGTATACAATGGGTATAGAACTCTTTATATAGCCCCACCAAGACAACCAACTCCCAGCATCACGATGTGGGACTAAACATGAGCTCAAAGACATCCGTCAACAATCACTATGGGCGTTAGAGGTATGCCAAGTTCAGATGATCCCGCATCTAAGTTGAAGCACGTTATTAAATTTAATGGGGCTTCCTTTTTATCCAGAAAGGACACGTGTGTGTAATTTGTTCTGGATCCTTTCAAAGACACTTAAGTGGTTTGGTTAGTATTGAGCAGCAAAGAGAAACTTTGATGGTTCGGATGAGGGCTACTTCTGCCTTGTTATATGCCATTTAGTGTTACATCAGTAACCCTGTTGGCTTCATCAATGCAAAGTTCAAATTTGATTTCCAAACACTTTGTTCCTTAGTGGTAAATATCATAGTTATATATTTTTTTTGAGATGAAAGGGGAGTCCCTGGACAAGTAGTTTAGGAGATTGTTACAGCTAATGCTGAGCTAACTCACCAGGATTCTACTTTTCACAGAGAACACCAGGTTAAACCATCAGAAAGAACACTACTAGAGTCTAGTGCCACAATGCCTTGATCTACAGATAACATTTTAGCTCATAACCATATTATCGACTTCATTAACATGATCCACTGGTACATTCTATATCTTGAATACGTCTACTCTTCATTAAGTAATTGTATTTATAACCTCCAATTAAATATTTTGCTTTTGATAATTTCATAGCTACATGTATCTATTACTTTACCATTACCACTTCGATTGAAGATTGCATTCCCCATTTCCTGTTATATTGAATAGTTTGAATCGTAATAAAAATATTCAATAATTTGATGATACGTTAAATGGAATCCAATAATATTGTATTCTAAGCCTCGGAAAATCCGACAATCATCCATAATGAATTTTTTGAATTAAAAAGTTTAGTAAATTGATCAGGAATATGTCCGTAAAGCTTGATAGTTTTGGATCAATTTTCATTTTTTAGGTGTATTATTTTGTCTAGGTATTTTTATTCATATAAAAAATCATAAGTAAAATACTCTATAGATGAAATGAATTTTCTTAATGTTAATAAGCATTGACATTTAGATCACTATTTTTTAAAAAAAAATCATAGCAGATACTAATTAAAGCCAATAATTTGTTGACTGTTATTTAGGTATTTTTAAAAAGTTATTGTGATGATTTGATGTAGATATCTATGAGATAGGAATTAAATTTGATTATGTATTATAAATATATGGATGGCCAGAGATTGGAACGTCTTCTTTACATATATTTGGCACTTTGTATGGAGGAAAAAATCACAATTTTATCAACGTTTACGTCATGAAAAAATCTCGAATATTTAAACATTGCATTTTAGGTTCTTGTGCATTTCCCATTCGGAGAGCACGTGCAGAGGAGGTTCCATTGCTCCTCAAAGGTCAAAAGCTCGTACGACTACGTCGACTTGTTGGATTGCTCGAAGGCTGAAAAGTACAACCTTGTTTCGAATTTCCCACGTGTAAGGTACGGTCTCAAGAAGGGAAACCGATCGTCTACTGCAGTGTCTGCTGCAGCAGACTCTGCAGTAGGCCTGTTAACCGCTATTGTCATCCAGTGGTTTATACGAATTCATTCGATATGAACCCACAAAAAGGATGAATTTGTGCGGAGTCTGCTGCAGCAGACACTGTAGCAGACGATCCATTTCCCTCAAGAAGCACTCCCTGACTCTGAAAGAAGCCGGATTGCACCCGTAGGCGACCTTGTTTGTCGAGATGGAAGAGGCACGGGAGTAGGTTCTTCCCGCCCGAGGATGGTAACATGCTTTCTGCCCTGTTCTTGTACCAAGTCCGCGTTTTCTCCTGCCAGTGGTATACTGAGGATGTGGATATAGCATCGCATGTTGATCTTCTTGTGCTGGTTTTTCGAAACTTGTGATAGTTACTGAATGCAACCTCCATGGAAAGTTCATTAGTTTTTGTTGTTGCAAACTGAACATACAAATGTCAGTCTTTACAAAAGGGAGACTCTAGGCAGATCAGATTTTAATTACACACACATTTATATCCAGTTGGGATATGAACCATTTAGATAGGTTCAATGTTTTGGTTTTAGTTGTTTAAATCTTGATATGCGACTTTGTATACCCAAGTGCATTGTAAAGCTTACTTCTTTTTCCACCACATATGCATATGTATAAAGTTAGGGAAGTGGCTTACACTAAAGATGAGTACTTGATCGCTTTGTGCTATTCGGTTGGGGATGACAAACTTCCACCCATCGATCAAATTAGATTGGATTGAGATGTTTGGACGAGCAGTTTGAGGCAGACTAGATTGCGTGAAAACCAAATTACCCATCTGTAAAGTTGGGTTAAATGAAGGACAAGTAATGATGAGGCCAGTGATGTATGAAAAAAGATGTCAAAGTATGCATGCATCACAATTGATAGAGATTAAGAAGGTTCGGGGATAGTCAAGTCGACATGAAGTTGTGTTAAGGCTAAGGGATTTTCATGGAAAACTTGGATCACCTAAAGTGGATTGGGATTGGACTATTGGAGTATATTTGTAGGGGTAATAAGGTAGACTTGTGAGTTGTTAAGATGACATACAATCTATAATACGTACTAATTATGCTGAGATCGCCAGAGTAATAGTACAGTGAATACATCTCATAATAGCAATTAAAACAATGTTCGGGGATATGAACAATGGCTAAACAAGAACTATTCAAAGCTCTGTAATTAACGTGGAGACTGAGAATGGATGTGATATTTGTTTAAATGTTATATCGATTATAATTATAATTTGAATATGTTTTTTATGTTGATTTCTTTGGCATCCGTGATTTTTTTGTTGTTCCGAACTATCTCCAGCACCACAAGTTTTATTTTGAACGATGAATTCCAATCCTTTTTTAGAAAAAAAAAGAAATCATGCTTCTCGGTTGAGCTACAATTTCTCTATGAAAGGTTGGTAAGAAATATATTCCTAATAGCAATACCATCTCTGCAAATAATGGTCGCACACATTTGCACATTTGATGACATTATGAATGACAAGAATAAAGGAATGAAGCATTCCTCTTTTAGTCGAAGACATGAGATGGAACAGCTATGATGTTTGAGAGTACTTTCCAAACGAGGGATAAGGAATAAATAATATGTGATGTTTAGTCTTCTACTTGGTTCGAGAGATTGATGCTGAGCATGATGTAACTATTTTATCCAATGATTACTTGTTCCTGGATAAAGTTTATTTATTCTGGTATAAAAAGGCATATCCTCATATAAACATGGTCGTAGATTTATACTATTCTCTGGTTTTGACCGAAAAAGCTACTCAGCTCATAGGTGAAGGGTGTAAAGTCATTTTTCTATGATTGTCTTAGGGATGCAAATAGTTGGATACATATACGGGTGTAGTTCTTACCATATCCTTCTCCATTTCTTAATACAAAGATGAATGCAAATATATATATATATATATATATATATATATATATATATATATATATATATTGATTGATGGATATAAACTATATTAATATATCTTTAAAAAACAGATATGATTGTAAAACATATACATATGAGATATGAATAATATTAGAATTACTATGTAAACTAGCACATACGCACACACAAACAAACACGTGCGCGGAGAGCACAGCCAGAGCACAGCACACCCATAGCACACAACACACCTACAGCCTACAACACATGCACATACACGCACCCATACCCATACCCATGCCAACAAGAAATAAATATATTAAATACATTTAGTTCATAACAATTATATGAGATATGGTGAAAGAAGATATAGAATTATGTTATATATGGTTAAAAATAAATCTAAAGCTATATTTATATATGAAAAAGATATAAAAATACTTACGGATATGAAATTGACTGATATCCATGTCCACTGGCGGATCAAATACAATTACATCCTTTAGTCTCAGTAGTCAATGTAGTTGCCTTACGTTATGTACTTCATCGTGTATTGTTGTGGAAATGCACCAATTTAGCTTTTGGAATAAGTAAATAAAGAATTAAGTTCCAACTTGGTTTCGTGGTGTAGTTGGTTATCACGTCAGTCTAACACACTACAGGTCTCCGGTTCAAATCCGGGCGAAGCCACTTTTTAATTTTTTTCCCAGGTGGCTCACCATTGATGTTCCAAATCCCGGAATATAGAACACCATTTTTTTTACATATTTATTGCCTTCTCATCTATTCCCTTGAAAAAATCATCTCTTCATTTAGCTGTGATGACATGTGCCGTCTCTTCTACCTTATTTGGGGTTGCATCTTTAACTGTGTTAATATACACTAAAAAACTACCTTAAAATATACCTAAATCCTAAGCGACATCCCACATGCCATACATCGTAACATTAAGAGGTGCACATGGATCGGATGAGATCAGCTTTTACCTTCATATGTGTCCAATCTGTTGTTAACGGATTTACACTTTTTTCCAATTCGTCAAATATTTAAATCCATCGGATTGAAATTTAATTTATTTTCTTATAATATTTATAGGCAAAATCTACATTTTTTAAAAAAAATGAATCATATTTGTTTATTACTGTAAAAATAAAGAAAATTCAAGAAATATTTGTTTATTTTGAATGATTTTAGTGTATTTTAATGAATGGTAATCTAGTTTCGTTACATGTACAAGGTTGCAAGCAGGAAAAAGTAAAAAATATGAAGCAACAAATGAACATGGGAGACAACATCCCAAATCTTTTTCCCATCGACAGGATCAGACAAGTAGTTGTGCGCTTAAGAAACACAACAACGTCACGGGAGTGAGGTGACCACATCGCAAGGGAGAGTTAGGCAGTCTGGGAGTTGAATATTGGTGATCAAGAGTTAAATGAGAGGGAGAGAGAACTGCAAGGGGGACTAAATAGAGTCCACAACTTTACACATCACTTATATTTTATCACTTATATTTTATTAGTCTAAAGATTTAGGGGTTGTAAGAGGACCTCTATGCATTGTTGATATGAAAAAAAAGGAGATGAATGGAATTAGTCATGTCCTTTTGAAAACTGGGAATCAGTGCTAACAAATACATACACACACATATATGTACTTCCATATATACACATATACGTACATAAATGCATACATGTTTATGAATTAACATATTGGATCAAATTAGATTTTGATTATGATTATGTGATCCGGTGCAATCCCCGTACCATACAAAATTGATAACCTGTCTCAGCTTTACAAGAAAAGGTGGCACGGAATTCAAAGACGGAGAAAACAAGTATCCGAATCCAAAACCTAAAGGGCCCATTCGGTTCGGGAATAAGCTGGAATTAGGATTGGGAATAAGGAGAATAATGGTCTATTCTTTGTTCAGCTGGAGAATAGGAATAAGGAGAATAAGGTGAAATAAAAGTAGGTAAGGTGGGATAAAGATATGAATAAGAGTGAAATAAGATGGAATGAGGAGGAATAATCGTACCACGGGAAATCGTGTCGGATGGAGAATAGGCCCCTTATTCCAGGGCCTATTCTCCAAACGAACAGGCCCATGTTCAAAAGGTTTCAGGTTCATCACCTCTGCCATCAATAGATTTAGCCAAAGCATTAACAAAGCGATCAAAATAAGTTTAGGTCACCGGTATCTGAGCAATTTATCCTGTTGCTTTTAAAAAACTTCCCTCCAGTTTCATAAAACCATTCCCCATTAATACAACGTCAACATTATTTGATTCCGAATTCAGAGCAATACATGTCATACCCTATTCAAAAATTCTACCGTCTCCCGCCATAGTTCATCAAGACCATGGACACAAGCAATGTCATCACTGACTTGAAGTATGGTACCAGTATTCACGACCTTTACTTCTTCTCTGTTATGTTTTTCAATGATTTTAGACAATCTAAGACCGAAAAAAACCACAGTCTATTCAAGTCCAAGCATTTTTTCGTAGAATTCATTTCCTTTTATAACAACCCCTCTTTGAGAAGGCTCGACATAAGTTTCGGTTTAACTCAAGGGAATTGCTATTTCAGTGGTGCATATGAGACATCCCACAGAATTTTACTATTTATTTGAGAACATGATCCTCGTTAGAATGCAGTAATCACTTTCATTGGCATGTCTTAGTCACGAATTTCTTTCCACCAATAAAGAAAAAGAACATTGCAAACAACTACATGATAAATGCTCAATCTTCTCGCCATCGTGCCTTGCAGGATTTATTGGCACACATGTAGAATATAGACATGGGCTCATCTGCAGATCGGATCTGAATCGTCTTGTAGTAGGCCTCTTTACTATGGCAATTTGGACACACCACTGCAGCTGAAAAGAAGCATCATAGTACATGCACATAGATTTAACAAAGAGCCTGCAAGATTCTAAACAGAGATCTCACAAATTTTGTAGAAGAAAAGTTTGTAAAATAGTGAATAGAGAGGTACTGTTGAGAATCACTCTACCCACAAACCCTAGGGGTAGATTAGTCATGTTGTAAAGCACTCTACCCATAAACCCTATAGGTAGATTAGTCATCTCATACACTAAGTGAATTGTAACCCTAGGCCTCTCTACCTCTATAAACTCCCCCTGTCGTCCTGCCGTCATCTCGCAAAGCCCCCCCGCCCTCTCCGTATCCTGCAGAGCCCATGTGCCGTCATTCACACATGCCGTCATTTAGCCTTCGTCTGCCATGATTTAGGGACGAGTTGTTTTCCCTATCTCATTTTTTTTAATACACCAGGTCTGATTTCCACTGTCATTATGTCACAATCAAATGTGACATCATCGGGATATGATGGAGGGAGCACCCGACTACCCTCATTTGGGTCGATCGCTAAATTGGACGACACCAACTACCCCAAGTGGTCCCGCATGTTCCTCATGATCGTACGAGGATACGATAAGGAACACATTCTTTTGAAGTCAGAACCTGCTGAAAAGACAGGTAAAAATGCAACTTGGGACAAAGACGATGGAATGGTCAGTTCTTGGATTATGGTCAGTGTCATTGACCGGATTGCTGATGAACTCGTATATTAAAATATTGCCCATGATATTTGGACCTCTCTTCAAGCCACATATGGTCAGGACAAGAATTCAACCAGGATGTATCATATGTACTTTGACATGCTCAACATAAAGCAAGCAGGACGCTCACTACTTGAGTATTTCTCTCTCTTAAAATCTCTTTTTGAGCGATATAATGCTTGTATTCTGGGCCGCACATGTCCAACTCAGAAACAACATCGGCAGCAAATAGAAGTCCTTGTATTTCTTGCTGGACTCGATTCAGGCTACTCGGCTGCTCGTGATCAATCACAGCGGCCACTCTCCCCACCATTGAAGAAGCCTACAGTACTCTGAGTCGTCTTACTATTCCTCTGACAAGTGCTAAAGGTACTTATCAAGGGTAAATTTCTGCTCTCGCTGCCTCATCTGGGCGAGGAAGTCGAGGCGCTTTCAGGAGCCGTGATCGAGGACGCTTCACTCCAGGGCGAGGTCGTAGCACCATCCAATGCTCTTACCGTCATAAATTTGGTCACACAGAAGCTGTATGCTACAACAATTAGGGGTACCCTACTCCCAGTGCTCGAACGACCAATGAAGGAGATTGTCCTCTTGTGGAGGTCCCTAGACGTGACTTCGATGATCTGATGCAACAACTCAACATGTTGCAACCGACCGAGTCCTCTACCTCATATCAGGACAATACTACAGACACTGCAACAATGGCACGATCAGGTATCTTTATCGCGTCTGCCAATAGAATTACAAAATCAGAATGGTCGATTGATACAGGTGCTTCCACTCATCTATGTGGCGAACGAACTCTCATACGGCAAGATGCGTAATGTCTCCCCTGGACGGACTGTACAGGTTGTTGATGACAATTTTCCTAAATAAAAGGAAAAGGTAGACGTCAATCTTACTCCTAATATCAGACTCAACAATGTTTTATTTGTTTCGTATTTTCCCATCAGTCTTCTCTCAGTTAGCCAGATTTGCAAAGAACTCAACTGTAGAGCAATGTTTGACGCTATATCTTGTGTGTTTCAAGACATACTAACTGGGAGTATGATTGGTGCGGCCGTGAAGAAGGGGGAGTATATCACCTGGTCCAGTCTTCTGACACTATCGCTTTCTCTGAGATCACTTTCTCTGCATCCTCCGATGCTCTTTGGCACCAGCGTCTGGGTCATCCTTCCATTCACAAGCTTCGATGTGTTCTTCCCCAGGTCCCTCCCACTGTCAACCTAGAGTGTGAGGCCTGCCAACTGGGGAAACATCACCGAAGTTCTTTTCCTTCATCGGGTACCATTCATTCTAGTAGTCTATTTGAACTTGTTCATCTTGACATATGGGGACCTAGTCGTTATCCTGATCGACTGGGGAATAGATATTATTTGGTTATTATAGATGATTTTTCTCGTGTTTCTTGGTCCTTAATGAAAAATAAGTCTGATGCCTTTCAAATCATTGTTCATTTCATACATGAAATAAAGAATCAGTTCGGTACCACCATAAAAACCCTAAGATCTTAATGCTAAGGAATCGGTCTCCCATGACATGCAATCATTCTTAGCATCTCAAGGCATTCTGCATCAAACCACCTGTCCTCATACATCCCAGCAGAATGGAGTAGCGGAGCGTAAACATAGATATATTCTTGATATCGCTCGCACAATCCTCATTGACTATCATGTGCCATCTACATATTGGGGTGATGTTGTACTAACTGCCACATATCTTATAAACCGCATGCCTTCTACTCCCATTGACGAGCAAATACCCATTGTGGTTCTTTTCCCACAAAAAGTCATATTTCCTGTACCCCCAAAAAGCTTTGGTAGTGTCGCATTCGTTCATATTCTCGATCCCGGTCGGGATAAACTATCGGCTAGAGCAGTCAAATGTATTTTCCTGGGATATGCTCGAAATCAGAAAGGTTATCGGTGCTACGACCCACGTTCCAAGAGACACTACATAAGTGCTGATGTCACTTTCTTTGAGTCTCTCCCTTACTACTCTCGATCTGGCACACATGTATCACCTCCCCCAGTTACCACCTCTCCTCTTCCTATTCCTCTTCCTCAGGATGGCTATCCCTCTTCTGCGCCTGCACCATCTCCTCAGGTATGTCCCTCGACTGAGTTGTTACAAACTGTAGACACAGTTGCAGATACATGTGTCTCCGCCAACCCATGGGAAGCTCCAAGTAACATACCTATTGCTCTTCGAAAAGGGACCAGATAATGCCCATCACGATACAATACGAAGCATCCAATTTCTGCTGTTGTAACCTTCTCCGGACTCGGCTCTACATACAGACAGTTTTCCCAAGCCATCTCGAGTACCATTATTCCTCGTACTCATACGGAGGCCATTCGAGACTCGAAATGGCGCCTAGCAATGGAAGAAGAGATGTCTGCCTTGATCTCTTGGAACACCTAGACACTTGTGGATCCACAAGGAGATAATAAAATTGTTGGGTCCAAATGGGTCTTCATGTTGAAATACAATCCAGATGGGTCGATTTCTCGCTATAAAGCCCGACTTGTGGCCAAAGGGTTTACGCAAACTTATGGTGTTGATTTCTTTGATACCTTCTCGCCAGTAGCTCGTCTATCCACCATACGAATTCTCATGGCAGTTGCAGTACAGCTTGATTGGCCCTTGCATCAACTAGATGTGAAAAACACATTCCTTTATGGTGACCTCCAAGAAATTGTGTATATGCAACAACCACCCAGGTTCGAGATTCAAGGGGAGTGTCATTGTCTACTACGCAAGGCCATATATGATTTCAACAGAGCCCTTGCGCATGGTTTCAAAAATTATCATAAGCATTAGAGAATTTGGGCCTCATCCGATCTTCAACAGATCATTCGTTATTCTTACGAAAGAATAGAAAAGGAATTGTAGCTATGCTGGTATATGTGGATGACATCATTCTCACAGGAGATGATCATGATGGTATTGTAGAAGTAAAGAAACAACTGGCAGAACAATTTGTGATCAAAGACTTGGGACCTTTAAGGTATTTCCTAGGGATTGAAATAACAAGATCCAAGAGAGGAATTGTCATGTCTCAATGAAAGTACGCTACTGACCTCCTCCAAGAAACCGGGATGCTAGGATCCAAGCCAGCTCAGATACCCATGGATCCCAAGGGATGCATCTACGAGTCAGGTGATGTGGAGGATAATGGAAGATACAGACGTCTAGTGGGCAAGCTACTATATCTTACCATCACCCGACCAGATATCTGTCTTGCAGTCGGAAAACTTAGCCAGTTCATGGACTCACCGACTTCAGTTCACTATGATGCATGCATGATGGTCTTAAGGCACATCAAATCATCTCCAGGAAAAGGACTACTATTCACCAAAGGAAATAGCTTTGACCTCATGGCATATTCAGACGCAGACTATGGAGGTAGCCTGATTGATAGAAAGTCCACTACAGGGTTCTGCACTTATCTTGCAGGAAATTTGATCACGTGGAGAAGAAAGAAACAAGCTGTGGTTTCTCGCTCAAGTGCTGAAAATGAATACCGAGCCATGGCTCAAGCTGCAACAGAACTTGTGTGGGTCCGGTCTATACTTACCGATCTTCATATCACTCCAGGAATATCATGGAACTTAGATGCGACAACCAAGCAACAATGCACATAGCCAACAATCGTATGTTCCACGAACGTACCAAACATGTGGAAATCGACTGCCACTATACCAGAGATTTGATACAGAAAGGGCTACTTCATACTTAGAGTGTACCTTCCTCGGATCAAACAGAAGATATATTCACCAAGCCACTTGCACGCATACAATTCGAAAAATGTTGTACCAAACTGAGCATGATTGATATATATGCTCCAGCTTGAAGGGGAGTGTTGAGAATCACTGTACCCACAAACCCTAGGGGTAGATTAGTCATGTTGTAAAGCACTCTACCCATAAAACCTAGGGGTAGATTAGTCATCTCATACACTAAGTGAATTGTAACCCTAGGCCTCTCTACCTATATAAAGAGCCCTAGGGGATCCCCTTTAAAAAAAGAAAAAGGATTACTACTTTCTACTGGTACCATCTCGCGTCAACAGAAATAGAGCATACATTGAATCATGGTTAACGACCTCATGTGCTTCATAATAAGGGTAAGATATTGATACTATAATTATAATAATTTTCGACGAATACAAGGGAAGTTTCAAGGCGAAGGTTGAGATCTGAAGTAGCCCTAGAGATAGGATAAAGCAATACCGCTGATAATTTTGACAGCTTCATCCTAAATATCTACAATCATTCAGTTCTTGACCGTTTATAATCAGACTGTACTCACTTTATTTTTTTTAACAGTTCCACACTCACTTTAGACACAATTTCTGACTATAGAATCGATCTTCTTTTCTATGAAAACAGATTATATATTCGTCCTTCCTTGTTTGGTCACATTATAGTCGTTATAATCCTTGACATATATATTGATCACACTTAAGTGGATTGTCCAAAGATGACGAGACAACATAATTCATAATAAGGAAAAGTACATTTGTATTAAAGATATGGAGTGGAAATTTTGGACGAACCAGAAAATAATAAGTTCAGTGTTGGACTTGCAACGTCGAGGACCTTATAACCGAGAATTGTCCAAAGTTTCAATTTATACACGTGTAAAATACAATCGGAAACTCTACCTAGTTACATAGAAAAAGTTTTGGTTGACAACTATTAATACTAAGATGACCGATGCATCTTGACTTTTGACATTTTTTTTTGATGAAAAAGAGGGTGATCTCCCGAGTTGAGAGTCACCACAAGTCCGCAACAACTATTTCATTAAAAAGGATTGGAGTACATTATCTTGAGACCCAAAAGTTATATAGCGCATTACAATGAGCTATAACATTTTCCGAATAAAATATCTGGTTATTGAAAACCACATCCTTTCTCCCTAACCATATGGCCCACAGAACAACAAAAGGCTTGGAAGAGTCATCCGATAAGTTGGTCCCCACTGCCCAAACCGAGCTCCAGAATGTCATTGTCCCGTCCGTCGCCACCCAAGAAGACCCACCTCTCGCCATACCTACTGTGACGTCGAGCACATGAAAAACAGATGATCCGAGTCCTCTACCATCCTGTGGCATCTGTCGCATAGAGTGTCCACCATGCCCAAAATCCTCCCCCTCCTCGCTTTATTGAGAAATCGGTCTCTTCTCAAGCACCACAAGAAGGCCTTAATTCTGTATGGTATCCTAGCTGCCCAAACCAACTTCATGTCCTAAGACAGTTCAGGATCCTGCTCCTCTTCCACTCTCCCCAATTCCTCATATGCTTGCTTGACAGAGAATTGTGTGCCCTCCCACGCGAAGTGGCCCATTCCTTGGTCCAAGTTACCCAGCTCCTCTTCCACTCTCCCCAATTCCTCATATGCTTGCTTGACAGAGAATTGTGTGCCCTCCCACGCGAAGTGGCCCATTCCTTGGTCCAAGTTACCCAACGTAGGGAGCTCCTCCAGTAATGTGAGAAATTCCTCCAACAGTTGCTCCGACAATGTCGACATGAAGATCAATGCCCAGGTACCATAATCTGCCGACTGCACCACTGAACTCTTGCTCGATGCCGCCAATGTGAAAAGCCTCGGAAATCTATCGCTAAGGACAACATCCCCCGTCCGGTCATCGCGCCAGAACCTGAATGTGCGCCCATCCCTCACCTTAGGACGCATCCTTGGGCAACCAAAGGCAAAACCTCGCGTATCCCAGTCAGAGAGGAGACTCAAACAGTATTCTCCTAGCCACCGGCTCCCATTACACCATAGATTTTCCTCACAAGTCTGGCCGTCAACGAGCTAGAAGGGCCCCAAATGTAGACCACCCACTTCGCGAGAAGCGCCATGTTTATGGTCTCAACATCGCATACCCCCATACCCCCACCTCTACACCCCTTCTTCTCTTCCTCCCATCTCATTAAATGCATATGGTTCTTTGTTGCTTCTCGTCTGATCAAAAAAACCTCCTCATCAAAGTCTCAACCTTCCTCCTGACCCCCACCGGCATCAAATGGACAGAGAAGAAGAAAATAGGGATGGTCAAGAGCATATGTTTCAAAAGAACCAGCCCCCCGATAGTGTAACTACCTTCCATCCAGCCAGTCTTTGCTCCATTCTCTGCACCACCACATCCCGGTCCAACTTCCTCAGCTTTTCTGCCACCAGCGACAACCCCATGTAAGAGATAGGAAGTTACCCCAGTTGGGCACCCGGTCAAAACTGCAAGCCTGGTGCGATCCACCTCATCCATACCAAAAGGGATGTGTCTATTGATCTATAAACCAGAAAGACTGCTGAAAAAGTCGACCAGCTGAGACGTGTTGCAATTCTACTCTTCAGAACCACCCAGTAATAAATTCGTATCATCTGCATATTGTAGAAGAGGGACCGAGATATCCTCCAGCCTGAACCCTTCACTCCATTCGGCCTCCACTACCTGTCTAAAAAGAACAACCAATGCATCCGCCACCAACACAAAAATCAAGGAGCCAGCGGATATCCCTAAGAGCACGCCGGTTGCACAAGATTCGAGGAAGAAGAATTACGATCGCTGAGAGAGAGAATAACGATAGAGAGATATAAACTCAATTTTTCATATCATCTGAAATGAGCTAAGACAAATGCCTACCATCCGCTTTATGTGGGAGGGGTGGGATTACAAAGATAGAAAAAAATTTAAATTAACTCTAATTGATTTGAATCAAAATTCAAATCTACATTATCCTAATTAACTCTAATTTTAAATTCGAAATTCAAATTGAAAACGACTAATTTGAGATCACACACGATCTCTCTTATTTAAATAAAAAATGCAAGACTCGAATAAACGTAAATAAAAACAGACTCTTATTAACAGATAAAAATTAAGCCCTATTTATTAATTTTATGCTGCATCAATTCTCCTCCGCTTGAAAAATTCGTCTCCTGACGAATTGCTTGATCTTCGGTTTGTCGTTGAAGAATCTCATCTGAATTTGTAGATCGAATCCCCCCAACTTGAATTCTTTTCACTGTTATGCTTGTAATTACTTTCCACCGAGGGGTATGGCTGCAAATATTCTACCCCTTCAGTTAAAATAACTCTTCTTAAGTGACCACCATCTTTAACCTTTAAATAAAAATTTCTAGGTGGAGGTAATTTGTTGCAAAATTCCCATTTCAACCTCATATCACTAAAGTCGAGGGATTCGAATCTCCTTAGAAAGAAACCCCCAAGGGTTTCTATCTTTTTCAAATAGCAGCAATGATGGCATTAGGATGGGAGCAGTTGGTGGCGCGCATAGCGTGTGAGGCAATGACGATGAGATCGGAGGGAGGGCTTTGTTCCATAGTTACTACGACAAAAGTGGTTGTGTTGCACACTCTGGATGCGGTGACAACCACACGAACAGCTTGTTCAGCGACTTTGGCGACCACGGTTGAAGTGTGCATGGTGGTGACTAGGGCCCAGGTTGTGGTGCGTGGGAGGAGGTCGCACAGCCTGTGGGGGTATTGCGACCAAGGGTTGTTGTGTCGGAGCAGTTGGGGGTGGCAACGATGATGTATCGTCCTCGTGGACAACAAACGGGAATGTAGCCATAACGATACTGTTGACATCTTTTTTTGATGTGTTATTCTTTGTTTCCCATATTGAATGGATCTAGAACTTCATATTCTTCATCCATGGGATTTTCATCGAATTTAAGGCATGTTTCGTCATGGTTTTCTTCATCTTGTTGTACATGGACAACAACATCAATCGCTAAAAAATCGAAGATTTCGTATTCTTCGTCCGCACCTTCGTCGAATATTGACTTCGAGTCTTCATTTTCTTCTTGTACAACCACTATATCACATAAATCTTCATTTCGAATAAAAATACCTTATTTTTTGGATTAAAATCGGGTTTAATAGCAGCTACAATGGTCTGAATTTTGTTGTTGACGAGTGAATCTTCATCAATTGTTGCGTCCAACCATGCTTGAACTTTGAAGTTTGATATAAGGCGTTTCTTGAACTTCCTCGAATGCGAGCATGAATGCGAGCCATGGGAGAGACGACTCAGATCGAATTACATCCTCCAATATGCGATCGGATCGTCGAATCGTAGGAACGATTCGATTTCCATGCTCTGATACCAATTGATGCAGACGAAAAATTCCAACTGTGAAAGATTAATTTTTTTTGAAGCCAACAAAAGGGGAAACACACAGCGGCGTCCACTCCAGAATTATATTAATAGATTAAAAAAAGAAAACAAAATGAAAGACATACAAAAACATACACCTCACATTAACCACTCTTCCACCAGACCACTAGATTGTAAACATACATTCTCAAGATAGAACCTTTGGCCAGCCAGATGGACCAAAAAACTGCCATCGGGCAGAGCAACTCTCTCCTTGGTCGATGATGCGATCCCCGCAAGGAAGCCCAAAAGGTATCGAATTTCCACCCACGAATCTAGTCCAGACACACGTCTTCCCACAAAGCCGTTGTTCTCGAGCACAAGAAGAAAATATGCTCCACAGATTCAATTCCATTGTCACACAGAGGGCACCTATCAAAGATTTGTCCACAGAATCTGGCACATCGATCTCTCATCATGAGTCTTTTCCGTCTAAATAACCAAAGGAAAAAAACCCACTCTCTCAAGCAACTGAAGCCTCCAAATAAAGTTGCAATCCCTAATCAAATCAATTGTGCGCACGGGAGGTGGTCTGCAAATCACTCCATAAGCATTCCGTACTGAAAAAGGATCCCCCCTCCAAACCAATGATCACGACTTCCCATAGGATCTCCAACAGGTGTCAAAGAATCCAGCAGAAGAAGAAACTCCTCTAAGTGTTGGTCTGAGAAGTTTACGCAGAAATTCAGCATCTAGTTTCCGTCACACAGCAGCTAGAGACATTAGTATCTTGATCCGAAGCCAAGGCAAACAGACACGGAAAACATGCATCAAGACATCCACGCCCAGTCCAATCATCCAGCCAGAAAGCAAAAGAATGCCCGTCTCCCAGAACCGTCCGAAAGAGTTCACTGAAACACGAGAGAACCGAAAGAATACCCTTCAAGAAAGAAGACAGCAAGTCCATAGAAGGTACTCGAGAAGGAAAGGCACTGCATATATCGTAGATCCAACGCACCAGCTTACAACATATATCTTCAACACTTCCCCAAATTATGTTTACCCATTTCAACAGTACGTTTTTCGGATGGTGTGGTAGATAGTTCTTTGAGAAGGGTCGTGCAGGTATGAGGGGTGCCAATCCTCTCAAGGATAATGGTTGCTTGGGACCACCACTGCGACATGTGGGTTCGGTGGTGCAGATCCTCAAGGATGGAACAAAGCCAGGGTCAGACCCTGAAGTTACCTTATTGCTTATGGAGTGCATGCTCGATGTGGGGCCATCTGCATCGACAGAGTTCGTGATCGGTCGGTTTACCTTTCGATTACAAATCTCGTTCCTGGACCTTGTGCCACCGGCATCGCAGCCGGCTCGCAATGGCGGCCCTGTCCGATCAGGAGCCGGTGCTAGACTGACTGAAAGTTAATTTTGACGGTGGAAATATTTGGTGGAGAAAAGAATAGAGGGTAAGAGGAAAGCGCATCGGTTGCACGAGATTTAAGAAAGAAGGAGCACGATCACTGAGAGAGAGAATAACGAGAGAGTTGAACTCAATTTTTCATATCATCTGAACTGAACTAAAACAATTGCCTACCATCCCCATTATATGGGAGAAGTGGGCTTATAAAGATAGAAACAAATTCAAATTGACTCTAATTGATTTGAATCAAAATGCAAATCTACTTTATCCTAATTGACTCTAATTTTAAATTCAAAATTCAAATTGAAAATCAACTAATTTGAGGTCACACACGATCTCTTTTATTTAAATAAATATTGCAACAACTCAAATAAATGTAAATAAAATTGGACTTTAATTAACGGATAAAAATCAAGCCCTATTTATTAATTTTGTGCTGCATCAACCCCCAACCATCCCCCATTCTCTTTCGCGATGCCTGAAGAAAGTGGCCCCGCAATGCACTACCAATTTGTGCTTCCCCGAAATGCCGACCCCCCAATCTCTATCTCATGCAAATAATTTCTTCTCCTCCTCCCAGAAGCCACGTAATGGAAATATCTTGTGTTGGCATCCCCTCTTTCAGCCACTTGTGTCTGGATCTTTGTATCCATTCTATCTCTTGTTTTCTGTCATCCAACAGAATCTCCTCAAGCAGCCACATTCTCTCCATCAACTCCTCCTGGTTCAATCCTCTTTCGTCGTCTAGTCCGTCTAACCACTTAACCCCCTCTTGAGCCTCTTCCCTTCTAGCCCTTTGCCTCGCCTTTACCTCTCTTCCGAAAGTAATTAGGAAGGACCTCGGCAACCTCAACTTCACTATGAAACGAGACATAAATGAGACCAGCTTTTCACGCTTCACGATCGCCTCCCTAAAGCCCTCCTTCGATAGCCATCTCTGCTCGAAGCAAAAGAAGAATCTGTAGCTTCTATGTTCCCCAAATGACCACAGTATTGGCGTGTGGTTGGAGAGGGACCTCGGCAATGCCCAAGCATATGAAAGGGGGAAAGTCTCCGCACCCTTAGGTGACAGAAGGAATCTGTTCAACCTGAACCGCGATCTCACATTGCGCTAAGTAAACGCACACCCAGCCGCATCAACAATCGATAGCCCCAAACTATGGACCACTCTCCTTAAATCCTCTGAGCTGGGATCTCTGCCACCAATTCACTACAGGTGATCATCAGGTAGGAGAGTAACATTCAAGTCACCTCCTGCAACCCATATCCCTGCCGCATTCGTTGCTCCTCACTGCTCCAGCTCTACCACCAACAAACCCCTTTCAGTATACGTCGGACAATAGATATTCTTTACCAGGAAGCAGAGCCCATCCATCTGCATTCTCAGTCGTACAGACAAACAGAAAAAGGGACTTCGAATCAGTCAAAAGCTCGAACTCATCTTTTTTACAGCCCGTCAGCAACCGCCCCGATGCGCCCTGGGCCTCCAACACCGCAAGCTCAAATCAGCCTCCCCATCTAGACCCTGTTAGACAGAATCCACAGCCCCAACTATCTTCGTCTCATGAAGAACGAACATGTCTGCATCAACTTCAATTACCAGATTTCGGACCTCAAGTCTTTTTTCGGGGCGGTCCAACCCCTTTACATTCCAAGACAATAGCTTCATTAAGGGATACCTTGGCTTGACATCTTTGGTGGGATCACGCCCAGCCGCTCGGCGGTTCTCCTGTCTAATAAACTGAAGCGATTCTAGAGAATCGACAAGGCCCTGGAGCTAAGGGGCATCGGTTGCACAAGTTGTAGAAGGTCCGTGATTTTTACCGAAATCAGGTGGTCTTAAGTTCAACACAAAGCGTGAGCTCAGTCGAAGTGTCAACCACACAAATCTCGATTAAAGTCAACAATTAACCCACACTAAGATCAATAAATTAGAACTAATGCGGAGTTAAAATTTATTTTTAACTCTACATAAAAGATGTATAGGTGCAAGTATGTAAAGAGTTCGAACACAGGGAGCAAGCAGGGTAATTCAAGCAAATGTAAGCACAAGTGTGTGTGTGTAAAGTGTCTACACTAAGCAAGCAAGCAACTACAATTTTTGTGGGTTTTTAATTTTTATTTTTTTTATTTTTTTTTTAATTTTGTATTTTGATTTTTAATTTTCTGATTTTTGTATTTTATATTTTATATTTTTTATTTTTTATTTTTTTTCAATATTGGAAAGTAAAGACAAGATAATAGAAGGCAAGCTAAAATATTTATAAAAAGGTGCAAAAATACTCAAAAATTCAGAAATAAAATGTCTTTGGTCTTTTTATACTTTTTTTACTGTTTTTGTGATTTTTAGGGATTTTCAAGGTGTTTTTGGTATTTTTAATTACTGAAATAAGGCAAAACAGTGGAAACAATGCTGGCTGTGATAAAAATGGGAATTAAAAATTAGCAAACAACACTCAAAATATTTCACACTATTTTTCTAATAAAAAGAACAAAATTAGGAATAAACAGAACCTGCGTTTAGAATTTTTGGAATTTTCTACTATTTTTTGTAATTTTTTTGAGGTTTTTGAGTGTTTTTAAATTTTTAGTGTTTTTATTTTGAGATTTTTAATGATTTTTGGACTGACACTAAAATAGAATAAAATAGACACTAGGTGAATTTTTGGGAATTTTTGGGGGTGTTTTACTATTTTTTTGGTATTTTCTAAGCTAGACAGTGCACAAATAACAAGTTTTTGATTTTTAATAAATATGAAAATCAAGTAAAATCAAAAACTAAAAGGTTGGCGTCAAAACACACATGTCCAGGAGCTTAAGTTCAAAATTCGAGAAATTTTGGAGTTAAAATGATAGGTCAAATAATTAGAACAAACATCCAAACATTAAACAGTCCTGGCAGGGGCATATATGCAATATATCAAACATCCAGGGGCCTACATGCAATTTTCCACAAAATATTGAGCTGAATATTTAATTTATAGCACCAAAAAGCAAGTACAAAAGCCGCCTGGGCACGCAAGCAATTTTCCCACCAGGGCGCGTGACTTGCACGCGCCTGGCAAGGACTGGAATGTAATATCACAAAACCCTGGGGGCCTACTTGCAAAACATCCAAAAAGTTTACACTTAATACGAAAGTTTCAGGACTAAAATAAAATACACAAACGACCGAGGGTGTCCTTGCAAAATGCCCACCCCCTCACGTGTACAGGTCACGTGAGGTGACGTGCTGGGGACCTAAATGCAAATAAACAAAGTCTGGGGGTCTTTGTGCAAATATTACAAAACTTTTACACTACAGACAAAAGTTTAAATACTAAATATTAACTACAAAAAGTGCGAGGGTCAGGATGCAAAATACCCACGCTCGGGCGCTCCGACGATGACGCGTGGCGTGAATCCAACGGCTGGCGGCGAGGCGCGATCCAGCGGGGGGGGCCGAGCCACTTATCCACGTGGCAGCTTGGGAACGGCCGATGACGGTTGGGCTCGTGCGGCTGTGATTAGAACTCCCCCGATGATCGGACGGTGGGCACGTGGGGAGATCTAACGGCTCCTGTGCGATCTGGGCGCTCCTCGTTGATCCGACGGTCCCGGAGGCCGAGGGAAGAACACGGAGGAGCTCCGGTTGGGCGAACTTCTCCGAGCTCCTCCGTCCGGCTACGGCGACGATCGAGCTTGCAAACCGGTCGAGGACGCTCCTGCAGGTGTCAGCTGACGTCTGGAAGCCTCAAAAGCCACCGGCGTTCGCCGGTGCTCTCGCACGGAGGTGGCGGAGCTGCAAGGCCCCAGGTGCTCCGGCGAGAGAGCAAAATTGCTCCAGACGCTTCGATGGGCTTCAGTACCCGCACAACAAAGTTAAGGAGGTCGAGGGCAAAATTCCTCGACCTCAGGTGGCTCTCGAAATGGAAGGGAAGGCGAGATAGGGGCTCGCCGGAGTTGCGCTCCGGCGAGGTGATCTATGGGCCGATTCGACGAGGGATTGAGGGCGAAATGATCCTAATATTAACAGGAACGAGATGCAGATAAAAATGGGACGAATGGCTGCCTCGATGGCCAAGGGCCAGAGGGTGAATACCTCACGGGGGTACCCGCCGGAGGTGGTGGTGGAACGCGCCCAACTCGCGTGAATCCGCCTCCTCGAAGGTGCAGACCTGGAGCTGTCACCTCCACGTTGCTGGAGCGACTCCAAGGGGGGGGAGGAGCTGGATGATTTGCGGTTCAAATTCAAAAGAAGGTCAAGGGGAAGCTTAAGTATGGTTGACGAGGGGGTGGAAAGAACGAGGCACCCAGCTTGATTCAGAGGCCCTCAGCCCAAGAAGATCCTTGGGCGAGCAAGATGGGTAGTAGGGGAAAAAGATTGCAGAAGAACTCGAGCTCAAAGGATGAAAGAACGCGCCTCGAAAAAAATGGTGAACATGGGGTCAACAGCGGGTCTGACAAGGGCTACAGGGTGTAGGTCAGACTGTTGACCTAGGTCAACAGTCCTGGCCTCCTGGTTGGTCCACGTGGACCAACCAGGAAAAACCCTGAAAAAAATATTTTTTTAATTCGATTTAAAATACTAAATGGCTGAATTAGATAAAAGTTATAAAATGAAAAATGCTCAAAATTTTATGTAGTATTTTATTCTGATTTTTATTTATTTTTATGACTTATATTTTTACAAGTTATCATTTTTAACCCTATATAGGTATAATACCTATGTATTTTAATATTTTATTTAGGTATTTTATTTTTATTATTGTTATTTAGTATTTTATAAAATTATAACATACTTTTATATACATAAATATATTTTTATTTTATTTTTCTGATTTGTTTTGTATATTTAATAAAATACAAGTGTATTGTATATAGGTATAAGTGTACGTATAATACCTATGTAGTCTTTATACAAGTATATTTATTTTTATATTTTTTTCTTTGCATTTTATTTCAATTTTATTGCACATATATATTATAAGTAATATTTACAAAATAAAAATATAAAAATAATGAATAAATAATAAATTGAATATTTTATTATGTAAAAGTATACAATGAGGGTCCAAAACTCAACTTTCAAACCGCAGCTCCGCCAAATGCGAAACCACCGCCATTGGATAGATTATTTTATTCTATATACAATTAAAGGTGAGTTTGATGAATTTGGAGTTGTCGTTTGTGAGATACGGGTCTGGGAAGTTGGGATTCTGGATTTTTATTCAGACCATACCTTTTTATCTGCACATTATTTTTCTGTGAAATCAATTTTGTATTTTTCTTTAGTAAATTATCTTCAACTTTCACGTACAAAGTTTCTTTATTTGATGTATAAAAAGTGGAACCAAAAATAGGTCCCAAAATGAATAAAGAATGAATAAAATGTATAGGTATTTTATCTGTGTTCCTGACCTTATCTCCCCCTACTTTATTCCTTGTCGACCTATTCATCAAGATGCCTAGGTCTCGGGGGTTTTGGGTCATAAAATATTTACAATATTTTATTCTTTTTCTTTTCTTTATTTATTCTATAATTTTGACCTTAATTACAGTAATTTATACACTGTTTGGATGCACATGCATGAATGCTAAGATGCTCTATTTAGTGCTATTTACAGGCATTTGCTAGGGTTTTTGGTGCCAAAATGATAGAATAAAGATGATGAAATGTGGATTCATCATCCCCCTATACTTTACCTTTGCTAGTCCCTAGCAAACACTTATGCAATAAGTGCAAAAAGAAAAAGAAAGAAAAGAAAAAGAAGAAAATTAGATTAAGTTTAATTATCGAACTTGTCTTCGCAAAATCAAAGTTTGGAGCTTAAGTCGGACCTTTGGAATTTTAGTGCGGTCGGAACCTTAATGAGAACCAAATTTGAAATCCAACAGTCCTTGAGAATCCTAAAACTCTGTCCAAGTCTCCTCAATAGCCAGGTCAGAAATACTTCAACTCATACGCAAACTCTTATGACTATGAATCTGACTCGTACAGTGTAAGTGATATGTAGCTCCCCACTTCAGAAGTGACAAAGAGACAACCTCCCCCAACCTGGTAACTCTAATGCCTCGGTCTAGCAACTCTTTCCTCGAGAAGCGGGGTATTCCCTTCTAAGTTCAAGTGCAACCGGCTCAAGAAGAGGGGGAAGAAGTATAGATTTTGGAAGCTCAGCCAGTGTAGCCAAGTCTCCCGCTGCAAGCTTCATAAGATGTAACATGGATACCATAAGCTTTTGCTTTATTGGACTATATACACTCCGGTGGGATTATTAAATTTTCAATCCGACCCACCACTTTTTTGGAGTTCTCTCTCTCTTTTTTTTTTCAATTGCATCTGTACAACATATCTACATGGTGCAGCATATATACAAGAAATTTTCCTCTTGAGCCAGTAGACTATCCCTCTTTTGAAGTTTTATTGCAACCCACGGCTTCTGTCTTTAGCCTTCATCACCACTAGACCAAGTTGAGGTGCACTTCCTTCACTATAAGAAGAAGAGAGGTTCCGCCTAGAAGTACTACCCTCATATGCTACCCCAAGCTAAAGGAAGCTGCCTCCTCACTACCTCATCCGTGGAGAGCTATGTGAAAGGTGCAGGTGTCCAAGTTAGGTCATTATCAACAAGAGTCGTGCGTGTGCTCCGAAATATTCTACTTAGGCAGTCAAGAATCCATTGAACCAAGTCCCGTGATCCTCAAAGAATTAAGTCAACTAGACCTGAAGTACCTCAAACCCAGTTCCTATAAGGTTCCTGTTATTAGGTATATTTTAAGGTCCAATCAAGCTCCAATCTCCGGATTTTACTTAGACTTGTTCAACTATCAAACTCAATCCGAAAAATGCTCATGCCATGCAATGCTATGCAGAAAATATTTTTGTGATGCAATTTTCAAAGATTTTGAACTTTTTATGGATTTTTGAAAAGATAATGATGATGCATGCAGATGCATTTTTTTTGTATTTTTCAAAAAGATTTTTCAGATGTTTTTTTGGATTTTCATTTTTGCAAATGTTTTTGGGCGTTTTTGAAAACAAAAAGTTTTGGCTAAAAACTAGGTGAAAATATGTACACGGGAGTGCTTCTTATATGTACAAGAAGTGGATTTTAAGAATTTACAAGGGTAAGTGATCAATTTTATACATATATATAGGTAGTGGATTTTGGTGTGATGTTAGTATTCCTCAAACTTATTCGACACAAGCTTTTCACACAATTTTTGAAAACTATAGTCCAAAATAATTTTTACAAACATGTACACACATTTGAAAATCATTTTGCAAAGGCTTTCAAAACAGTATATATATAGGTTTTTCAAATATTTTTGCAACCATTTTTCAAACCATTTGCAAATCATTTTCCAAACATTTTATTTCACACAAAGAAAATAAATTTTACAAACCACACTTTTTACACAGGTTGAAAACATGTAACAAAATATTTTCAAAATAGTTTTCAATAGATGTTCACAAAGATTTTCAAACTATTTTTCAAACATTTTGCAAAAAAAACATTTTCACCTGATTTATTAATCAGTATATACAAAAAGAATTTGAGGAATAATCACATCTTTTTATTAAGAATTGTTAATGAATTTTAAAGAATTATTAGCCATATTATAACGAAAATACGAAAGTGCGAGTTATGGCTAAAGTATATACACAGTATATACGACCCCCTATACTTAGGGTAAGATATCCCTAAGTATAGACAAGAAGAGGAGACAATGGAGAGGATCAAATAATGGAAATACTCGGGGTGCACACCCCCCTATACTTAGGACAAAGTACATCCTAAGTATGGAAAACTGTCTACAAGGGCGGCACCTTTTTGATAGATAAAGAAGATAGAGATGGAAAAGAAGAAAAGAAGAAAAGAAGAAAATAAATCAACAGACAACAGAGTGATATAAACAGATGGATCTATACAGCGGAAGGTAGAATTGATCACCATGTATGAGATGTAGATGACGAGAGTCAAAGGACACATCTCATACCAGAAAAATGGGGGCAACGTCAATGGTCGGCGGATCATGATCAAGATATAATTTCAAGCGTTGACCATTGACGCGGAAGGTAGAGGAAGATGACGGTTCGGATATGTCGATGCTGCCATTGTCATGTACGTTCCTGACCACATACGATCCTTTCCACTTGCTCTGTAATTTCCCTGGGAATAATTTCAGCCTGGAATCAAACAACCATACTCTCTGATCTGGCTCAAACTGTTTATGGCTGATATGCGAATCGTGCCATGTCTTCACTTTCTCTTTGTACTGTAAGCTGTTCGAAAAGGCTGTGTCTCTAAGTTCCTCCAGGGCTGCCAATTCAGCTCTTCTCTGTTCTCCTATACTCTCGGGATCTAGAAGCAACTCAGTAACTGCCCAAAAAGATTTATGCTTGATCTCCACTGGCAAATGGCACGGCTTGCCATAGACGAGACGAAAGGGAGATGTCCCCAATGGATTCTTGAAAGAAGTCCGATAGGCCCACAAGACCGAGTCCAAAAGCTGAGACCAATCCTTTCGGTCTGGGCGGACAACTTTCTGCAAGATAGTCTTTATCTCCCTATTCGATACTTCGGCAAGACCATTAGTCTGAGGGTGGTAAGGAGTGGCAACCCGATGGTCAATGCCGAACTCGTCTGCAAGGGCCCTGACTTTGTCATTGATGAAGTGAGACCCCCCGTCTGAAATCAAGACTCTAGGTACTCCGAACCGTGAAATGATATTTCTCCTCAAAAATTTGCAAACGGTTTTAGCATCTGCGGCTCGGGCGGGGATGGCCTCAACCCATCGGCTGACATAATCCACAGCGAGCAAAATATGCTCGAATCCCTGACTCTTAGGAAATGGGCCCATGAAGTCAATCCCCCATGCATCAAAAACCTCACAGAAGTGAATGGGTTGCATGGGCATCATGTCTCTCTGTCCGCAGGTTCCCATTTTCTGACAGTCAGTACATCTCTTCACGAACTCATCAGAATCCTTGAAGAGAGTAGGCCACCATAGGCCGGATTGAAGCACCTTCTGTGCTGTCCTTTTTCCAGAATGATGTCCTCCTGCCTCATGCTTGTGGCAGTATGTGAGGACGCTATGCTGCTCTTCTTGAGGAATGCACCTCCTCTAGATACTATCCCCTCCTTCATGATAAAGGACGGGATCCTCCCAATGGTAAAACTTGGCCTTAGCTAGGAAGGTCTCAAGTTTCTGCCTGGGCCAACCCTGAGGGACTGTTTTGGCAACAAGATAGTTTACAAAGTCAGCATACCATGGAAGTGAGGTGACAACCAAGATCACCTCATCTGGAAATGTCTCTGTGATAGGTGCGCTGGGCTCAGATTCCTCAAGATTCTCCAATCTGGAGAGATGATCCGCCACCACATTCTTGACTCCAGGCTTATCCTTAATTTCAATATCAAATTCCTGGAGTAGAAGGATCCATCTGGTGAGACGTGCTTTGGCATCCTTCTTAGCCATTAAATATCGGATGGCGGTATGATCAGTGTAAATGGTCACTCTAGATCCGAGAATATACGATCGATACTTATCAAGAGCAAAGACTACGGCCAGCATCTCTTTCTCGGTCACAGTGTAATTCCGCTGCGCGGCATCCAAAGTCCGGCTGGCGTAGTGAATGGCAAAGGGTAAACCATCCCTCCTCTGTCCGAGCACAGCCCCAACGGCAAAATCTGAAGCATCCGTCATGATCTCGAATGGCAGAGACCAATCGGGTAGCTGAAGGACAGGAGCTGAGACAACCATGTTCTTGAGAGTCTCAAATGATTCAAGACACTTATCATTAACAATAAACTCGGTGTCTTTGGTCAGCAAGTCAGTGAGCGGTCGGGCAATTCGACTGAAGTCCTGAATGAACCGTCGGTAGAAACCGACATGCCCCAGAAAAGACCGTAACTGACGCAGATTGGACGGCGGATTGAGTTTTCTGATGATGTCCACCTTAGCCGGATCGACCTCCATGCCCCTGTTGGAGACGATATGACCAAGGACCGTCCCCTGAGTCATCATGAAATGACTCTTCTCCCAGGATAAAACAAGGTTAACCTCAATGCAGCGCTTGAGCACACGGTCTAGGCAGTCAAGACAAGCGTCGAACCCGTCGCCGTAGACCGAGAATATGGACAACATGCACCTTTGGAATGTCGCCGGAGCGTTACATAGACCAAAGGGCATCCGTCTGAAAGCATAAGTCCCAAACGGACAGGTGAATGTCGTTTTCTCCTGGTCTTCGGGCGCAATGGCCACTTGATTGTATCCAGAGTACCCATCAAGAAAGCAGTAATGACTCTTCCCGGCTAACCGCTCGATAATCTGATCAATGAAGGGCAGCGGGAAGTGATCCTTCTTGGTGGCCTCATTCAATCGTCTGTAGTCCACACAGACCCTCCAAGAAGTTGGTACTCTGGTAGCGATCTCCTCTCCAGACTCATTGACAACTGTAGTGATACCCGTCTTCTTGGGTACCACATGTAAAGGACTTACCCATTTGGAGTCGGAGATGGGATAGATGAAATCGGCGCTCCACCACCTAGAAATTTCTTTCATGACTACGTCTCGAAGATTCGGGTTCAGCCGTCGTTGGAACTCACGCGACGGCTTAGCGTTATCCTCAAGATAGATGTGGTGAGAGCAGAGATTTGGGCTCAGCCCCTGGAGATCAGCTATACTCCAACCGATTGCCCTGCGGTTTCTTTCAAGAACCTCCATCAGACGAGATTCTTGCTCTCCAGTCAAATCTGCTGAGATAATGACTGGGTGCATTTCTGGCTCTCCAGCAAGGAATCTGTACGTCATCGACTGCGGCAGAGGTTTCCGTTCTGGACAACTGGGAGGTGGCAGATCTAGCTTCTGATATGTCTGTGTAAATGCTACCAGGTCTGCATGGGAGAACTCTCGCTTTGCATGAAGTGCTGACGAAGGGCGGCCTGATGGATCATCAATAAACTGCACTGGCTCGCACTCTGTCATGGCTGCTGGCTCAGAAGGAATCAGACAAGGCAAATAATCATCAAAGTCATCCCAGTCAATGTCTGAATCCGAGGGATCAGAAGACGATGAGCAAGAATGGAACTCATCTGCACCACTCATCACAACACTGTCGGCTTCAGATGTATCCTCCTCCAGGGATGTGCTCTCCCGGCTCTCGACTGCCATGAGCTTGAGATATAGTGAATCTGTAGGCAAGGCGAGGGTCGGTGCTACAGGATCTCTCCAGTTGGATTCATCATCAGTCATCTCAAAATCACAGACCTGGTGGATGTCTAACTCCTCCTCTGTCATCTGCGCTGCTTCGCTGGACTGCTCGGAGCACTCTAACTCTCTAGCTCTGATTTCTTCGATCGTCTATATTTGTATGGTTTCGCCCTCTACGCGAAAACATACCTTCCCACTATCATGGTCGGTCACCGCCTTGGCAGTGGCCAAGAATGGACGTCCGAGAATGATGGGGGCATCAGCTACCGACTCAGGGATCTCCATGTCCAACACAACGAAGTCCACGGGGAATTTCAGGCCCTGAATGGTAACGACCATGTCTTTCAATAACCCCTTCGGCCTCTTAATCGACCTATCAGCAAACTGAAGGACCGTTCTGCTTCGAAGAAGAGGGCCAAACTCGAACTGCTTGAGTAAGGCTGCCGGAAGGAGGTTAATTGAAGAGCCGCTGTCTAATAGAGTACGATCAAACTGCTGCTCCTGAATCTCGCATCTGACATAGGGAGCTCCTGCGTCTGGTCGCTTGGCTGGCAGCTTGTTCTGGATGATGCAACATGTGTCATGAGTGAGCATATGGATTTGATCTCTGTACCTCTTCTTCCTTCGGACAGTAGTTGTTTCTTTCAAATTCTTCTTGAAGAAGGGGATATGCTCAAATGCTTCTCGTAGAGTCAGCTGGATATGAAATCTGTCAATCATTTCGTTGCCGAACTCTACCTGCTGATTCTTTTTTAGATTTTCTTTTTTGTTCCCCTTCGCCCGGTGGAGTGCCTCAGGGAAGGGGATGGTAGGGGCCTCCTCAGATGGAGGATTAGGACTCGGTCCCTGTGCCTGGGAGGACGGAAGATCCATACAATAATCATCATTCACCACATATGGATCCGCAATTTGAACAGAAACCTTTCCTTTATTCATATTTTTGTTTTTGTTTTTGTTCCCACAGTCTCTAGGTACAAAATGTGGTAACATCACAGTTGGTGGCTCAACAAAAGTAGATGTGGTGGCTTCAGCACCACCACTAGCACCGGTCTTCGCGGCATCAGCACCGCGCTCTGATTCATCATCCAAAATGGTGGCATCAGCACCACCGTCTGTATCTGGTATCACGACGGCATCAGCACCGTCGTCCTGGACTCTATCATTGGTGGCATCAGCACCACCGTCTTCAACATCATCATTAGCGGCATCAACACCGCTCCTCTGCTCTTCTGGCGCTCCTGATCCTGCATCTGGTTGTCGCTCAGAATAGGCGCCGTCGGCTGGCATCCTACCGCTCCTAGTAGTAACAAAATCAGCATCATAATAGGAATAAGACTTGTCACTCAAATAATCACTAGGAGAGGTATCCTCTGTGAACTCTACCTGCTCAGATTTTCTTTTTAGATTATTAGGGTTAGGTTCGATCTGAGCGGGTATGGCGGCTTTGCCTTTGATGATATCCTGCACCTCCTGCCGGAACTCATCCATTTCTTGCCTGAAAGATGCTCGCTGTTCAGATAGCAAGCGGGTAAGTTCATCGAGAGCTGGGTTCTCATAGGCTGGACCCTGAGAACCGGATGTCTGTCCCGGCTGGAAATGGGGCTGCTGCTGCTGGTGTTGCTGCTGATACTGGGGGGAAGGTTGGTGATAATACTGCTGAGGCGGCTGTCGCTGCCTCCACTGCTGTTCCTGATAGGAGGGACGAGGACCACTCTGATACTGAGATGTCTGGGCATACTGGGGCTGCTGGTTGTACTGCTGTGGCTGGCTGTTCTGCTGTCCTTGAGCAGGAGGGTGCTGTTGGGATGAGGATCCACCATTGCCCCAACGGAATCCGGGGTGATCCCTACGAATTGCGGGCTGAGGGTACCGGTCGTACCAAATCCCGTTGACTTCCATCAACGGTTCCTGCTCGAAGGAGGGTGGAGGAAGAACTGCCAGTGGCTGCTCCGGCTGATAGACCACCATCTGCGTGTCCTGAGATGGTGGTTGCTCTGGATGGTACTGCAGCAAGGGCACCGGCTCTGCCTGAATGTGATTCACCTGGCGGTATGAGGTAGAGGCCTGGTTGGGATTGCTGCTGCTGGAAGCAACCTGTGACCTGGGAGGCTGTTGAGAATGGGCCTGTGCCTCCTGAATACATAGAATCTGGGTCTTCAGGTCACTCATGGTTTTGGTGAGAAGGTCCATCTGGGCTAGACCTTGATTCTGCTTCTTCTCGAGGATCTCCATGCGGTCCAACTTTTCACTAATTATGCCCATGTCGGTTGCTGCTGATTCGGCTTGGGCTGCGGCTACCGACGTTGAATTGGGACCGGCAACGATGCGGGCGATCCTCTGAAATGATCCCGCTCCTTGCGGGGGCTTCTGCTGAGTGTAGACTCGGGCTTGGGCCATCACAGTAGAGTTTTCTGCCATGCCTTCGTAGATGGCCCAGACGTCGTCTTCTCCCTTGGAGAAATAGGACCCACCGCAAGAGGCGTTCACTAGCCCCTGCAGCTCCGGTGTCAGCCCACAGAAGAAACTCTGCACCAAGTTGGGCTTGGATATATCGTGATGTGGACACCGGTCAATGAGCTCTCTGAATCGATCCCATGCTTCGTGGAACTGTTCATTTGGGATCATGACGAAGTTGCTGATCATGTCTCGAGCTGCGTTGGTCCGGCCAAGAGGATAGTATTTCTTCAAATATGCGGTCCGGAGATCTGCCCAAGTATCGACGAATCGCCCTAGATGCTTGAGCCAATATGCGGCTCTATCAACCAATGAGAATGGGAAGGCGATCATCTTAATGGTGTCCTCGGTCATCATCCGATCATGGATGGTACTGCAAATCATCTCAAATTCCTGGAGGTGAAGGTGCGGCTCTTCGGTCGGCAACCCGTGAAACTTGGGTAGCAGCTGAATCGTGTGGGGCCAAAGCTCGAAATCTCCGTGAATGGGTGGAAGTCTGATCCATCGGTGAGTGAGGGATGCAGCTGGGTTATGCAGTTCCCTCATGATGGTCTGTGGCGGTCGCTCGCCGTCTGGATCGGCTCCTCCTGCATCAGGTCCTCCTCCTCCACCACCTTCTCCGCCAGCTCGGTTCTCTCTCATCTGAGCTATCTCCCTCATAAGATCACCCATGAATGTACCCTGGTCACGGATCTGTCTCTGCATAGTCTCCAGGGATGCTAACAAGGAATTGTTGATGGCTGCCTGATCAAATAGGAATGGAGGATGCTCATGATCATCTGCATGCTCGCCTCTGTCTGCCATGGCTGGATTTTCTGAAAAAGCAAAAGAGGCCATCTCAGGTGCTGTCGAATGAGCTGAACACTGTGATGCACTGAATTCTGACACTCTTGGACTGATGGAAGGAGAATAAGAAGGGTGGTCGAGGGGGAACAGGGTGGATGTAAACTCGGGCTCGGAGAGCGGACTCTCCGAGGTTTTCCTAGATGAATAAGGAGGAGTGCTAGATAGCGGTGCCGACAAGGTCGGCCTAAGAGATCTCCGTCCCATCATCTTGATTATTCGAGAAGAGTGGGGATAATGCAAGAGAAGAAGAAGATGATATGCAACAAAATTGTGCACAATTGTGCGGTGTTTTTGATCTTGACCTAAATAAATCTAGCAATCAAATACAAAGCAGGGGTGAGTTCACCAACTCAACACATGAAGCCGTGAAGGTTCGGCTTTTATCTTGTCAATTTTAGCTTGATTCAGGAATTTATCTTTTCACGAGTCCTTAGAACGCTACGCCTAAAGGAGAGAGAGTACTGCCGGAAGAGTATCCCGTACTTGTCCTCCTCCTGTGTAACCTGTAGCTTGCACTTTTTGAGGTCCTTGTAACCCTTCCTGGATCCCTACTCAGCCAAAGAATAAGAGAGGAAGCCAATAGGCGAAACCGATACTTCGGAACTCGCTCGCAACGGAATCACCCGTGAGCGTGCAAGAACCTACTCGGACGCAAGACGATGAGACAGACACCCCCGTGAAGGCGTGGCCTAGGCTCGATACTTCGGACAAGGTCGATGCTCTACACACTAGAGAGTCACCAATGTTGACCAAGCCCTACTCGTCCACGTACGATAGAAGCGCCAATACTTCGGAAATCCAGGTGATACACAAGGCAGCCGCAAGCTGGGTTTTTGGCTCTAATCCTTACGAAGCGCTCATCTCACTTGGAAGGAGACCTTCCCATGCAACCTGAATACAAGTGAGGGTGTTACTCTCCCCAAGCAATGAATCCAATTACCTATTTTATTTTTGTCCAAGTTTTCTTAGCAGTCCCTTTTTTAATTTTTTTGGTGTTATCGCTTCTTTTGAGTAGATTCAAACAAGCGCCTAACGATTTTTGTGTTTTCTTGATCCTACTTTGTCCAAAAACAGAGGGAGAGTAGAGTCGGAAAGGCCGTGCAAGTTGACACAAAGATGGAAATCTCACCTTTGTGCCTAAATGATGGATGCCAAGTTAGAAGACTTACAGCGAATCCCATCTCTCTCCATGCGGGATGCAAAGCAGAATTTTTAAACCTAATCTATATGCCGATATGCACAACGGAAATCGTCCTAGAACAGGCAACTGCTAGCGTGAAGAACCACAAGTCAACCTCCTATCGTCGATCCTAAGAGTCCGGTCTAGACCCTCCCCTCCTCTTCTCGACACATCGAGTTCAGGAGTAGCGCTTGATGGAGAGGGCTCGCGGCGCGGCGGATCTAAGAAAGGGGGCTAACTGTTTAATTTTTAACTAAGTCCAAATACGAGCTATAGGTACATGCAAAGGTTATTAGTGTGTTTGGACCTAAGTTAATCGATCAAGCAGGCCTAAATCTAAGAGCTCAATCCACAAAAGAAAGTGAAAAAGGAAAACAAAACCGGAAAATGACAAGCGAGGAAAACTCATCAAAAACCGCGGTGAGCCCCCAAGTGAACAAACACTTGGAAATTAGGCCCGGTAGTGTCCAAGAGTCCAAGTGTACCTGTGTTATTACAAATTATAAAAGTCACTCTCTCACAGAAGTAAAATGCAAGCTAACTAATCACTCTCTCTCACTCCTGCTCTCTCCTGCCGGCTTGGCCCAAGAAGGTCGGCTCCGCTTCCCAAGGATGCTCCGGATCACCTAAGCAATCCGCCCCGCTCCGCGGCCCTCGCAAGAAGACAAGAAAAGAGACGGTCAGATAGCTCAACAAAATATATCAAAAATGTAAGAGATGGAAAATAATGCTATGGTAAACAGTCACACAATCAAACAAAATGTGAACTACTCGCTGTTGCTCCCCGGCAACGGCGCCATTTGATTTTTACCGAAATCAGGTGGTCTTAAGTTCAACACAAAGCGTGAACTCAGTCGAAGTGTCAACCACACAAATCTCGATTAAAGTCAACAATTAACCCACACTAAGATCAATAAATTAGAACTAATGCGGAGTTAAAATTTATTTTTAACTCTACATAAAAGATGTATAGGTGCAAGTATGTAGAGAGTTCGAACACAGGGAGCAAGCAGGGTAATTCAAGCAAATGTAAGCACAAGTGTGCGTGTGTAAAGTGTCTACACTAAGCAAGCAAGCAACTACAATTTTTGTGGGTTTTTAATTTTTAATTTTTTTATTTATTTTTTTTTTAAATTTTGTATTTTGATTTTTAATTTTCTGATTTTTATATTTTATATTTTATATTTTTTATTTTTTTTCAATATTGGAAAGTAAAGACAAGATAATAAAAGGCAAGCTAAAATATTTATAAAAAGGTGCAAAAATACTCAAAAATTCAGAAATAAAATGTCTTTGGTCTTTTTATACTTTTTTACTGTTTTTGTGATTTTTAGGGATTTTTCAAGGTGTTTTTGATATTGTTAATTACTGAAATAAGGCAAAACAGTGGAAACAATGCTGGCTGTGATAAAAATGGGAATTAAAAATAGCAAACAGCACTCAAAATATTTCACACTATTTTTCTAATAAAAAGAACAAAATTAGGAATAAACAGAACCTGAGTTTAGAATTTTTGGAATTTTCTATTATTTTTTGTAATTTTTTTGAGGTTTTTGAGTGTTTTTAAATTTTTAGTGTTTTTCTTTTGAGATTTTTAATGATTTTTGGACTGACACTAAAATAAAATAAAATAGACACTAGGTGAATTTTTGGGAATTTTTGGGGGTGTTTTACTATTTTTTTGGTATTTTCTAAGCTAGACAGTGCACAAATAACAAGTTTTTGATTTTTAATAAATATGAAAATCAAGTAAAATCAAAAACTAAAAGGTTGGCGTCAAAACACACATGTCCAGGAGCTTAAGTTCAAAATTCGAGAAATTTTGGAGTTAAAATGATAGGTCAAATAATTAGAACAAACATCCTAACATTAAACAGTCCTGGCAGGGGCATATATGCAATATATCAAACATCCAGGGGCCTACATGCAATTTTCCACAAAATATTGAGCTGAATATTTAATTTATAGCACCAAAAAACAAGTACAAAAGCCGCCTGGGCACGCAAGCAATTTTCCCACCAGGGCGCGTGACTTGCACGCGCCTGGCGAGGACTGGAATGTAATATCACAAAACCCTGGGGGCCTACTTGCAAAACATCCAAAAAGTTTACACTTAATACGAAAGTTTCAGGACTAAAATAAAATACACAAACGACCGAGGGTGTCCTTGCAAAATTCCCACCCCCTCACGTGTACAGGTCACGTGAGGTGACGTGGCTGGGGACCTAAATGCAAATAAACAAAGTCTGGGGGTCTTTGTGCAAATATTACAAAACTTTTACACTACAGACAAAAGTTTAAATACTAAATATTAACTACAAAAAGTGCGAGGGTCAGGATGCAAAATACCCACGCTCGGGCGCTCCGACGATGACGCGTGGCGTGAATCCAACGGCTGGCGGCGAGGCGCGATCCAGCGGGGGGGGCCGAGCCACTTATCCACGTGGCAGCTTGGGAACGGCCGATGACGGTTGGGCTCGTGCGGCTGTGATTAGAACTCCCCCGATGATCGGACGGTGGGCACGTGGGGAGATCTAACGGCTCCTGTGCGATCTGGGCGCTCCTCGTTGATCCGACGGTCCCGGAGGCCGAGGGAAGAACACGGAGGAGCTCCGGTTGGGCGAACTTCTCCGAGCTCCTCCGTCCGGCTACGGCGACGATCGAGCTTGCAAACCGGTCGAGGACGCTCCTGCAGGTGTCAGCTGACGTCTGGAAGCCTCAAAAGCCACCGGCGTTCGCCGGTGCTCTCGCACGGAGGTGGCGGAGCTGCAAGGCCCCAGGTGCTCCGGCGAGAGAGCAAAATTGCTCCAGACGCTTCGATGGGCTTCAGTACCCGCACAACAAAGTTAAGGAGGTCGAGGGCAAAATGCCTCGACCTCAGGTGGCTCTCGAAATGGAAGGGAAGGCGAGATAGGGGCTCGCCGGAGTTGCGCTCCGGCGAGGTGATCTATGGGCCGATTCGACGAGGGATTGAGGGCGAAATGATCCTAATATTAACAGGAACGAGATGCAGATAAAAATGGGACGAATGGCTGCCTCGATGGCTAAGGGCCAGGGGGTGAATACCTCACGGGGGTACCCGCCGGAGGTGGTGGTGGAATGCGCCCAACTCGCGTGAATCCGCCTCCTCGAAGGTGCAGACCTGGAGCTGTCACCTCCACGTTGCTGGAGCGACTCCAAGGGGGGGGGGGAGGAGCTGGATGATTTGCGGTTCAAATTCAAAAGAAGGTCAAGGGGAAGCTTAAGTATGGTTGACGAGGGGGTGGAAAGAACGAGGCACCCAGCTTGATTCAGAGGCCCTCAGCCCAAGAAGATCCTTGGGCGAGCAAGATGGGTAGTAGGGGAAAAAGATTGCAGAAGAACTCGAGCTCAAAGGATGAAAGAACGCGCCTCGAAAAAAATGGTGAACATGGGGTCAACAGCGGGTCTGACAAGGGCTACAGGGTGTAGGTCAGACTGTTGACCTAGGTCAACAGTCCTGGCCTCCTGGTTGGTCCACGTGGACAAACCAGGAAAAACCCTGAAAAAAATATTTTTTTAATTCTATTTAAAATACTAAATGGCCGAATTAGATAAAAGTTATAAAATGAAAAATGCTCAAAATTTTATGTGGTATTTTATTCTGATTTTTATTTATTTTTATGACTTATATTTTTACAAGTATATTTATTTTTATATTTTTTTTCTTTGCATTTTATTTCAATTTTATTGCACATATATATTATAAGTAATATTTACAAAACAAAAATATAAAAATAATGAATAAATAATAAATTGAATATTTTATTATGTAAAAGTATACAATGAGGGTCCAAAACTCAACATTCAAACCGCAGCTCCGCCAAATGCGAAACCACCGCCATTGGATAGATTATTTTATTCTATATACAATTAAAGGTGAGTTTGATGCATTTGGAGTTGTCGTTTGTGAGATACGGGTCTGGGAAGTTGGGATTCTGGATTTTTATTCAGACCATAACTTTTTATCTGCACATTATTTTTCTGTGAAATCAATTTTGTATTTTTCTTTAGTAAATTATCTTCAACTTTCACGTACAAAGTTTCTTTATTTGATGTATAAAAAGTGGAACCAAAAATAGGTCCCAAAATGAATAAAGAATGAATAAAATGTATAGGTATTTTATCTGTGTTCCTGACCTTATCTACCCCTACTTTATTCCTTGTCGACCTATTCATCAAGATGCCTAGGTCTCGGGGGATTTGAGTCATAAAATATTTACAATATTTTATTCTTTTTCTTTTCTTTATTTATTCTATAATTGTGGCCTTAATTACAGTAATTTATACACTGTTTGGATGCACATGCATGAATGCTAAGATGCTCTATTTAGTGCTATTTACAGGCATTTGCTAGGGTTTTTGGTGCCAAAATGATAGAATAAAGATGATGAAATGTGGATTCATCAGTCCGCACGACCAGCAACAACAAGGGCGACTGCTCTTCCTTTTTTCTCCGCCCTGAGGCTTTCCCTCTTCAAATAACAGTTTCCAAACCTATCATCCTCCATCGTGCCCGGGTGATGCAATCATTCCCAAATTGGTCGGGCAAATCGAATTGAATCAGAGGACTGAATTAGGGATTTTTCAAATTAGGGATTTTTATTCATAATTAGTTAGTTTAAATTAGTTGAACATTTTATTTAAATAAATTGATATTGTAATCTCAATGATTTTGGTATATAATTAGTTAAGAGTCAATTAGAATCGGTTAGAGTAAATTAGGATTGGTGGGGATTATATTTGAGTTCGAATTTGAATTTCTTTCTAATCTTGTAATCACACCCCTCCTATATAAAGGGAATGGTAGTCTATTGTTAAGGACAATTCAAGATATATTTAAATTGAGATTTATCTCGTTATCTCTCTCTCTCATTTATTCTCTCTCTCAACGATCGTCACGATTCATCCCCGAAATCTCGTGCAACTGGCGCTCTCTCCTCTTCTCCCACCCTCTAATCTCTTCTCTACCAAATATTTCCACCGTTAAAATCAATTACTCCACCGTTGGAATTTTTTATTTGCATCATTTGTTATCAGAGCATGGCAACCGAATTGTCCTTACGATTCGATGATATGATCGTATTTTGGAGGATGCATCCGATTCGTCTATCTCAAGGTTTGCATTCACGCTCGTTTTTGAGGAAGTTCAAGAAACGCCTTATGTCAAGTTTCAATGGCCAAGCATGCTTGGATGCACAAATCAAGGAAGAATCGCTCGACAACAACAAAATTCAAATCACTACCGTTGCTGCGAAACCCACTTTTGAGCAAGAAAATGAAGGTACTTTCGTTCAAGATGAAGGTTTATTTGATACAATATTAATACAAGAAGAAAACGAAGACTCAGGGCCCATCTTTGACGAAGATTCTGTGGATGGAAAAGTCGAAAATCTCAATATACTCACAGGCAAACTTGTTGTCTAGGAATATGCAGATCTCATATACGATGAAAGCATTGTAGAGGAGGTGGTTGAACTATCCGTTGAGGTCCCCTCCTTTGCTGTCTAGGAGGCTCGTTCATCTACTAACACCACAAACAGTGCCGACGTCGTTCACAACAACCCCATGGGTCATGCAACCCCTTCCCGCACCCCCAGTCTATATATGGCGTTCTGGCCCGCTCTCGATGCTCCATGCGTCTTTCCCCTGCGCCTGCACGGCTTGCATGGTAAACATCGCCACCGCTGCTTCCACCATTGGAGCCTCATGCCCTGCTACCAACGACGGTGGAAGCCCTGTAGGCCAGCTCGGTGCCGCATTGACTCCCGATGGGGCACCCCTCACCTATGCCACCCGCAAAATTGCTCCTCCGATATCCATGGCTTGCTTGTGGCACGCACCCCGCCTGTGCACCTCCTCTGCATGCGGTGCTGCCTTCGAGGAAGTCACTGTTGCCGCCAACACCGATGTTCCCTCCCATGCTACCGTAGTAGTCTTCGTCGATGTCGCCGAACATATCGCCCTAGCCGCGAGCTACTCCTACAAGACCACCGCTACCATCTTTGGGATGGAGAGAGGCAAACCCTAAAGGGAGTTGGGGAACTCTCTCTCTTCTAATCCCATAAAATAAGTGGAGATAGGTTGATTTGGAAAATTTATGAACAACCCCCTTCTCCCAAAAGTATTTACCTAAAAGGTAAATTGGAGAACTTTTCTTATGAGTTTTGTTTAAGTGAAGAGGTAGAAGATTTGCAGCCACGCCCTCCAGTGGGAAAAATGATAAATGTAACTTAGAAAAAGGGAGCAAAATCATGGAGATTGGATCTATAATTTCAGATCAGATTCTCCTTCAACAAATTGAAGATCGAGAATTTCGTCAGGAGACGATTTTTTTCAAGCAGAGGAGAATTGAAGTAATCATTCTCAAATTGGCATGGCAATTGAATTGAATCAGAGGACTGATTTGAGGATGTTTCAAATCAGGCTATTATCCATAATTAGTTAGTTTAAATTAGTTGCGCATTTTATTTAATAAATTGAGATTGTAATCTCAATGTAGTAGATAAAAATAATTAAGAGTCAATTAGAATTGGTTAGAGTCAATTAGGATCGGTGGGGATTTTGTTTGAATTCGAATTTAAATTTCTTTCTAATCTTGTAATCACACCCCTCCTATATAAAGGAGATGGTATTTTATTGTTAAGGACAGTTCAGGATATATTTAAATTGAGATTTATTTGTTATCTATCTCTCTCTTTATTCTCACTTTCATCGATCGTCGTGATTCATCCCCGAAATCTCACGCAACCGGCGTGCTCTCCTCGTCTCCCACCCTCTAATCTCTTCTCCACCAAATATTTCCACCGTCAAAATTAATTATCCCGTCGTTGGAATTTTGTTGTTTGCATAACTGGGACACCTAATTCATCCGCTGAGCATGCCCCCACTGGGCTATAGGACCCTTCCCCACCAGCCCTAATCTCCCGATGATGCTCCAACCCGATAGCCAGCTCCTGCGAAGGAAACCTTACCACCTCCCCAACAGGACCCTTCGCACCATCCCCACACTTGTCTCTGTTGAGATTTATCCTGTGAAGACTGATTGGTTAAATACAAGTAGAAAGCATTGCTGATGTGGCTAATCTCCCTCCTGCCTTCTGATTGGCCGAGAGCTCTTGGGCTGGATTGCTAAAGTTTCTGATCCACCTCCTGCATTCTGATTGGCTGAGAGGTTTTGGGTTGGATTGCTGAGATGCTTAATCCACATCCTGCATCCTGATTGACTGAGAGTTGATGGTGAGGATTGCTGAATGCTTGGTATTCTTTTGTTGTAGTATAAAAGGAGTCCTGTGGCATTACATATTGGATCCCAACTTCATTCAAGAAATAGTAGAGAGAGTCTAGTGTGAGCAAGTGAAGTAGGCACATTGCCGAACCACTATAAATCCTTGTCTTGTGCGATTGTGCGTGCTTTCTTCTTCGATTGTGGATCTAGTCGTGTGGTGCGTGATCGGATCCATCCCCAACAACTGGTATCAGAGCAAGGTTCGGAGATCAAACTCTATACAAATGGCAGAAGAATCGAAGGTTAAGATCGAGAAGTTCAATGGATCGAACTTCGCGTTTTGAAAGATGCAGATTGAAGATGTTCTATATTAGAAGGATCTCTATCTTCCGATCGAAGGGAAGAATCCCGAAGCCATGAAAGATGATGAGTGGAAGGTCCTAGATCGAAAGGCTCTAGGAACAGTAATGCTCAGCCTTGCTACATCGGTGGCTTCAAATATTGCAAAGAAGACGACAATGGTGAATCTTTTCAAAGCTCTTGAAAAGATATACGACAAGCCTTCTGCATCAAATAAGGTGTATTTGATGAAGAAGCTTTTCAATTTAAAGATGAGTGAGAACTCCATAGTGGCTTCACACTTGAATGATCTGAACAGTATCATCAACCAGTTGGAGTCTGTGAAGATCGTGTTTGATGATGAGGTAAAAGCTTTTTTACTTCTTTCTAGTTTACCTGATAGTTGGAATGTTTTAATTGTGGCGGTTAGCAACTCCTCCGGTTTTACAAAATTGAAGTTGGAGGATGTTGCTGGTCTTCTTCTTGGAGAAGAGGCACGACAAAAGACGTCTGGAGAAGAACACTCGTCAGGTTCTGCCTTGAATACAGAAGTAAGACGCAAGAAGAGCTACAGGAACCAAAAGCATTGCAGGGGAAAGTCGGTACGAGGAAGATCTAAATCCAAAGATCCGAAGTCTGTGTTTTGCTGGAATTGCAATCAAAAGGGGCTTTACAAGACAGAGTGCAAGTCCCCAAGAAAGTAGAAAGGAGAAAATGACAAAGGTAAGAACACTGTAAATCTTACTGATGATGATGATAGTGATGCCTTAGTATGTGTTGCAGATGCTAGAAGTAAGTCATGGATTGTGGACTCAGGTGCTTCATTTCATACCACTCCACAAAAGGATATCCTCCAAAATTATGTGAAAGGTGATTTTGGTAAGTTATATCTGGGAGATGATGAATATTGCAACATAATTGGAAAGGGAGACATTGACATATCCCAACCCAATGGTGGCTTCTTGAGATTGAAGAATGTTAGACATGTAACCAGTCTAATGAGGAATCTCATATCTGTCAGACAGCTATCAGAAAGCGGCGTGGTGACATCATTCGATTTTGATTCGTGGAAGATGTCAAAGGGATCATTGATCCTTACTCGAGGTAACAAAGAAGGAAACCTGTATATTGCATCCGGTTCATATGACAGGATAAATGTTGCATCATCAGGGTGTGATGCTAACAATTGTTATAGACGGCTTGGTCACATGAGCGAAAAATGAATGAAGATCATGCAGAAGAAGGGAAAGTTAATGGGATTGCAGACTGTTGATCTGGACTTCTGTGAAGATTGTATCTTGGGAAAACAAAAGAACTGTGGGTATCTTCCCTTGGTGGATCTCATTATTTCATTACTTTCATTGATGATGCAACTAGAAAACTGTAGGTTTATTTTATCAAACATAAATCTAATGTATTTGAGACCTTTAAAATATGGAAGGCCTTAGTTGAGACCGAGACAGGTTTAAAGTTGACATGTCTCAAGTCAGACAATTGGAGAGAATACTGCAGTGAGGAGTTTAAATCATATTGTACCTAGAATGGGATCAAGAGATTTACGACGGTCCCAAGAAAGGCCAGACAGAATGGTGTTGCTGAACGCATGAACAAGACTCTTCTAGAGCGTGCGAGAAGCATGAGGTTAAATGCATGTCTACCAAAGCGACATTGGGCTGATGCAGTGAATACAACTGCATACTTAATCAATCGAGGTCCGTCTGCTGCTTTAGATGGGGATCTTCCAGAAGAAATGTGGACAGGAAAGGAGGTAACACTTTCTCATTTACATGTCTTTGGATGCATAGCTTATGTTCACATTGAGCAAGGAAAACAGAGAAAATCTTGATCCCAAAGCAAGGAAGTGTATCTTTGTCGGCTATGGAACAGGTAACTATGGATATAAATTGTGGGATTTGGAGAATAAGAAGACAGTTAGAAGCATCGATGTCACATTCAATGAGTCTTCCTTATACAAAGATGAATTGATAAAAGAAAAGACAATGGAAGAGCCAGACTTTGTGGAGTTTGATGAAATTCCTGAACAAACTACATCACAACCAAGTGATGAGAATGTTCAACCCATCCCATAGAATAATCCGCAAACTTCGGTACTACAGAAATCTTCCAGAATCAGCAAACCCACTACAAGGTATTCATCCTCTTTGAATTATTTATTGCTGACTGGTAATGGTGAGCCTGAATGCTTTGATGAAGCCATATAAGGTGAGGCAAGGATTCAGTGGGAGTTAGCCATGGATGAGGAGATAAACTCCCTCTCGAGAAGCAAAACATGTGACTTAGTCCCACTACTAAAGGGGAAAGAAGGCTCTGCACAACAAGTGAGTGTACAGGGTGAAGGAGGAAGCTGATGGTTCCATTAGATACAAGGCTCGGCTAGTGGCGAAGGGCTTTCAACAGAAAGCAGGAGTTGATTTCATAGAGATCTTTGCACCTGTTGTAAAGGTCTCAACCATAAGAGCATTATTGAGCATTGTTGCAGCTGAGAACCTACATTTAGAGCAGTTGGATGTTAAGACAACATTTCTCCATGGAGATCTTGAGGAGGACATCTACATGCAACAACCAGAGGGTTATGTAGCTACTAGAAAGGAAGACATGGTATGCAAGCTCAGAAAAAGCCTTTATGGCTTGAAGCAGGCACTAAGATAATGGTACAAAAGGTTTGATGATTTTATGAGAAATACAGGGTTCCGTAAGTGTCATGCAGACCATTGTTGCAACTTCAAAAATCTTGGTATGTCTTACATCATCTTATTGTTGTACGTAGATAACATGCTTGTTGCAGGATCATACAAGGAAGAAACATCAAATCTGAAGGAAATGTTGTCTAAGGAGTTTGAAATGAAAGACCTAGGTCCTGCAAAGAAAATCCTTGCAATGCAGATTAGCAGAGACATGAAGAACAAGAAGCTGAGATTGCTCAATCAGATTACATCGAGAAGGTACTAGAGAGATTTAATATGAAAAATGCAAAATCTACTCTAACACCTTTAGGAAGCCACTTCAAACTTTCAAAGGAGAAAGAACCTGCTAAGAAGGAGGAGCATGAGTACATGTCAAAGGTACCCTACCAGTCTGCTGTTGGTAGCTTGATGTACGCAATGATTTGTACAAGACTAGCCATCTCCCATGTAGTGGGAGTTGTGAGCAGATTCATGGCGAATCCTGGCAAGGAACATTGGGAGGCCGTGAAGTGGATTTTACGTTACTTGAGACGTACCTCTAACGTGTCATTGTGTTATGGGAACACTGACATTTCCATTCGAGCTTTTATGGACTCAGATTTTGCAGGAGATATCGATGACAGGAAAAGCACAACAGGGTATGTATTTACGTTGTGAGTGGAGTCATTAGCTGGATCTCTAGGCTCCATAAGATAGTGACCATCTCGACCACGGAAGCAGAATATGTGGCGACAACAGAAGCTAGCAAGGAAATGATATGGTTGAAAGCTGTGATGGAATAACTGAATAAAGAATGTGAAGATTGTCAATTATCCAGCGACAGTCAAAGTGCAATTCATCTTGCAAAGAATTCTGGTCTTTCACTCAAGGACTAAGCATATTGATGTGAAATATCACTTCATTCGGACGCAGCTAGAAGATGGTCAATTTAAGTTGAAGAAGATCCACACACTAGAAAATCCTGCTGGTATGTTCACAAAGTCCGTAACAGTGGAGAAGCTGAAGACATGTTCAGCTTCTATTGGTCTTCAAGCATAGAAGACAAGGGAAAGCTCATACGAGGATGATGAATATTGGATTCATCACTCTAAGTCTCATTTATTAAGCTCAAATCTCTCAAAATCAACAGCATTTCCGCATCTATTCTGCATAATTAGCATTCATGCATGTTTTCATAAGAATTGCATTTTAGCACTAATTTTTGCACAAAATAAAAAGCCAAAAATCCAAGCCAAAATTGACCTGTAAATAGCCAAACTTCCCGGATTTTTAACTCATGGCGAATCCTGGCAAGGAACATTGGGAGGCCGTGAAGTGGATTTTACGTTATTTGAGACGTACCTCTAACATGTCATTGTGTTATGGGAACACTGACATTTCCATTCGAGGTTTTGTGAACTCAGATTTTGCAGGAGAGATCGATGGCATGAAAAGCACAACATGGTATGTATTTACCCTGAGGAGTAGAGTCATTAGCTGGATCTCTAGGCTCCATAAGATAGTGATCATCTCGACCACAGAAGCAGAATATGTGGCGACAACAGAAGCTTGCAAGGAAATGATACGGTTGAAAGGTCTGATGGAAGAACTGAATAAAGAACGTGAATATTGTCAATTATCCAGCGGCAGTCAAAGTGCAATTCATCTTGCAAAGAATTCTGTCTTTTACTCAAGGACTAAGCACATTGATGTGAAATACCACTTCATTCGGACGTAGCTAGAAGATGGTCAATTTAAGTGTAAGAAGATCCACACACTAGAAAATCCTGCTGATATGTTCACAAAGTCTGTAACAGTGGAGAAGCTAAAGACATGTTCAACTTCTATTGGTCTTCAAGCATAGAAGACAAGGGAAAGCTCATACCAGGATGATGAATCTCGGATTCATCACTTTAAATCTCATTTATTAAGCTTAAATCCCTCAAAATTAACAGCATTTCCGCATCTATTCTGCATAATTAGCATTCATGCATGTTTTCATAAGAATTGCATTTTAGCACTAATTTTTGCACAAAATAAAAAGCCAAAAATCCAAGCCAAAATTGACCTGTAAATAGCCAAACTTCCCGGATTTTTAACTCATTCATGCTAACTCCGAATGATACAAAACCACTCCACTGTGTACATATCACTAACAAGAATAAATAAAAAATACAAAAAAATAATTAACCCAAATAAGTAGACCAAAAACCCAAACCCTAGTTTCAGGATTTCCGGACTAAAAATCTCATATCTTCCCCATCTAGTGTCCGTTTTAATCCTACTTACTTTTGACCTAATGTAAATTCAATTACCTTAAAAACAAGACCAAGTTCAAGTGAATCGGAGCTCATATGTGAAAGTTGAGTTTTGGGCCTCTTTTGTACATGTTGTATTTTAGCGGTTTTTGACCTGATATTTTATGTACATATTTTATCAATTCATAAAAATACAAAAAATTAGATTAATGTGTAATTATTTATCTTTGTTTTACCATATTTTTTCCGGATTTTTATCTGGTTTAAAAATGACATAAAAATTACAAAACCTAAAAATCAAGGTATTCTATGTACATGGGATACCCCAAAATATCACTTTGCAAATTTTATCGAATTTGGTTTTGATGTCTTCATGAAAGGTGTAGATATCATCGAGATGAGCAATTTCGAGAAGAAACTTTTTTGATGCGAGGTCATTTGCTATTTATTTTGGATTTTATAAAGGATTTCTTCTCAAAATTTTCTGGTGCTGACACGTGGCATCACCTGATGCTGCCACGTGTCAGCCAATTTTGGCTTATTTATATACTCATTTTTATAAAATAAAAAATAAAAAAATCCACGCACGTACGACGCATGTGCCCCCAGGCACGTGCCACGCACGTGCGTCGTTCCTGTTCTCCCTCGCCTGCCACGTGTCACCATCATGGCCGTCCGATCTCGGTCGATCGGACGGCCACTGCTCGTCTTCCTCATCTGGCCTCCCTTCCCAATCAAGCGCCACCCACTACCCTGATTTCTCCGTCACGGATCTCGGCCGAAGCAAATCGACCTCCGTCGCCTGTGAATCCCTCACGAATCCCCATCACTCCCAATCTCGCCGATCAAACCCAACCAGATCCTCCGCGATTTCCCTCCATGGCCGGCCAAGTTCCTCTCTGTATAAGATTCACCGCCGCCCCTACCACCGAGATCCACCGTTCTCCATTCTGGTAGTGACAACCACGACTTGCCGACGTGATCTGAGGATCTCGTCCTTGTCGCAGCTCCGCCGCAGTGCCGCTGCTTCGCTCCGGCCCTTATACCGTCGGCGAGCCCTTCCTCAGGTACCTCCTCCGCAGCTTCGCCTTTATCCATCATCTTTCGCTTCACCGTTCGACTTCGCCACTTTCCGATCAACCACCCACGACTCCCCCCGTCCACTCTGTCGGCTTCGCCTTCTTCGCCTCAACTTCACCTGCCCCGATCGACAATGACTCTCCTCCGATTCCAACGCCGTCATCGTCAGCTACTTCAACACCTCTAGACGCTTCGAGCTTCATCCTCGACGCGCACCACCGGCGACCACCTCATCAACGTCAACGCGACTCGATAGCAGCTCGGTCCCCCTCCTCCGCATCGCATCCAGCTCCGGTCGACGCCATATGCCCCGCAGCGCCAGAGCTCCGCCTGACCCTCCTCCACCGTTCCTTCACCCTGAAGACGAGCCAACAGCCGGGCGGTGGGCTCGAGACCTTCCCCGCGTGCGAGGCACGTGATGGGAGGGAACACGTGAGGAGCTCCATCCCCTGGGGTCACGTGCTTCGCACGTGACCTTGGGACAATTGTAGACAACCCCTTGGAGGTCCCCCTATTTGCGCACCAGCCCCCGCCTCCCGAGGACACGTGCCACGCACGTGCCCCCTCTGAAAATTTTGCAAGACACCCTCCACTTTATCGGTAATTAAATTTAGGTCCTTGATTAGCCGGGGATCTCACTTAGGTTTTAGTTGATTAATGGAGAATGTCATTGTACCCAAAGAAAAACCGACTGAATCAAACAAATTATTAAATCCAATCAAAGCAATAAGAGAAAACGATGGATTTTTGCTATTTAGTTATTAACCTGGTATAGCTCCCAGGGTCGAACTCAAGGAGGCAACAGTTATTAAGCAAGGGTTATTCAATTCAAAGACAAGCAATGAAATAAAAGAGGGAATCTAAGAAAGCTACTCTTGGATTTTTGTGAATTTGTATCTTTTTTTATTTTATGGGAGGCAATATATTTTTTATAAGTTTTTAAATTACTAAAAATAACAACTCAAAGTAATTTGCGAAATAAAAATTATTGGAGATAGAAAACAATAACAAGATCTTACCCAATTTTTTTGTGACTTTTTTGGAGCAAAAATGCTATTTATTTCATGAAATATAGGCAAGGAAGTCAAATGCAGTTCAACAGGAACTAAACTGCAATTTCCACAAAGTTATGATCAAGTATAATATAGAAATCAATCAGGGGCAATGGTGCAAAATTTAGAAAACAGTCACCTGCAGTTCACGTGAAATCAAGAGAATAAGATGTTATTTGCAATTACAGAGATTTCCATAAAGGTAGCAGCAAATTACCCAAAACAACTCGTGTGCGCGTGAGGCACACATGACCCGGTTAAGCAGTGGGATGAGGTGTTTTTGAACCGTCAGATTTATTCAGATTGGAAGGTTGATGTGTTGACGCGTGGATGAGCGGCACGCCTTAGGATTGGCATATGATCGTGGGGATAGCAATCGATCTGGAAGAGACGAAGTTCTTCCCCCTTTTGAGTTAAGCGGTGGCGTTGCTGTTTCGCATCGGATGGTCACGATCAGGGGTGACGAAGGTTCGACTGCCGATTCAAGTGTGGATTTGATGCCGCTACCGAGGTGCTCGGAGGTCTTCCTCTCAGATCAGATGGTGCTTTTCATGCTGCTCGGATGCCTGGGCGATTGAACGAGGGGCGGATCGGCTGCTCTCCTCGACTCCCCTGCTACAAACAGGAGTACTTTTTCTCGATTTGATTCAAATCAGAACAAGGATTAAGCAATTCTCCGTTAATGTTAAATCTGGATTTTCAAATTCACGGAAATCTTATGAAATAGTCATGATGGGTGCAGCAAAACCATTGTTCAAATCTATCATTCACATACGGATGCAGATTACGTAATCACCACAAAATAATCTCAAAATCACTTCGATATGAAATCTCAATTTCAACTCAGATTCCCACTTCAGATTAACTTTAGCCAAAAAAATCAATAAAACTCACAGAATTTAATGCAATGGGAAGGATATTTTGACTTATGTGTGCAGATTGAGTGTATTATTCATGAGAGGAATGGCATGATATTGGATTTGCCAGGTCTGAATCTTCAGGTGACTTCTCAGTAGGTTATCGAACTTGATCTCAGATGAAGGCGTTGATGTTCATACCTCCTCTGCTATGACTGCGAGATTGCTCCCAGCAATGCGTCAAAACCTGCAATAGCTCCACGACTCGAGCACATGGCTCGGTCCATAACAGATTAGGAAGGGTGAGCGGGGCTCTGTCGGCAGTGGGGGATTTGGAGCTGGGAATATCCGTGATCGGATCTGGAAGGTATGGAAGATAGAAGAAGAATGTGCAGGGAATCAGAGATGAAGGCGGATCGTACGGCGATTTGTGTATCAAAAAGGGATGATGGTCCTCCGATCACAGTGATCGGATATCAGATATCGATCTACGGCTACTGAAATCAAATGATAATCGAGCAAAATCAGAACGAAAACAAATCTAAAATTACCTAAATGGAGTGGATTGCCTGGGCTGAAGCTTCGAGAAGCTTCGGGTCATTGCCTTGACGGCTCGGCGGTGCCGGAGGCTCGAGCTCGTCGGAGGCAGAGCACGGCGACGGAACGCCGGATCAGAGGCCCTCGCGTCCTCTCCTCACTGCAACGAAGGTCGGCTGTCACTCACGATGATCAGAGCTCCTTGGAGGAGGATGAAATGGCCAAAGATGGGAGGAGGAAGAAGATGGGGGCTTATTTATAAGATGAGAAATGTCAAATTCTGAATGAAAATTTGGCGTGCAAAACGAGGTGGGAAATTTGAAAATTCATATGGGCGAAAATGAGGGTTGTGAAATCTTTATTTTGGTGAAGAAATCAACTCAATCGGAGCAACGACCCGCTCTAGAAAATTTGGAGAAAACGGCTCGACGAGTAGTTTATTGGGGCTGAAGGAAGAAAAGGACGAAATAGGGAAAAAGACGAAACAACAGATTAAATAAGAGATAAATAAAATAAATAGATAAATAAATGGTTTTAAATTACTAAATAATGAAAATAAATAATGTTAATAATTTAATAAATAATTTTATGATGATTTTTAATAAATAAAATAAATTAATTAAATAAGGTAAAATAAATAAGAACCTTTATTAATAGGTATAAAATACCTATGTGATACATACTTTATTTTATTTTTGATTATTTTCAGATTTTATAATTTTTATTTTTATTTTATATAATTAAAATAAATATATACAAAATATTTAAAAATACAATATGTGCACAAATAAATAAGAAAGTAAATAAATAAATATATATACAATATATACATATATACAAGTATACCCGTAAGGTCCCAAAACCTACTTTTTGCATATTAACTCTGATTTTAGTGAAACTACTTTTATTTGATAGCTATTTTTACAAAATGAACCTTAAAAGTGAGTACACTCAAATCGGAGTTCATACGGCCAAGTTATGAGATATGGAAGTTAGGCTTTACGGCTTTTTGATTTTGAAATTTATTGGTATTTATTCACATTTATTTTTAAATTATATTTTTGTATTTTTCTAGTGATTTTTATGAACATTTCAGAAAAAGAATTAAGCTATTTGGAGTCATGAATAAATAGATAGAAAATAAAGAAGTTTTATACACATGATGTACATATATACAAAGGGGTCCATGCCAAAACTCACACATTTTATTCCACGATTTTTTTGGTATTTTTAGTAAATAGTATTAATTATAAAATGAAGTTTAAAAGTGAGTTTGGTCAATTTGGAGTTTTCTATAAATACTTATGAACCTGGAAAGTTGGATTTTTAGGCTTTTTAGGTTCATTGTATTTATTTATTAGTTAAATACTTTTTCTGATATTTTTATAAATTAGTATACATTATTACACACAACTTTCAAGAAGGAAATATTTTTATTTGAGGTTATTTTATTGATAAGTAAAATAGGTGAAGATATGTGCAAGGAGGAAAATGGTGAATATGTACAAGTGAGATTTGATTTTCTTGATTTTTATAAATTATGGACCCTATCTCCCCCTACTTTATTCCTGCTTGATCAGGTCAATTCTTGACCTTCTCTCAGGGTTCGGGTCAGTCTGCATTTATTCTATAAATACATCCTTCTTTATTTCTTTTCTTTTATTCTTTATTCTTTTATTTTGGTTAAAAAGAATGATAAATATACATTATTAATAAATAGATGGTGAATGGTAAATAATGAGAATTAATGAATATGTACATGTGTTTTACTAAGGATTCTATCTAAAATAAAAGAATAAAGATGATGAATCATGTATTCATCAGTCCCCCCTCTTGTATTTTATATTTTTATTTATTTATTGCAAAAAGACCCCTGTGTTCCTCATTAAGTTAGACCTCTACATGACATTATTTTATTTATCCAAAAATAACATGATGTTTGTCATTTAATTCTCTACAGTTTGACATATTGTAGACATTTTTGTGATTGATGGTTATTAATAATTAATTATTTTGTGGAAAATTGTGAATTTTACATATTCTTGTGCTCTGAAATTTTTATTTGATTAACCATAGCTCTAAAAATTCTCGAAAAATTACATAGTGTAGTGTGCTTGACATTGTGCCCAAAGATATTTGCATTTTTATGCATAGTTTGCCCGTAAAAATTATTTTGCATATTTCATGATTTAATTTTTAATAGGTATTAAATCTCACATTTTCGAAGTTCAGGATTTTTCTGAGATCAACCACCTAGTGATAGATCTTAGATAATTTTGGTCCTTGAAAATAAGTAGGTTAGTATTTATCAAGATTAAATATTGAAATTCATTTTATTTGCATTTAAAAATTCATAAAAAAATTCATATTGCATCCAAAAATTCAAAAAAAATTACAGTGCATTCATTTCATCATATTTTGCATTGTGGCCAAATTTCATATTTTTTCGGACATTATTTGAAAGAAATTGACATTTTAGTCCCTAAAATAGGCCAAACTTACATATTGCATTCTTTATTGCATTAAAATTTACAAAAAAAAAGATCACCTCGAAAATCGCGCATAAATTTTGATAGATATAATTTTAGGTTGTCTCTTTACCTCCTTGTGTTCAACCTTGGGACTTGTCCAAGTAAAATAAACATAAAACCATGAGACTGAAAACTGAATAAATTATTTGTGGTTATTTTCTTGACCGTTTCCGAGTACCGCCTACAACGCACGACAAATCATTTTAACACGAACAATAAATAAACATCTTTTAACAAGCGCATTTTAGGACTCGTCAAAGGACTATTGAAGAAGTGGTGTGTACTACAAATCAGTCTTCAAGTGAAGATTGTTTAGATTTATCCTGTGAAGACTGATTGGTTGAATACAAGTAGAAAGCATTGCTGATGTGGTTGATCTCCCTCCTGCCTTCTGATTAGCTGAGAGCTCTTGGGCTGGATTGCTGAGATGTCTGATCTACCTCCTGTATTCTGATTGGCTGAGAGGTGTTGGGTTGGATTGCTGAGATGCTTAATCCACATCCTACATCATGATTAACTGAGAGTTGATGGTGAGGATTGTTGAATGCTTGGTATTCTTTTGTTGTAGTATAAAAGGAGTCCTGTGGCATCACATATTGGATGCCAACTTCATTCAAGAAATAGTAGAGAGAGTCTGGTGTGAGCAAGTGGAGTAGGCACATTTCCAAACCACTATAAATCCTTGTCTTGTGCGATTGTGCGTGCTTTCTTCTTCGATTGTGGTTCTAGTCGTGTGGTGCTTAATCGGATCCTCCCCAACAACTGGTATCAGAGCAAGGTTCGGAGATCAACCTCTATACAAATGACGGAAGAATGGAAGGTCGAGATCGAGAAATTCAATGGATCGAACTTCGCGTTCTGGAAGATGCAGACGTTCTATATCAGAAGGATCTCTATCTTCCGATCTAAGGGAAGAAGCCCGAAACCATGAAAGATGATGAGTAGAAGGTCCTAGACCGAAAGGCTCTAGGAACGGTAAGGCTCAACCTTGCTCCATCGGTGGCTTCAAATATCGCAAAGGAGATGATGACGGTGAATCTTTTCAAAGCTCTTGAAAAGATATACGAGAAGCCTTCTGCATCAAATAAGGTGTATTTTATGAAGAAGCTTTTCAATTTAAAGATGAGTGAGAACTCCGTAGTGGATTTACACTTGAATGATCTGAACAATATCATCTACCAGTTGGAGTATGTGAAGATCGTGTTTGATGATGAGGTAAAAGTTCTTTTACTTCTTTCTAGTTTACCTGATAGTTGGAATGTTTTAGTTGTAGCGGTTAGCAACTCCTCTGGTTCTACAAAATTGAAGTTGGAGGATGTTACTGGTCATCTTCTTGGAGAAGAGGCACGACGGAAGACGTCTGGAGAAGAACACTCGTCAGGTTCTGCCATGAATACAGAAGGAAGAAGCAGGAAGAGCTAAAGGAACCAAAAGCATTCCAGGGGAAAGTCAGTACGAGGAAGATCCAAATCTAGAGATCCAAAGTACGTGTTCTGCTGGAATTGCAATCAAAAAGGGCATTACAAGACAGAGTGCAAGTCCTCAAGAAAGCATAAATAAGAAAACGACAAAGGTAAGAACACTGTAAATCTTACTGATGATGATGATAGCGATACCTTAGTATGTGTTGCAGATGCTAGAAGTGAGTCATGGATGGTGGACTCAGGTGCTTCATTTCATACCACTCCACAAAAGAATATCCTCCAAAATTATGTGAAAGGTGATTTTGGAAAGGTATATCTGGGAGATGATGAATGTTACAGCATATAATTGGAAAGGGAGACATTGACATATCCCAACCCAATGGTGGCTTCTTGAGATTAAAGAATGTTAGACATGTACCCAGTCTAACGAGGAATCTCATATCTGTCAGACAGCTATCATAAAGCGGCGTGGTGACATCATTCGATTTTGATTCGTGGAAGATGTCAAAGGGATCATTGATCCATAGTCGAGGTAAGAAAGAAGGAACCCTGTATATTGCATCAGCTTCATATGACAGGATAAATGTTGCATCATCTGGGTGTGATCCTAACACTTGTTATAGATGGCTTGGTCACATGAGCGAAAAAGGAATGAAGATCATGCAGAAGAAGGGAAAGTTAATGGGATTGCAGACTGTTGATCTGGACTTCTGTGAAGATTGTATCTTGGAAAAACAGAAGAACGTCAGTTTTAAAAAGACTACAAGAGTACGAAAAACTGAAAGACTGGAGCTGGTTCATAGATACGTATGGGGTCCATCTCAGGTACCTTCCCTTGGTGGATCTCATTATTTCATTACTTTCATTGATGATGCAACTAGAAAACTGTGGGTTTATTTTATCAAACATAAATCCAATGTATTTGAGACCTTTAAAATATGGAAGGCATTAGTTGAGACCGAGACAGGTTTAAAGTTGACATGTCTCAAGTCAGACAATTGGGAAGAACACTGCAGTGAGGAGTTTGAATCATATTGTGCCAAGAATGGGATCAAGATATTGAAGACGGTCCCAAGAAAGCCCAGACAGAGTGGTATTGCTGAACGCGTGAACAAGACTCTTCTAGAGCGTGCGAGAAGCACGAGGTTACATGCAGGTCTACCAAAGCAACATTGGGCTGATGCGATGAATACAGCTGCATACTTAATCAATCGAGGTCCGTCTGCTGCTTTAGATGGGGATCTTACAGAAGAAACGTGGACAAGAAAGGAGGTAACACTTTCTCATTTGCGTGTCTTTAAATGCATAGCTTATGTTCACATTGAGCAAGGAAAACAGAGGAAATCTTGATCCCAAAGCAAGGAAGTGTATCTTTGTCGACTATGGTACAAATAACTATGGATATAGATTGTGGGATTTGGAGAACAAGAAGATAGTTATAAGCATTGATGTCACATTCAATGAGTCTTCCTTATACAAAGATGAATTGATAAAAGAAAAGACAATGGAAGAGCCAGACTTTGTGGAGTTTGATGAAACTCCTGAACAAAGCACATCATAGCCAAGTGATGGGAATGTTCAACCCATCCCACTAAATAATCCGCAAACTCCGATACTACGGAAATCTTCCAGAATCAGCAAACCCACTACAAGGTATTCACCTTCTTTGAATTATTTATTGCTGACTGATAATGGTGAGCTTGAATGCTTTGATGAGGCTATATAAGGTGAGGCAAGGAATCAGTGGCAGTTAGCCATGGATGAGGAGATGAACTCCCTCTCGAGAAGAAAAACATGGGACTTAGTGCCACTACCAAAGGGAAATAGGGCTCTGCACAACAAGTGGGTGTACAGGGTGAAGGAGGAAGCTGATGGTTCCATTAGATACAAGGCTCGGCTGGTGGCGAAGGGCTTTCAATAGAAAGCAGGAGTTGATTTCATAGAGATCTTTGCACCTGTTGTAAAGGTCTCGACCATAAGAGCAGTATTAAGCATTGTTGCAGCTGAGAACCTACATTTGGAGCAGTTGGATGTTAAGACAGCATTTCTCCATTGAGATCTTAACGAGGACATCTACATGCAAAAAACCAGAGCGCTATGTAGCTACTGGAAAGGAAGACATGGTATGCAAGCTCAGAAAAAGCCTTTATGGCTTGAAGCAGACACCAAGACAATGGTACAAAAGTTTGATGATTTTATGAGAAATACAGGGTTCCGCAAGTGTCATGCTGACCATTGTTGCTACTTCAAGAAGCTTGGTATGTCTTACATCATTTTATTGTTGTACGTAGATGACATGCTTGTTGTAAGATCATGCAAGGAAGAAATATCAAATCTGAAGGAAATGTTGTCTAAGGAGTTTGAAATAAAGGACCTAGGTCCTACAAAGAAAATCCTTGCAATGCAGATTAGCAGAGACATGAAGAACAAGAAGCTGATATTGCTCAATAAGATTACATCGAGAAGGTACTAGAGAGATTTAATATGAAAAATGTGAAATCTATTCGAACACCTTTAGGAAGCCACTTCAAACTTTCAAAGGAGAAAGAACCTGCTAAGAAGGAGGAGCATGAGTACATGTCAAAGGTACCCTACCAGTCTGCTGTTGGTAGCTTGATGTACGCAATGATTTGCACAAGACCAGACATCTCCCATGCAGTGGGAGTTGTGAGCAGATTCATGGCGAATCCTGGCAAGGAACATTGGGAGGCCGTGAAGTGGATTTTACGTTATTTGAGACGTACCTCTAACTTGTCATTATGTTATGGGAACACTGACATTTCCATTCGAGGTTTTGTGAACTCAGATTTTGCAGGAGAGATCGATGGCATGAAAAGCACAACATGGTATGTATTTACCCTGAGGAGTAGAGTCATTAGCTGGATCTCTAGGCTCCATAAGATAGTGACCATCTCGACCACGGAAGCAGAATATGTAGCGACAACAGAAGCTTGCAAGGAAATGATACGGTTGAAAGGTCTGATGGAAGAACTGAATAAAGAATGTGAATATTGTCAATTATCCAGCGGCAGTCAAAGTGCAATTCATCTTGCAAAGAATTCTGTCTTTTACTCAAGGACTAAGCACATTGATGTGAAATACCACTTCATTCGGACGCAGCTAGAAGATGGTCAATTTAAGTTTAAGAAGATCCGCACACTAGAAAATCATGCTGATATGTTCACAAAGTCTGTAACAGTAGAGAAGCTAAAGACATGTTCAACTTCTATTGGGAATCTTCAAGCATAGAAGACAAGGGAAAGCTCATACCAGGATGATGAATCTCGGATTCATCACTTTAAATCTCATTTATTAAGCTTAAATCCCTCAAAATTAACAGCATTTCCGCATCTATTCTGCATAATTAGTATTCATGCATGTTTTCATAAGAATTGCATTTTAGCACTAATTTTTGCACAAAATAAAAAGCCAAAAATCCAAGCCAAAATTGACCTGTAAATAGCCAAACTTCCCAGATTTTTAACTCATTCATGCTAACTCCGAATGATACAAAACCACTCCACTGTGTACATTTCACTAACAAGAATAACTAAAAAATACAAAAAAAATAATTAACCCAAATAAGTGGACCAAAAACCCAAACCCTAGTTTAAGAATTTTCGGACTAAAAACCTCATATCTTCCCCATCTAGTGTCCGTTTTAATTCTACTCACTTTCGAACTAATGTACATTCAATTACCTTCAAAACAAGACCAAGTTCAAGTGAATCGGAGCTCATATGTGAAAGTTGGGTTTTGGGCCTCTTTTGTACATGTTGTATTTTACGGATTTTGACCTGATATTTTATGTACATATTTTATCAATTCATAAAAATACAAAAAATTAGATTAATGTGTAATTATTTATCTTTGTTTTTACCATATTTTTCCGGATTTTTATCTGATTTAAAAATGACATAAAAATTACAAAACCCAAAAATCAAGGTATTATGTACATAGGATACCCCAAAAATATCAGTTTGTGCATTTGATCGAATTTGATTTTGATGTCTTCATGAAAGTTGTAGATATCATCGACTCGAGCAATTTCGTGAAGAAACTTTTTTGATGCGAGATCATTTGCTATTTATATTGGATTTTATAAAGGATTTCTTCTCAGAATTTTCTGGTGCTGACACGTGGCCGCACCTGGTGCCGCCACATGTCAGCCAATTTTGGCTTATTTATATACTCATTTTTATAAAAAAAATAAAAAAATAAAAAAATTCACGCATGTGCGTCCTTCCTTTTCTCCCTCGCCTACCATGTGTCACCATCATGGCTGTCCGATCTCGATCGATCAGACGGCCACTGCTCGTCTTCCATATCTGGCCTCCCTTCCCAATCAAGCGCCACCCACTAACCTGATTTCTTCGCCACGGATCTTGGCCAAAGCTAATCGACCTCCGCCGCCCGCGAATCCCTCACGAATCCCCATCACTCCCAATCTCGCCGATCAAACCCAACCAGATCCTCCACGATTTCCCTCCATGACCGGCCAAGTTCCTCGGCTATATAAGATTCACCACCGCCCCTACCACCGAGATCCACCATTCTCCATTCTTGTAGTGACAGCCACGACACGCCAGCGTGATCCAAGGATCTCATCCTCGTCGCAGCTCCGTCGCAGTGCCGCTGGTTCGCTCCGGCCCTACACCGCCGTCGAGCCCCTCCTCATGTACCTCCTCCGCAGCTTCGCCTTGATCCATCATCTTCCACTTCATCGTTCAACTTCGCCACTTTCCGATCAACCAACCACGCCTCCCCCTTCCACTCTATCGACTTCGCCTTCTTCGCCTCAACTTCACCTGCCCCGATCGATAACGACTCTCCTCCGACTCCAACGGCGTCATCGTCAGCAACTTCAACACCTCCAGACGCTTCGAGTTTCATCCTCGACGCGCACCACTGGCGACCACCTCATCAACGTCAATGCGATTCGACAACAGCTCGGTCCCCCTCCTCCGCATTGCAACCAGCTCCGGTCGACGCCATAAGCTCCGCAACACCAAAGCTCCGCCTGACCCTCCTCCGTCGTTCCTTCACCGTGAAGACGAGCCAACCGCCGGGCGGTGGGCCCGAGACCCTCCCCGTGTCCGAGGTACATGATGGGAGGGAACACGTGAGGAGCTCCATCCCCTAGGGTCACATGCTTCACACGTGACCTTGGGACAATTGCAGACAACCCCCTAGAGGTCCCCCTATTTGCGCACCAGCCCCCGCCTCCAGAGGACACGTGCTACGTACGTGCCCCCTCTGGAAATTTTGCAAGACACCCTCCACTTTATCGGTAATTCAATTTAGGTCCCCCTCTTGCATTTTATATTTTTATTTATTTATTGCAGAAAGACCCCTGTGTTCCTCATTAAGTTAGTCCTCTACATGACATTATTTTATTTATCCAAAAATAGTATGATGTTTATCATTTATTTCTCTACAATTTTACATATTGTGGACAATTTCGTGATTGATGATTATTAATAATTAATTATTTTGTGGAAAATTGTGAATTTTACCTATTCTTGTGCTCTGAAATTTTTATTTGATTAACCATTGCTCTAAAAATTCCCGAAAAATTACATAGTTTAGAGATAATTGTGCTTGACATTGTGCCAAAAAATATTTGCATTTGCATACACAGTTTGCCCGTTAAAATTATTTTACATATCTCGATATTTGATTTTTAATAGGTATTAATTCTCACATTTTCGAAGTTTAGGATTTTTTTGAGATCAATCACCTAGTGATAGATCTTAGATAATTTTGGTCCTTGAAAATAAGTAGGTTTAGTATTTATCATAATTAAATATTGAAATTCATTTTGTTTGCATTTAAAAATCCATAAAAAAATTCAAATTGCATCAAAAAATTCCAAAAAAATTACATTGCATTCATTTCATCATATTTTGCATTGTGGCCAATTTCATATTTTTTCGGATATTATTTGAAAGAAATTGATATTTTAGTCCCTAAAATAGGCCAAACTTGCATATTGCATCCTTTATTGCATTAAAAATTACAAAAAAAAGATCGCCTCGAAAACTGCGCATAAATTTTGAGAGACATAATTTTAGGTTGTCCCTTTGCCTCCTTGTGTTCGACCTTGGGACTTGTCCAAGTAAAATAAATATAAAATCATGAGACTGAAAATTGAATAAATTATTTGTGGTTATTTTCTTGACCGATTCCGATTGCCACCTACAACGCACGACAAATCATTTTAACACGAACAATAAATAAATATCTTTTAACAAGCGCATTTTCAGACTCGTCACAGGACTATTGAAGAAATGGTGTGTACTACAAGAACAGTCTTCAAGTGGGAGATTGTTGAGATTTATCCTGTGAAGACTGATTGATTGAATACAAGTAGAAAGCATTGTTGATGTGGCTGATCTCCCTCCTGCCTTCTGATTGGTTGAGAGCTCTTGGACTGGATTGCTGAGGTGTCTGATCCACCTCCTACATTCTGATTGGCTGAGAGGTGTTGGGTTGGATTGCTGAGATGCTTAATCCACATCCTACATCCTGATTGGCTGAGAGTTGATGGTGAGGATTGATGAATGCTTGGTATTCTTTTGTTGTAGTATAAGAGGAGCCCTGTGACACCACATATTGGATCCCAACTTCATTCAAGAAATAGTAGAGAGAGTCCGGTGTGAGCAAGTGGAGTAGGCACATTGCCGAACCACTATAAATCCTTGTCTTGTGCGATTGTGCGTGCTTTCTCCTTCGATTGTGGTTCTAGTCGTGTGGTGCTTGATCGGATCCATCCCCAACAGTCTCCTTCCCCAAACACATCCTCCCTTTTCTCCCCCGACCCTCATTACCTCCTCGGCAAAGTCCACCACCCAGGTTAGGCACCCTGTCGAAGTCCCAAGATCTCCACTCGCCCCGGCACACTCGTCATGAGAAGCTGCAGACATTCCGTACACAGAAAAGGTGCCGCCATCACTACGAGATCTGTACAGGAACCCAGCGTGGCCATCCAGCGCACCGCCACTTAGGGGTGTAAACGAGCCGAACCTGAGCGAACCAACCCAGGCTCGGTTCGGCTCGTTTAGCATACTTTCAGGCTCGGGCTCGGTTCGACTCGATAAAATGAAAAGTGTAATCAGGTTGGCTCGGGTCGGGTAAGGTTTGTAAAGGTTCGATTCGGCTCGTTAAAGGTTCATTTAAGAATAAATGTTGTGCATGTGTTTCTGTTCAAAGGGAAAAACTGCAGTTGCAGGGGAGGATTTTGTGGGCTTTCGGGAATAGGGAATAGGGACTTAGGGAGTGGATGACTGGATGGGTTTGGAAAAATAAGTGAATGTCCTTATGTTAATATAGAATATATTTTTTCCTTGTATATATACAATATGTATGTATATATATTTTTATATATGTATGCGTGTATATAATCGAACTTTTAACGAACCGAACTTGAGCGAACCTATGTTTTTGAGGTTCGGTTTGTTTATTTAATCGAGCCCAAACTCACGTTTAGGTTCGGTTCGTTTATTTTCGAATCGAATCTGAATCGAACTTTTAGCGCGCCGAATCTGAGCGAATGTCGAACCTGAGAAATTTCTGACGGCCCTACCGCCACTTCACAAGTCCATCTTCGCGGGTCGTTGACGCAAACCGTATCTGATATCTCATCACCCAAGCAAGCCCCCATACAGCCAAGGTTCCTTGATTCCTGCAACCAGATCTCTGTAGGGTCCGCCAAGTCACCCGAGAACTTATCGCCATGCATGAGTCAGCTTCATGCACCTCCCGCTCATCCACTGATCAAGGGTCCTTAAGGTCTCTTCTAAAGCAAGATATAGATGAAGATCATTCTTGATGGTGTCCTTAACCAAATTATCGACTTCATTAACATGATCTACTGGTACAATTTATATGTCGAAGACATGTGTACTCTTAATTAATTGTATTTATAACCTCCAATTAAATATTTTCTTTTGATAATTTCATAGCTACAGGTATCTATTAGTCTACCATTACCACTTCGATTAAAGATTACATTCCCCATTTCCTGTTTTATTAAATAGTTTGAATCGTAATACAAATATTCAATATTTTGATGATACGTTAATGGAATCCAATAATGTCGTATCCTTAGCCTCCGGAAAATCCGACGATCATCCATATTGAATTTTTTGAATAAAAAGTCTAGTAAATTGACGAGGAATATGTCCGTAAAGCTTGATAATTTTGGATCAAATTTTATTTTTTAGGTGTATTATTTTGTCAGGTTCGTAGGTATTTTTATTCATATATAAAAAAATCATAAGTAAAATATTCTATAAGATGAAATGAATTTTATTACTGTTAATAAGCATTGACATCGATATCACTATTTTTTTTGAAAAAAATTCATAGCAGATACTAATTAAAGTCAATAATTTGTTGACTGTTATTTAAATATTTTTAAAAAGTTATTGTGAAGTCGAATGATGATTTGATGTAGATGTCTATGGGATAGGAATTAAATTTGATTATATATTATTATAAATTTATGGATGGCCAGAGAATGAAACGTCTTCTTTTACATATATTTGGCACTTTGTGTGGAGGAAAAAATCACAATTTTATCGACGTTTACTTTATGAAAAAATCTCAGATATTTAAACATTGCATTTTAGGTTCTTGTGCGTAGCACTCCCCTACTCTCAAAGAAGCCGGATTGCACCCACAAGCAAGCTTGTTTGTCGAGGTGGAAGAGGCACAGGAGTAGGTTCTTCCTGCCCAAGGATGGTAACATGCTTTCTGCGGGTGGTAGAGCAGTGTGCATCCACTTTAAACGACCCGAGTTCGAATCCCAGTGGGGACTCTCCGGACCCCCGAAATTATCGGGGCTTACTATTAAAAAAAACATGCTTTCTGCCCTGTTCTTGCACCAAGTCTGCGTTCTCTTCTGCCAGCGGTGTACTGAGGATGTGGACATAGGATCGCATGTTGATCTTCTTACGCTGGTTTTGATAGTTACTGAATGCAATCTCCATGGAAATTTGATTAGTTTTTGTTGTTGCAAACTGAACACACAAATGTCAGTCTTTATAAAACGGGGACACTAGCAGATCAGATATATACACACACAGCTATATCTTTGGCATCCGTGATATTTTTGCTGTTCCGAACTATCTCCAGCACCTCAAGTTTTATTTTGAACGATGAATAGCAACCTTTTTTAGAAAAAAAAGAAGAAATCATGCTTATTGGTTGAGCTACAATTTCTCTGTGAAAGGTACGTAGAGTAACGGACCCTTTAAATTCCTCAAAGGTTGGTAAGAAATATATTCCTAAGAGCAATACCATCTCTGCAAATAATGATCGCACACATTTGCACATTTGATGACATTATGAGTAACAAGAATAAAGGAATGAACCATTCTTCTTTTAGTCGAAGACATGAGATGGAACAGCTATGATGTTTGAGAGTACTTTCCAAACGAGGGATAAGGAATAAATAATATGTGATGTTTATTCTTCTTCCTTCTTGTTCTTGGTTTGAGAGAGATTGATGCTGAGCATGATGTAACTATCTTATCCAATGATTACTTGTTCATGGATTAAGTTTCTTTATTCTGGTATAAAAAGACATCCGCGTACAAACATGATCGTAGATTTATACAATTCTCCGGTTTTGACCGAAAAAGCTACTCAGCTCATAGGTGAAGGGTGTAAAGTCATTTTTCTAGATGCAAATAGTTGGATACATATACAGGTGTAGTTCTTACCATATCCTTCTCCATTTCTTAATACAAAGATGAATGCAAATATATATTGATAGATATAAAAACTATATTAATATATCTTTAAAAACAGATATGAATGTAAAACATATACACATGAGATATGAATAATATTAGAATTACTCTGTAAATTAGCACATACGCACACACAAACATGTGCGCGCAGAGCACAGCACACCCATAGCACACAGCACGCCTACAACCCACAATACATGCACTCCCACGCACTCATACCCATATGCTCATGCCAACAAGAAATAAATATATTAAATACATTTAGTTCATAACAATTATACGAGATATGTTGAAAGAAGATATAGAATTATGTTATATATGATTAAAAATAAATCTAAAGCTATATTTATATACGAAAAAGATACAAAGATACTTACGGATATGAAATTGACTGATATCCATGTCCACTGGTGGATCAAATACAGTTACATCCTTAGGGCTCGTTTGGTGACTAGGTTACCCTCGGGTCACCCCGGGTAACCCGGTTTACCCCCCTCTTTTCATGGGATGAAATTCTATCATAAATCATAGTGACATCACATTCTTTATTTCAATCCTCTCCAACCCTCATAACCATCCCAAACAACTACTATTTCAATCATGTTACCCCAACCCACCCCAACCCAGCAACCAAACAGACCCTTAGTCTCAGTAGTCAACGTAGTCGCCTTACGTTATGTACTTCATTGTGTATTGCTGTGTAAATGGTACAAACTTAAATTTTGGATTAAGTAATAAAAATAATTAATTGTCAACAACTTGGTTTCGTGGTGTAGTTGGTTATCACGTCAGTCTAACACACTGAAGGTCTCCGGTTCGAGTCCGGGCGAAGCCATTTACTTTATTTTTTACCCGATTCGAGTCCATTTGTTGTAAATCAGAAGCACATAAAATATAAATGGCTCACCATTGATGTTCCAAAGTCAGGAATATAGAACACCATTTTTTTACATATTTATTGCCTTCTCATCTATTCACTTGAAAAAATCATCTCTCCATGTAGCTGTGATGACATGTCCCGTCTCTTCTACCTTATGTGGGGTTGCATCTTTAACTGTTAATATACACTAAAAAAACTACCTTAAAATATACCTAAATCCTAAGCGGCATCCCACATGCCATCCATCGTAACACTCAGGGGGTGTTCGTTTGGAGGATAAGGGAGAATGGAATAAGGGGAATAAGCCTCCAACACGCTTCCCCGTGGTACGACTATTTCCCATTATTTCATCTTATTTCACTCTTATTCCTATCTTTATCCCACCTTACCTACCTTTATTTCACCTTACTCTCCTTATTCTTATCCTCCAGCCGAACGGAGAATAGATCCTTATTCCCCTTATTCCTCATCCTTATTCCTGCTTATTCCCATACCGAACGGGCCAGAGGTGTACATGGATCGAATTAGAACAGCTTTTAACTTAATATGTGTCCAATATGATGTTAACGGATTTACACTTTTTTCCAATTCGTCAAATATTTAAATCCATCGGATTGAAATTAAATTTATTTTCTCATAATATTTATAAGCAAAATCTACATTTTTTTTAAAATGAATCATATTTGTTTATTACTGTAAAAATAAAGAGAATTCAAGTATTATTTGTTTATTTGAATGATTTTAGTGTATTCTAATGCATGGTGATCTAGTTTCGTTACATGTACAAGGTTGCAAGCATGAAAAAGTAAAAGATATGAAGCAACAAATGAACATGGGAGACAACATCCCAAATCTATTTCCCATTGACAGGATCAGACAAGTAGTTGGGCACTTAAGAAACACAACAGCATCACGGGAGTGAAGTGAACACATCGCAACGGAGAGTTAGGCAGTCTGGGAGTTGAATATTGGTGATCAAGAGTTAAATGAGAGGGAGAGAGAACTGCAAGGGGGACTAAATAGAGTCCACAACTTTACACATCACTTATATTTTATTAGTCTAAAGATTTGAGGGTTGATATGAAAAAAAAAGAGATGAATGGAATTAGTCATGTCCTTTCGAAAATTGGGAATCAGTGCTAACAAATACATACATACATATATATGTACTTCCATATATACACATACACAAATGCATACATGTTAACGTATTGTCATATTGGATTAAATTAGATTTTGATTATGATTATGCGATCCGATGCAATCCATACTATAACTGATTTGAAAAGTTTCAATCCGATCCATTAGAATTATAAAACCAAACTAATCCAATGATATCGGATTTTGGATTGAATTATATATTTATCCGATCCGTGTGCACCTTTCAGTGACACATAAGGATGAAAACGGTCGGATACGAATATGAATATAGATGATATCATATCCTCGTCCTTTTTTAAATCCGGATACGAATAAGAATATGAATATCAAACAAATGTGTAAAATGTAAAATCATATCCTTAAAATATGAATACGAATGCAAAACGAATATTGATAACTCAGATACGGATATTTGACAAACAAATACGAATTAATATACGAATGTTATACATGTTCAAATTTACTTAAAAGCTATAAACATGTTAGGTTCATAACAATTTCCAATGTATAAAAAGTAGAATGAATAATTTAATAATGGATATGTACATAAAAAATTATTAAATAATAAAAGGAAACATACAGATAAAACTAAATAATAAAAGAAAGCTCACCAAACTTACTTTTTTGTATACCATTTAAGTATTGGTATCATCCAGAATTTGAACATCCGTATTCGTATCCTCAAAATTTTGAACATCTGTATTCACATTCTTATTCATCAAAGTTGAGGATATTATATTTGTATTCATATTCTACGAATGTTGAACATTCGTATTCGCCAGATACAAGAAAATGGCATCCATATCCTCTATTTGACGAATGTGGATACGAACGGATATGAATATATTTGTATTCGTTTTCATCCCTAAATGACACCACATCCCCATCTATCGTCCAATATGACACTCGCCGCATAGATTCTTGGATTTTTTTTTCTAGAAAATATTTACTTGAAGAGGACAACCTCCCGTTGCAGCAGGTTTCAAAAGTGCAGCGACAGAGTGTGGTGGTGTGAGGGTGCAATGAGGGGGGTGTGAGATGGTGCATAGCGATGGCCGCGGTGCACAATGGTGGTAGCACAACGATGATGGCAACCGTGGTGGCGCACAACGACGACACGGGGGATCCTGTGGACAATGATAACTGGCAACAGTGGTGGTGACAACTAATATAAGACATGCCCCCGGAAGTCCTGACATAAAAATAACCTAAAAACATGACAGGTCCTTTAGCTCATGGCATGTTAACCCAAAAACCTACCATGACTTCCAACTAAAATTTGACAGGTCCTTAAACACAGAGTATGTTGACACAAAGACCTGCATTCAGAACTAAAAATATGGCATTCCCCTCTAAACTTATAGTTGGTTGGTGTGACACTTGATAAACAAAGTTATTGACGCACAACAAAGTTCACTCAACAAACAAGTTATTGAAAGACAACGATGCCCCCATTATACACCAGAGCAGCAATGACTCCAAACAAGAAACAAGAGCTCGATAGAGAAAATGTTAGAAAATGCAAGTACTGCTTTCCATGGCAACCCAATCTCAGAAACAAGTACTCAGCCAGACACTTTTGCTACATTCCAACGCCTTTGTTTTCCAACCAAATTCAAATAAGTTACCAGCTGTCTATTTTGAAGCATCGACAGCACATTCCTGTCCGCTGCTAACAGGCTCATGGAATTTGGATTAAGCTGGAGCACCTAAATCTGCCAGCAGCCTGAATCAAACTGCAGGCATATGGCTCCTCCATAAACAAGCTTTCATCACGATGTCACTTGAGAAAACCACACAGGTAGAACAGTTTCTGATAAGTGGTATTTGCTGTAAAATAGCTACAAAAATGTGAGTTTGTGAATGGGCATCCCGACCTTGCAGCAAACCATACAAAATTGATAACCTGTCTCAGCTTTACAAGAAAAGGTGGCACGGAATTCAAAGACGGAGAAAACAAGTATCCGAGTCCAAAACCTAAAGGGCCCGTTCGGTTCGGGAATAAGCTGGAATAAGGATTGGGAATAAGGAGAATAATGGTCTATTCTTTGTTCAGCTGGAGAATAGGAATAAGGAGAATAAGGTGAAATAAAAGTAGGTAAGGTGGGATAAAGATATGAATAAGAGTGAAATAAGATGGAATGAGGAGGAATAATCGTACCACGGGAAACCGTGTCGGATGGAGAATAGGCCCCCTTATTCCAGGGCCTATTCTCCAAACGAACAGGCCCATGTTCAAAAGGTTTCAGGTTCATCACCTCTGCCATCAATAGATTTAGCCAAAGCATTAACAAAGCGATCAAAATAAGTTTAGGTCACTGGTATCTGAGCAATTTATCCTGTTGCTTTTAAAAAACTTCCCTCCAGTTTCATAAAACCATTCCCCATTAATACAACGTCAACATTATTTAATTCCGAATTCAGAGCAATACATGTCATACCCTATTCAAAAATTCTACCGTCTCCCGCCATAGTTCATCAAGACCATGGACACAAGCAATGCCATCACTCACTTGAAGTATGGTACCAGTATTCACGACCTTTACTTCTCTGTTATGTTTTTCAATGATTTTAGACAATCTAAGACCGAAAAAAACCAGTCTATTCAAGTCCAAACAATTTTTGCATCGTTTCCTTTTAAAACAACCCCTCTTTGTGAAGGCTCGACATAAGTTTCGGTATAACTCAAGGGAATTGCTATTTCAGGGGGTGTATATAAGACATCCTACAGAGTTTTACTATTTACTTGAAAACTTGATCCTTGTTAGAATGCAGTCATCACTTTCGTTGGCATGGCTTAGTGATGAATTTCTTTCCACCAACAAAGAAAAAGAACATTGCAAACCATTACAGGATAAATACTCAATCTTCTCGCCATCGTGCCTTGCAGGATTTATTGGCGCACATGTAGAATATAGACATGGGCTCGTCTGCAGATCGGATCTGAATCGTCTTGTAGTAGGCCTCTTTACCACGGCAATTTGGACACACCACTGCAGATAAAAAGAAGCATCATAGTACATGCACATAGATTTAACAAAGACCCTGCAAGATTCTAAACAGAGATCTCACAAAGAAAAGCTTGTAAACTAGTGAATAGACGTACCATCTAGCATAAACAGAAATAGAGCATACATTGAATCATGGTTAATGACCTCATGTGCTTTATTATCAGGGTAAGATATTGATACTATAATTATAATAATTTTCGATGAATACAAGGGAAGTTTCAAGGCAAAGGTTGAGATCTAAAGTAGCCCTAGAGATAGGATAAAGCAATACTGCTGATAAGTTTGACAGCTTCATCCTAAACATCTACAATCATTCAGTTCTTGACCGTTTATAATCAGACTAAGTTCGATGTTGGACTTGCAATGTCGAGGACCTTATAACCGAGAATTGTCCAAAGTTTCAATTTATACATGTCTAAAATACCATCGGAAACTCTACCTAGTTACATAGAAAAAGTTTTGGTTGACAACTATTAATACTAAGATGACGATGCGTCTTGACTTTTGACATTTTTTTATGAAAAAGAGGGTGATCACCCCAGTTGAGAGTCACCGCAAGTCCGCAACAACTATTTTATTAAAAAGGATTGGAGTACATTACCTTCAGACCCAAAAGTTATACAACACATTACAGTGAGCTATAACATTTTTCGAATAAAATATCCGGTTATTGAAAACCACATCCTTTCTCCCTAACCATATGGCCCAGCGAACAACAAAAGGCTTGGAAGAGTCATCCGATGAGCCGGTCCCCACTGCCCAAACCGAACTCCAGAACGTCATTGTCCCATCCGTCGCCACCCACGAAGACCCCACCTCTCGCCATACCTACAGTGACGCCGAGCACTTGAAAAACAGATGATCTGAGTCCTCCACCATCCTGTGGCATCTGTCGCATAGAGTGTCCACCATGCCCAAAATCCTCAATTCCTCGCTTTATTGAGAAATTGGTCTCTTCTCAAGCACCACAATAAGACCTTAATTCTGTATGGGATATTAGCTGCCCAAACCACCTTCATGTCTTGAGACAGTTCCGGATCCTGCTCCTCTTCCACTCTCCCCAATTCCTCATATGCTTACTTGACAGAGAATCGTGTGCCCTCCCACACGAAGTGGTCCATTCCTTGGTCCAAGTTACCCAACGTAGGGAGCTCCTCCAGTAATGAGAGAAATTCCTCAACAGTTGCTCCGACAGCACCGACATGAAGATCAGGGCCCAGGTACCCGAATCAGTCGGTTGCACCACTGAACTCTCGCTCGATGCCGCAAATGTGAAAAGTCTTGAAAATCTGTCGCTAAGGACAGCATCCCCCGTCCGGTTCTCGCGCCAGAACTTGAGTGTGCGCCTATCCCCCACCTTAGGACGCATCCTATGGGCAACCAAAGGCAAAACCTCGCGTATCCCAGCTCAGAGAGGGGACTCAAACAGTGTTCTCCTAGCCACCAGCTCCCCTCACAACATAGATTTTCCTCACAAGTATGGCCGCCAACGAGCCAGAAGAGCCCCAAATATAAACCACCCACTTCGCGAGAAGCGCCTTGTTTATGGTCTCAACATCGCATACCCACAGACCCCCGTCTCTACGCCCCTTCTTCTCTTCCTCCCATCTCACCAAATGCATCTGATTCTTTGTTGCTACCCGTCTGATAAAAAAACCTCCTCATCAAAGTCTCAACCTTCCTCCTGACCCCCACCAGCATCAAACGGACAGAGAAGACGAAAAATAGGGATGGTCAAGAGCACATGCTTCAAAAGAACCAGTCCCCCCCCCCCCGACAGCGTAACTGCCTTCCATTCAGCCAGTCTTCGCTCCATTCTCTGCACCACCACATTCCGGTCCAACTTCCTCAGTTTTCCTACCACCAACGACAACCCCATGTAAGAGATAGGAAGTTTCCCCAATGGGGCACCTAGTCAAAACTGCAAGCTTGGTGTGATCTGCCTCGTCCATACCAAAAGGGATGACCACCGACTTGTGCTTATTGATCTCTAGACCAGAAAGACTGTTGAAAATGTCGACCGGTTGAGACGTGCTACAATTCTACTCTTCAAAACCACCTAGTAATAAAATTGTATCATCTGCATATTGTAGAAGAGGGACTGAGATATCCTCCAGCCTGAACCCTCCACACCATTCGGCCTCCACTGTCTGTCTAAAAAGAACAACTAATGCATCCGCCACCAGCACAAAAAACAAAGGAGCCAGCGGACATCCCTAAGAGCGCGATGGTTGCGCAAGATTCGAGGAAGAAGAATTGTGATCGTTGAAAGAGAGAATAACTAGAGAGAGAGAGATAAACTCATTTTTTCATATCATCTGAACTAAATTAAAACAATTGCCTACCATCCGCTTTATATGGGAGAGGTGGGATTACAAAGATAAAAACAAATTCAAATTGACTCTAATTGGTTTGAATCAAAATTCAAATCTACATTATCCTAATTAACTCTAATTTTAAATTCGAAATTCAAATTGAAAACCGACTAATTTGAGATCACACGCGATCTCTTTTATTTAAATAAAAATTGCAACGACTCGAATAAACGTAAATAAAATTAGACTCTAATTAATAGATAAAAATCAAGCCCTATTTATTAATTTTGTGCTGCATCAATTCTCCTCCGCTTGAAAAAACCGTTTCCTGATGAATTGCTTGATCTTCGGTTTGTCAATGAAGAATCTCATCTGAATTGGTGGATCGAATACCCCCAATTTGAATTCTTTTCACTGTTACGCTTGTAATTTCTTTCCACCGAGGAGTATGACTGCAAATGTTATAACCCCCTCAGTTAAAATAACTCTTCTTAAGTGACCACCATCTTTAACCTTTAAATAAAAATTTTTAGGTGGAGGTAATTTGTTACAAAATTCCCATTTCAACCTCATATCCCTAAAGTTGAGGGATTCGAATCCCCTTAGAAAGAAACCCCCAATACTCACGGCTAGGGTTTCTATCTTTTTCAAATAGCAGCAATGATGGCATTGGGATGGGAGCAGTTGGTGGCACGAGTAGCGTATAAGGCAATGACAACGAGATCGGAGGGAGGGCTTTGTTCCCCGGTTACTACGACAAAAGTGGTTGTGTTGCACACTCTGGATGCGGCGACAACCACACAAACAGCTTGTTCGGCGACATTGGCGACCACGCTTGAAGTGTGCATGGTGGTGACTAGGGCCCAGGTTGTGCTGCATGGGAGGAGGTTGCACAACCTGCGGGGGTGTTGCGACCAAGGGTTGTTGTGTCGGAGCAGTTGTGGGTGGCAGCGACGATGTATCGTCCTCGTGGTCAGCAACTTGGAATGTAGCCATAACGACACCGTTGGCATCTTTTTTGATGTCTTCTTCTTTGTTTCCCATATTGAATGGATCTAGAACTTCATATTCTTCATCCGTGGGATTTTCATCGAATATGGGGCATGTTCCGTCATGGTTTTCTTCATCTTGTCATATACCTGGACAGCAACATCGACCGCTAAAAAATCAAGGATTTCGTATTCTTGGTCCGCACCTTCGTCGAATATTGGCTCTGAGTCTTCATTTTCTTCTTGTACAACCACTGTATCACATAAATCTTCATTTCACATAAAATTACCTTCATTTTTTGGATCAGAATCGGGTTGAATAGCCGCTACAATGGTCTAAATTTTGTTGTTGACGAGTGAATCTTCATCAATTGTCGCGTCCAACCATGCTTGGACTTTAAAGTTTGATATAAGGCGTTGCTTGAACTTCCTCGAATGCGAGCCATGGGAGAGACGACTCAGATCGAATTGCATCCTCCAATATGCGATCGGATCGTCGAATCATAGGAACGATTCGGTTTCCATGCTCTAATACCAATTGATGCAGACGGAAAATTCCAACGGTGAAAGATTGTTTTTTTTGAAGCCAACAAAGGGGGAAACATGCAGCGGTGTCCACCCCAGAATTATATTAATAGGTTAAAAAACAAAACAAAAAGAAAGACATACAAAAACACACTCCTCACATTAACCACTCTTCCACCAGACCACTAGATTGTAAACATACATTCTCAAGATTCAACCTTTGGCCAGCCAGATGGACCAAAAAACTGCCACCGGGCGGAGCAGCTCTCTCCTTGGTCGATGATGCGATCCCCACAAGGAAGTCCAAAAGGTGTCGAAGCTCCGCCCACAAATCCAGTCCAGACCCACGTCTTCCCACAAAGTCGTTGTTCTCGAGCACAGGAAGAAAAGATGCTCCACAGATTCAATTCCATTGTCACACAGAAGGCACCTATCAGAGATTTGTCCAAAGAATCAGGCACATCGATCTCTCATCATAATCTTCACTGTCTAAATAACCAAAGAAAAACCCCCACTCTCTCAGGCAACTGAAGCCCCCGAATAAAGTTGCAGCCCCTAATCAAATCAACCGTGTGCACGGGAGGTGATCTGCAAATCGCTCCGTAAGCCTTCCGTACTGAAAAAGGATTCCCCCTCCAAACCAAAGATCCTGACCTCCCGTAGGGCCTCCAACAGGTGTCAGAGAATCCAGCAGAAGAAGAAACTCTTCTAAGCGTTGGTCTGAGAAGTTTACGCAAAATTCGACATCCAGTTTCCGTCACACCAATAGCTAGCGACAATAGTATCTCGATCCGAAGCCAAGGCAAACAGGCGCGGAAAACGCGCATCAAGAGATCCACCCCCAGTCCAATCATCCATCCAGAAAGCAAAAGAATGCCCATCTCCCAGAACCGGCCGAAAGAGGTTACTGAAACGTGGGAGATCCGAAAGAATACCCTTCTAGAAAGAAGACGGCAAGGCCATAGAAGGTACTCTAGAAAGCAAGGCACCGCATATATCGTAGATCCGACGCACCAACTTACAAATATATCTTCAGCACTTCCCCAAATTCTGTTTACCCATTTCAACAGTACGTTTTGCGGATGGTGTGGTAGATCATTCTTCGAGAAGGGTCGTGCAGTTGCGGGGGGTGCCATTCCTCTCAAGGACAATGGCTTGCTTGGGACCGCCACTGCGATATGTGGGTTCGGTGGTGCAGATCCTCGAGGATGGAACAAAGCCAGGGTCAGAGACCCTGAAGTTACCTTAGGGTGCGTTTGGTTGGGGGGTTACCCCCCACTTTGGGTGGGTTACCCCCCAAAAACCATATTCCCAACCCACTAGTGGGGCCCACTCTCTTTCCAACTAAAAAAATATATATTATACCATCATATCATCTAAAAATCATAAAATACTCAACTTCTACTCACTATTCCAAACTTCAATACAATCACATCACAACAACCACACACTTTTTCAAATTTCAATACAATCATACCATAATAACTACCAACTTTTTCAAATTCCAATACAATCACATCACACAAACCCTCCCAACCCTTAACCCACCAACCAAACACACAAACACAAAACCGGGTTATCCACCCCTGGATAACCCACGAACCAAACGCACCCTTATTGCTTATGGAGTGCAGGCTCGATGCGAGGCCATCTGCATCGGCAGAGCTCGTGATCAGTCGGTGTACCTTTCGATTACAAGTCTCGTTCCTGGACCTTGTGCCGCTGGCATCGCAGTTGGATCACAGTGGCGGCCCCCTGTCCGATCAGGAGCAGATGCTAGACTGAAAGATTAATTTTGACGGTGGAAATATTTGGTGGAGAAAAGAATAGAGGGTGGGAGAAGAGGAAAGCGTGCCGGTTGCGCGAGATTCAAGGAAGAAGAAGCACGATTGCTGAGAGAGAGAATAACGAGAGAGATAAACTCAATTTTTCATATCATCTGAACTGAACTAAAACAATTGTCTACCATCCCCTTTATATGGGAGGAGTGGGCTTACAAAGATAGAAACAAATTCAAATTGACTCTAATTGATTTGAATCAAAATTCAAATCTACCTTATCCTAATTGACTCTAATTTTAAATTCAAAATTCAAATTGAAAACCGACTAATTTGAGATCACACACGATCTCTTTTGTTTAAATAAATATTGCAACAACTCGAATAAACATAAATAAAATTAGATTCTAATTAACGGATAAAAATCAAGCCCTATTTATCAATTTCGTGCTGCATCAACCCCCAACCATCTCGCATTCTCTTTCGCGATGCCTGAAGAAAGTGGCCCCGCAATGCACTACTAATTTGTGCTTCCCCCGAAACACCAACCCCCCCCCCAATCTCTATCTCATGCAAATAATTTCTTCTCCTCCTCCCGGAAGCCACGGAATGGAAATATCTGGTGTTGGCATCCCCTTTTTCAGCCACTTATGTCTGGATCTTTGTCTCCATTCTATCTCTTGTTTTCTGTCATCCAACAGAATCTCCTCAAGCGGGCACATACTCTCCGTCAACTCCTCCTGGTTCAACCCTCTTTCGTTGAGCCTCTTCCCTTCTAGCTCTTTGCCTTGCCTCTACCTCTCTTCTGAAAGTAATTAGGAAGGACCTCAGCAACCTCAGCTTCGCCACGAAACGAGACACAGATGAGCCCACAGGAGACCAGCTTTTCCAATGCTCCACGATCGCCTCCCTAAAGCCCTCCTTCGATAGCCAGCTCTGCTCGAAGCGAAAGAAGAATCCGTAGCTTCTCTGTTCTCCAAACAACCACATTATTGGCGTGTGGTTGGAGAGGGGCCTCAGCAACGCCCAAGCATGTGAAAGGGGGAAAGTCTGCGCACCCTTAAGTGACAGAAGGAATCTGTCCAACCTGGACCGCGATCTCACATTGCGCTAGGTAAACGCACACCCAGCCGCATCAACAATCGATAGCCCCAGACTATGGATCACTCTCCTCAAATCCGTTGAGCCAGTATCTCTGCCACCAATTCACCGCAGGTGATCATCAGGTAGGAAAGTAACATTCAAGTCACCTCCTGCGACCCATATCCCTGCCGCATTCGTTGCTCCTAACTGCTACAGCTCTACCACCAATAAACCCCTTTCAGTACCCGTCGGACAATAGATATTCTTTACCCGGAAGCATAGCCCATCCGTCGCACAGACAAACAAAAAAGGGACTTCGACTCAGTCAAAAGCTCGAACTCATCTTTTTTACAGCCCGTCAGCAACCCCCCCACCCCCCCGATGCGCCTTGGGTCTCCAACACCGCAAGCTCGAATCGGCCCCCCATCTAGACCCTGTTAGACAGAATCCACTGCCCCAGCTATCTTCGTCTCCTGAAGAAGGAACATGTCTGCACCAGCTTCAATTACCAGATTTCGGACCCAAGTCTTTTTTCGGGGCAACCCAACCCCCTTACCTTCCAAGACAACAAATTCATTAAGGGATACCCAGGCTTGACATCTTTGGTGGGATCACGCCCAGCCGCTCGGCGGTTGTCCTGTCTAATAAACTGAAGTGATTCTGGAGAACCGACAAGGCCCAGGAGCTAACGAGCATCGGCTGCGCAGGTTGCAAAAGGTCCGCACGACCAGCAACAGCAAGGCTGGCTGCTCTTCTTTTTTTTCTCTGCCATGAGGCTTTCCCTCCTCGAATAACTGTTTCCAAACCTATCATCCTCCATCGTGCCCGGGTGAAACAATCATTCCCAAATTGGTCAGGCAAATTGAATTGAATCAGAGGACTGATTTGGGGATTTTTCAAATTAGGGATTTTTATTCATAATTAGTTAGTTAAAATTAGTTGCGTATTTTATTTAAATAAATTGATATTGTAATATCAATGTTGTTGGTAGATAAAATTAGTTAAGAGTCAATTAGAATCGGTTAGAGTAAATTAGGATTGGTGGGGATTTTATTTGAATTCGAATTTTCTTTCTAATATTGTAATCACACCCCTCCTATATAAAGGAGATGGTAGTCTATTGTTAAGGACAATTCAGGATATATTTAAATTGAGATTTATCTCGTTATCTCTCTCTCTCCCATTTATTCTCTTTCTCAGCGATCATCACGATTCATCCCCGAAATCTCGTGCAACCGGCGCTCTCTCCTCTTATCCCACCCTCTAATCTCTTCTCCACCAAATATTTCCACTGTCAAAATTAATTACTCCACCGTTGGAATTTTGTCGTTTGCATCATTTGTTATCAGAGCATGGCAACCGAATCGTCTATACGATTTGATGATCTGATTGTATTTTGGATGATGCAACTGAGTCGTCTATCTCATGGTTTGCATTTACGCTCGTATTCGAGTAAGTTCAAGAAATGCCTTCTGTCAAGTTTCAAAGGCCAAGCATGCTTGGATGCGCAAATTAAGGAAGAATCGCTCGACAAAAACAAATTCAGATCACTACCATTGCTGCGCAACCCACTTTTGAGCAAGAAAATGAAGGTACTTTCGTTCAAGATGAAGGTTTATTTGATACAATATTAATACAAGAAGAAAACGATGACTTAGGGCCCATCTTTGATGAAGATTCTGTGGATGGCAAAGTCGAAAATCTCAATATACTCACAGGAAAACTTGTTGTCTAGGAATATGCAGATCCCATATACGATGAAAACATTGTGGAGGAGGTGGTTGAACTCCCCATTGAGGTCCCCTCCGTTGCTGTCTAGGAGGCTCGTTCATCCGCTAACACCACGGGCAGTGCCGACATCGTTCACAACAACCCCATTGGTCGTGCAACCCCTTCCCGCAACCCCAGTCCATATATGGCGTTCTGGCCCGCTCTCGATGCTCCGTGCATCTTCCCCCACCGCCTGCACAACTTGCATGGTAAACATCGTCGCTGCTGCCGCCACCATTGGAGCCTCATCCCCTGCAACCAACGACGATGGAAGCCCTATAGGACAGCTCGGTGCCGCCTTGACTCCCGATGGGGCACCCCTTACCTATGCTACCCGCGAGGCTGCTCCTTCGATATCCATGGCTTGCATGTGGCATGCACACCACCTGTGCACCTCCTCCGCATGCGATGCTGCCTTCGAGGAATTCACTATTGCTGCCAACACTGATGTTCCCTCCCATGCTACTGTGGTAGTCTTCGTCGACGTCGTCGCACGTATCGCCCTAGCTGGGAGCTACTCCTACGGGACCACCGCCACCATCTTTGGGATGGAGAGAGCCAAACCCTAAAGGGAGTTGGGGATCTCTCTCTCGTCGAATCCCATAAAATAAGTGGAGATAGGTTGATTTGGAAAATTTATGAACATCCCCCTTCTCCCAAAAGTTTTTACCTAAAAGGTAAATTGGAGAACTTTTCTTATGAGTTTTGTTTAAGTAAAGAGGTAGAAGATTTGCAGTCACGTCCTCCGGTGGGAAAAAATTATAAATGTAACTCAGAAAATGGAGTAAAATCGTGGAGATTGAGCTATGATTTCAGATCAGATTCTCCTTCAACAAATTGAAGATCGAGCAATTCGTCAGGAGACGAATTTTTTCAAGCAGAGGAGAGAATTGATGCAATCATTCTCAAATTGGCATGGCAAATTAAATTGAATCAGAGGATTGATTTGAGGATGTTTCGAATTAGGGATTTTTATCCATAATTAGTTAGTCTAAATTAGTTGCGCATTTTATTTAAATAAATTGAGATTGTAATCTCAACGTGGTAGATAAAATTAGTTAAGAGTCAATTAGAATTGGTTAGAGTCAATGAGGATCGGTGGGGATTTTATTTGAATTCGAATTTGAATTTCTTTCTAATCTTGTAATCCCACCCTTCCTATATAAAGGGGATGGTAGTCTATTGTTAAGGATAGTTCAAGATATATTTAAATTGAGATTTATATCGTTATCTCTCTCTCTCTTTATTCTCTCTTTCAGCGATCGTCGTGATTCACCCCGAAATCTCACGCAACGTGCGTGCTCTCCTCATCTCCCACCCTCTAATCTCTTCTCCACCAAATATTTACACCGTCAAAATTAATTATTCCGCCGTTGGATTTTTGTTGTTTGCGTCACCAGGACACCCAATTCATCCGTTGAGCACGCCCCCACTGGGCTACAGGACTCTTCCCCACCAGCCCTAATCTCCCGACGGCGCTCCAACCCAGCAGCCAGCTCCTGCGAAGGAAACCTTACCACCTCCCCAACAAGACCCTTCGCACCATCCCCACACTTGTCTCCTTCCCCAAACACATCCTCCCTTTTCTCCCCCGACCCTCATTACCTCCTCAGCAAAGTCCACCTCCCAGGTTGGGCACCCTGTCAAAGTCCCAAGATCTCCACTCGCCCCAGCACACTCGTCATGAGAAGCTGCAGACGCTCCGTACACCAAAAAGACGCCGCCATCACTGCGAGATCTATACAGGAACCCAACGTGGCCATCCCGCGCATCGCCACTTCACAAGTCCATCTTCGCGGGTCGGGTGACCGTGAAGGGCTCGGCTCCCTCACATCCAAGAGCCGCTAGCTCGCCAGACAGGGCTTCAAATCTGATTCATCATTTCTCGGGTCGTCGACACAAACTGTATCTGATATCCCATCACCAAAGCAAGCCCCCATACCGCCAAGGTTCCCCGATTCATGCAACCAGATCTCTGTAGGGTCCTCCAGGTCACCCGAGAATTGCATCAACCCCACGCACAAGATACCCCCTTTTCCAGAAGAAGCAGGGATCCAGAGGGTCTCTGTCATTGGAGACTTCGGCTTCCACATTCCGGCGAAAGTTTCAAAGTGGATGTGTTTCGGAATACAAGGGGTTGTGCCCGACGACACAACTGCCCCGCCACTCGACTTTTGATTTTCCTGGGTCCGCTCGGGTGTCGGAACCGACATCTGTTCCGGAACCGACGCCTGTTTCGGAACCGGCGCGCCTTCAACCTCAACTGCAAGCATCCCCTCCAACTGATTGTTGTAACGACGATGTACCGCAGAAGCTATAGGGTTCTGCTCCACCTTATCAAGCTCTAGATGCATCAACCGTCCCTCCGATCTGACCTTCCACCAGCCCAGCGTCTCCGAAGCAAGATTCTTCTCGGAGTATAACATCCAGAGGCTCCCCGGTTGGCATCTGAAGGATTCGATCCCGACCACCTTTGCGATACATCCCAGCAACTCACGGATCTTCGGTAGCACCCGTGTAAGAGAAGGGATCCCCCTGACACGAACTTGCTCCAGAGATCTTGGCTCTCTCAAACCGTCGCTACCCCTTATGTGTCGCCACCGCAGTTGCGTCCATCCCTCCCGTAACCACCTCACCAGTTCCATTGTTTCATCACCGGTCGGCCCCCTCGCCATAACATGCCAAGGGCTCGCCTGCACAAGGTCCCCACTGAACCGCACCGCCGAGACCATCCCCACGTCCGAGGATCCCAGGAACAAAGTCTCTGCACCGCCTCCCAGCAACGAAAGCACCTGATGGGTTCTCGACAGTGTCGATCCCAGTGCACCAAGGAACCACACCGGAAACACCCCCTCCCAAATGGGTTGGCGAAAGGCTGGGGCCGAACATCACGCCTACAAACTTGATGCGGCCACGTTTCCCTGCACGAACCACCACCCACTCGTTGGCAGAGGAGGCACCGATCGATTTCCCACTCCCAGAGACCACCACCTGAGGTGCTCCTCGTGGTGGAGAGGTACTCACTACCATTCCGTCGTTGCTTTGACAAAAGAACCTCAATCCTTGGCAATGCAAAGAAAGCATGAAACTCTTATGTTGAAGACAAAAGAACCTCGATAATTGACAATGCAAAGAAACCTCAACCCTTGGCAATGCAAAGAAAACATGAACCTCAATCCGTGGTGGAGAGGCACTCTCTTATGCCTTCATGCAAAGAAAGCACGAAAGTCTCAATCCTCTTGACATTACTTGGCAATGCAAAGAAAGCGTGAATGATGTCCAGAAAGATAGATTTTAGTGTGGAGTATTGAACTTGAAACTCTCTTATGCTTTAAAGGTAATTCCGTCATGGATGGTTAATGCAAGTGTTGGGTGTTCGTTTCTATTGGCATGAGTTCTATCTTGATACAATATGGGCTGAAGCTACTTGATGGACACAAACTAAGCAGTGCATCCATAGACATGTGTTTGCATATTGTTAAGATTGCAGTAATGGTCGAGATCATTGCACCATGTAGATTACTGAGATTATGTGAACGTGAGTTATTGATATGGTTCTTGAAACGGATATGGCAGGTAACTAAAATCTATGTAAGAATAGAAGTTGACTCCAACATGACAAGCATGTTGTGTGATTATATAGGAACCTTCAAATGCCCCTTTTTCTCAATGGGTACTAAAAAAGAAGCTAAAACCATGCGGTTGAACTCCTTGTATGCAGAAAACTTCATGACATCTTTCAAGGAAGGGCAACATGAGTCAGTTACTACCTACACAATGCAGAGACACCACAACCTTTTACAGTTATTTCACTTTGCAATCACAATGCCATGACACCCCATCTAGAGTGGCAAGGTCTAACATCAAAAATGCGTTGTATTTCTGTTTGAACCATTGGGACATTAGGGTAGGGACATGAGATGACTCGAACGATCACTAATTACCAGTGATAGACCTCTTGTAAACATCCTTAAGCTCCACGAAAAAAAAAACTAACCACCAAGAAGCTTCAAGTCTCCCTGCAAAACCTTGACTGTGCACTACTTGGCACGTACGTAGGGCATGCCTCTATGAGTTAAATAATGGCTCCAATTCTACTAGCCACCTAAATATTTTAGGGTTTAGGATCACCTAAACTAATGACAAACTTGCATACTTTAGGTTTAGGATCACACAAACTAATGACAAACTTGCATGTGCTTCATTAAGCCACTCTCAAGATCAGGAGTCCAAAAGTTGCTCATCCAATCGCGATATCATGCAAATAAAAACTGTCAACTCCTCACCATTGGTGTCCTTATCGTTTTGCTCCATCCCGGCATCCGCACTGAAGATGGGCTCTACCTGCTTCTTAACCAATTTCTGGTTCCTCACAATCTGAATCAATAACAGAGCCAAAAAAATACAAAAAATTTGATTTTTACAAATGTACATGACAGAATTGTTCATAAGAAAGCATCGAATAGCCAGAACCTTGCGATCGATGTAGTAGATGTAGGGACAAGTAGGGCAGTGGAACCTCGATTTCAGGCCGTCGTGGGTCGGTTCGAACTGCAGCAACATGCCACAACTAGGGCAAAACTCCATCTTGTTTGCTACTTTCGCAGCCAAAACGAAGATCGATGCAGCCAAATCCACGCGATCGATCAAATTCAAACGAAAATCACACAAATTGATCAGGAATAAATAGAACAAATGGAGCCGGAGAGAAGGAGCGACGGGGCGACAGGAGAGTTGGGTTCGTCGGCGGTAGTGGGAGGATGGAAAAAAGGTTTTGAGGGAGGATACATTTGCGTTCAGACCCTTCGACTAAGAAAATTTGCAAACCTAGTCCGGAAGAACATGCAACCAGCCCACCCAATCCACCAAAATTCAGATGAATTTATTTTAAAAGTTCCGAATCCGAATTGAATTCAATCAAAATATCAAAATTAGAAATCCAATCGATTTGTTTTGAACATTGGATATTATGCCATTTATAATGCATGATTTGTAATTGCAAGATCAAGGATAGTGGCTAGCAGATAATTTATAGTCCATAATACCTATTTTTGATTGTTGTTGTTGTCGTCGTCGTCTCTTAAATGCAATCATAGTTTCCTATTTTCTCCAATAATGAAAGAAATATGCAGATAAAAATAGTTCAAGGCTTATCAAAGAGATTAAATATAATTGATAAAGTAACGAACACATTGTGATTACTTTTGCATGGCTACTAAGGAGAAGATTAAGCTTACATAAAAATTTATACCAATCATATTATGTGAAATAACAAGGATGGAAAAATAAAATATCAGGATAAGATGACTTCATACATAGCATATAAGCGAAATTGGAAGAAATTGACGTAAATATAGTCAAATCCTTACATCTAACCTTAAAATACTTCATTGCAGATAACAAAAATATAATGTGCCATCATATGTCCGCTTTCAAAACACATTTACTGTAAAATAAACATAAGAAATTAGTATTGATAATTCTATAATAAACAAAAGAAAAGGGATTCCACTCGTTAATAGCATGTACTCACACACACATATTTGTCGGGAACATATCTCCGACCATCTCTGTTTAATGATCCAAAACCTGTCTCATTTGTATATGAATGGATTTAATTTTGGAACTTGATACGGATATGGCTTGTTTGGTAGAGGAATAGAGATTGGAATAATTCTTTATTTTCATTTTTTTATTCTTCTTTATCCACTCCCTTATTCTTCTTTCTCTCTTCCCTTATTCCTTATCTCTCATGTGTCAATCGAACGGAGAATAACATTTACCTACTTTTATTCCATCTTATTCCTCTTATTTTATCCTTCCAGCCGAATAGGAGTAGTGCTTATTCTAGCTTATTCCCAAATCGAGCGCCCCCTTAGGGTGTGTTCGTTTAAGGAATCGTCCCAAGAATAAGGACGTTATTCCCCTCCCCTCTCATTCCTTGTATGACTATTCCCCTCCTCTCCCCTCATTCCGCCTTATTTCACCTTTGTTCATATTTTCATCCCACCTTACCAACTTTAATTTGACTTTATTTCTATCCTTCCAGCTGAACAAGAATAATATTTTATTCTAGCTTATTCCTCACCATTATCCCACTTATTCCCGAACCAAACACACCCTTACGAGATCTGGATTTCCTTAATGGGAACTGAACCCACCCCAAACACGAATACATGTATATGTACATATATGTGTATCTTGGTGTATTTCACCTTATTCAAGCTAACCAAACCTAAATCCAAATCTAATTGTTGCCAATCCACCTGTATAAAAAATCTCAATATACTTCCCCCATCATTCACTAATACAGATTGAATTGTCTTTTTACCTAAATCCAAATCTAATTGTTGCCAATCCACCTGTATAAAAAATCTCAATATATTTCCCCCATCATTCACTAATACAGATTGAATTGTCTTTTTATATATTTAAATAAATATAGATATTTCTAATCTACTACGTATAAGCTATCAAATTAATGTAAGTTCATGATTTTCACCACACATGTGTTGCATACATTTGACACATTATAATATTATATATATTCTTCATTAACTACATGTCAACATCTTACACATATTCAAGATCATTATATATTATATATCTCTACGTCCTCAAAACAACTTATGCCTTTATTTAAACAAAGATTTGATCTTGTGTTTGGTATGTGTGTGAAGTTTCTATATAGTTTGATTTTTTTTCTCCATGTGAAAATTTAGTGTGTATGATTAATTAAGATTGATTTTGTAGAGGATGCATGTATATTAGCTTATAAGGATAACGATTGGTATATGGGCTTCCAGAGACTTTTAGTAGATGTTTTATAAACGATATCAAATTGAATGTATTCGATTTTGATTATAATTCGTTTAATAATAATTTCAAAAATGCTCATCCATTTCCAAATGCACTGAATATGAACGTCAAACTTTAGTTCGATAGCTTAAGGAACCAAGTATAAACATAACATATGTTCTTTTGATAAAAGTTCAAGTTCGATATATGTATATGCATGTGCTTAATTTCATAGTTGTACACATGAGTTGTTTTGAGGTTAAAAGAACTATGGTATAAATACACAGGCTTTGTACGTAACTCCATTTTGGAGCTTGTTCATCTAAACAAGATGGAGTTAAGTCATTAATGGACTATTATTGGATCAAAGTTGAACGTTCGTTTTCTAAGCAAACTCAAACTTGGATATATTTTATCAAACCTTTATCGAGCCGAACTCGAAGCTAGGGTTGATTCCTTACAATTCATTTCGATTAATAACCCAAGGTATAGGTTTGGTGCATTGATATTGTCTTGAACTCGACTTGTTGATATCCCTACTTAAGGATGAGCATCAGTCTGTGTCCGTAGGTTTCAGTGTAGCCCGACCTATGCCAATTTAATATATGGGCTAATGGGTCGGTTTAGACCCATTTCTCTCAAAAATCTAAGCTAAAACCCAAATATGGCCTAAACAAAATGAGTCGGACTTGAGCCCGGTCGACCCAATTACATTTTTGACACCCAAGATTTGTTGTAGAGAATCCCACTCGTGACTGATTGTTTCATCAACATAGATTTATATCTCAATACATCCCATGCCCGACGACCATGAGATCATAATTAGAATCAAAGAAATGTATCCAAAAAGAAGGGTCAATAACGACCTCAAAAAAAGATTTGGGATATCAAATCTCACCGGAAAATCAATGTACAAATTTGAAATCAAGTTACCAATTGCAATCTAGAAATGATTATATATAATCCAAACTAGGGTGGTGCGTTGGGTCGAGTCGGCCCGGACCCGAACATGATCCGACCCGTAAAAGTTCGGGTTCGGCTTGACTCCGATGTATAAATGGGTCGGGTCCGGGCATTCATATTTCAAAAATGTCAAGCTCCGGTCGGGCCCGAATCGGAAGTACAAATGGGCTGGGCCCGAGCCCCCATATTTTAAAATATCATATTAGAACCACATTAGGGACATGGATTTATAGTCACTTCATATATGAATAGTAATATTATATCATAACAATACATCCAATATTCATGTGTTATGGATGAATTATCCAAAATAATAAAATGGAATCAAAGTGCAACTTCATGGAATCAAAATGAGTGTGGATTGAGCCAAACCCGAACCCAAGCCCGGGCCGAACTTGAGCTCTATCCTGCGGGCATTAGGTCAGGCCCGGGTCCTCGGTTTGCTAAAAAAATCGGGCCTCGAGCTGACCCAAGGACCATGGAAAATTGATAGGCTCGGGTCGGGTTTTCCTGGGTTGGGTTGGGTTGAGGTCAATGCTCCACCCTAATCCAAATGACATTTCACGCACAACTGAGATCACATTCAACAACAACAACAACAACAAAGCCTTTTCCCACAATTAAGTAGGATCGGCTACGTGGATTTTTCGTCTCCATTCAGACCTATCTTGGATCAGTCTCGTGCTTATATCCACAAACTGAGATCACATTCGACGAAAATATAAACTATAGGCGGATATCGTTTGGCATATACACAGACATAAACAAGAAAAAGAGAACCCTAGGGGCTCATTTGGTAACCGGGTTACCCCGGGGTAACCCGATTTACCCTCCACTTTTCATGAAATGGAATTCAATCATAAAACATAGTGACATCACATCACATTGTTTATTTCAACCCTCTCCAACCCTCATAACCATCCAAACAACTACTATTACAATCAGGTTACCCCAACCCACCCCAACCCAGCAACCAAATAGACCCTACGGCTTATCACCCACGGTAATCTGGTTACCTCATGTTTACCCCTGCATCTTGGGTTGGAATTAGTTTTATGGATCTCACAATTTCTTTGTCATAATATTTTTAATCATGTTCAATTAAAAAGTTAACATCGAAATAAATAATAATAATAATAAAATCAATTAATATAATACATAAGTAATATGACATCACATCACATTTATTATTCCAATCCTTCTAATCATCCAAATAACTGCCATTCAGAAGACATTACTCCAACCCATCAGAGCCATGTTCCAAACATCTCACGCTTTAACAGGCAACTGAACTAAAACATATGTACACATATAAAGACACGCATACATGCATGGGCACATTGGTTAATCTTTTCTATTGGTAAATTCCAAGGAGGTTCCAAACAATTTTAAAAGTTATAACAATATGATCCCGCACTGGTCCAAATCACATTGCGTGAACCTAACCATGGAGACCACTCACCACATCGTTACCTTTAATGTGTGTTTGGTTCGTGGGTTATCCAGGGGAGGATAATCCGATTTTGTGTTTGTGTGTTTGGTTGGTGGGTTAAGGGTTGGGAGCAAGGTTTTAAAAACCGGACCGGACATTGAACCGGTTAGTCTTCGGTTTGGTCCAACCGGGTCGGACCGTCGGTCCAAACCGGTCGGACCAGTAATGATGTCAGCATGATGTCATCATTCATATCGACTCGGAAAAAACCGAAACGAGCTTAATTTACTGGTCCGACCGGTTGAACCGGTTTTTCGAACCGATAAAATCGGATAGATATATGTAAATATGTATTTATATATCAATGAAATAATCATTTATAATGTCAACTCTTTCAACATAAAAACATGATTGTCTATTTCGAATAAAACTCTACAAAAGATAGTCACATTTTCTAGCATTATATATGAATATAATATTGTAATAATTTATTTATAATTGCTTTTAGAAAGTTACCCCAAGAAAGTAGTGGCACAAGTTATATTCCAAAAAAGAGAGGAAAGTAACTGAAATTGCAGAAGTTAAGAAGGGTACAAGTGATAAAAATCCTATTATTTCATTATTTAAACCTTTATTTTTTAAAAATATACTAAACCATCAAATTCGGGTCAATTCGGATCAACCCGGTCCAACCGCCCGGGTCAACCCGGTCCGACCACAGGTCTGACCCGGTTTTTTATTTTCTTTTTTTTAAATAATTACCTAAAATCGGTCGAACCGACCGGGTCGGGGCCGGTTCCCGATCCAACCGGTCTGACCGGCAGGTCCAGTACGGTTTTTAAACCCTGGTTTGGATGGTTTGTGTAATATGATTGTATTGGAATTTGAAAAAGTTGATAGTTATTATGATATGATTGTTATTGAAATTTGAAAAAGTGGATGGTTGTTGTGATGTGATTATATTGAAGTTTGGAATAGTGAGTAGAAGTTGAGTATTTTATGATTTTTAGATGATATGATGGTATAATATATAATTTTTTTATGGGAAGGGAGTGGGCCCCACTCGTGGGTTAGGAATGTGGAGTTTGGGGGGTAACATGTCCAAATTGGGAGGTAACCCCCAACCAAATGGGCACTTAGAGTTCGTTTGGTTGCAGGGTTGGGCATGGTCGGGTTGGGTTGGGTACTATTCGTAGAGGTACCCCCTTCCTCACAGTTTACTATTCACCCAGAGCCCACCCAACCCAACCCAACCCAATCCAACCCAACCCAACCCAATCCAACCCTGCAACCAAATGACTCAAATAGTTACTTTTTTAAGTTTGCGCACTAAATTGATATTAGATGAAGACTTTGAGGTTCTCACTGTAATTATTGAACATTTTATTTTTCCAATTACTTCGAAAAGAAGTGGTTTAATTTCAAGTGCTCGACACGGATGGATGTGTCCAGTTCGAGTATTGGTCACCAAATTTGATGTAACTTCGAACCTACGGCAACTGAGCTTCCTATTGTGAAGTGGATGTCTTACCACTGCCAACCAACAGACGAATACGACGAATTCGAATAAAGTTTAGATTACCTACATCTATGTCGATGTTGTGTATATGCTCAAATGTCGATGGTCGATTATTCGCATATAGCTTTTAAGGCGTCGAAACAACACTAAGAAGGAAAGACGCCCATTGCTTCAGCATGTACGATTGATTAATTGAGACGTTGATGCCAATCTTTGTCTTTTTTCCGAGTACGTGATTAAATTTTTTTGTCATTGTTTCATCCAATTAAGTACAAAGAAACCAAATTAATTGCCGGAATCGTCAACGACTCCAATTGGATTCCAACCAAACAAATCGTCATCAATCTTCTCGATAAGTTACAAAGTAGCTTCAAACCTAATCTACTTCTTGGAATGCATTAAGCATACTTTATCTCGAGATATTTCTTATTCCGAGTACAATAAAATTAGTTTACAGTGATTTTTTTTAAAAAAATTCTTCAATATATCTGAAATTGTATTATTCATTAAAAAAATCTTCGTTGTTACATATGTAATAATAATATTATTCATTACGAAATTATATTGTATACCTGAAATTAGTAACGAATGTCAATTCTAAGGCTAGTGACAGTGCACATAATAACAAGTTATTTTTCAAGATTTTAGCTAAACGTTGCTAAATTTTAATTCAATATTTAACATGAGTAGTTGAAATTTTGAAAAATAACAAAAGATAAATGTTTCTATATAGACAGTCGTTAATGATATATTTACAAATATGACATTTGTCCCTAATTTCACGTATAAAGCAATACTTTTTGAAGTGATTAATGTCATCATTATAGATCAATTTTATTGTAATGAGACGGGATATATAAACTCTATATATTTCCAAAAAAGTGTATAAGGATGCAAACAAAAATATCACCATCTTCGTATCCACTCTACTGCATATCTTTATTACGTTTCAGTTTGGTATCTGCAAATATCCACCCTTATTCATACTTATTCCTGAACCGAACGCCCCCTTAGGGTGTATTTGTTTAAGGAATCGCCCCAAGAATAAGGACGTTATCCCCCTCCCCTCTCATTCCTTGTATGACTATTCCCATCCTCTCCCCTCATTCTGCCTTAACCTTATTCATATTTTTATTCCATCTTACCAACTTTAATTCGACTTCATTCCTATCCTTCCAGCCGAACAGAAATAGTATCTTATTCTAGCTTATTCCTCACCATTATCCCGCTTATTCCCGAACCTAACACACCCTTACGAGATATGGATTTCCTTAATGGGATATGAACCTACCCCAAACACGAATACATGTATATGTACATATATGTGTATCTTGGTGTGTTTCACCTTATTCAAGCTAATCAAATCTAATCCAAATCTAATTGTTGCCAATCCACCTGTATAAAAAATCTCAATATACTTCCCCCATCATTCACTAAATAGATTGAATTGGCTTTTTAATATTTAAATAAATATAGGTATTTCTAATCTACTACATATAAGCTATCAAATTAACGTAAGTTCACGATATTCATTGCACATGTGTTGCATACATTTGACACATCTAACTATATGTTAAAGGCCGTGTGATAGGTACTGTTCACACAGTACTGTTCAACTTCTATTTATTTTTGTTTCTGTGTTAACACTGTAACACATACAATTGCATCAAGTTCGCCATTGTTGTATCATTTTAAATAATAGATATGTATATTTTATTTCGTGAATATAGAGCCATATTAGACTAAGCTCTACGAAACTGCAACTGGCTATAGCATTGCATGCAAATCTGCCGTATTGTAGGTTGCTCACAGGATGGAGGAAGGATGATTTTGAGGCGGTTGCCGAGTGGAAGTCCCCTTTTTAAATCTCGGTTCGACTCAAACGGCGAGGCCCTGTTCGTTTGCGGTATAAGGAGGAATGGAATAAGGGGAATAAGCCTCCAACATGCTTCCCAGTGGTACGACTATTCCCCATTATTTCATCTTATTTCACTCTTATTCCTATCTTTATCCCACTTTACCTACTTTTATTTCACCTTATTATCCTTATTCTTATCCTCCATCCGAACGGAGAATAGACCCTTATTCCCCTTATTCCCCATCCTTATTCCTGTTTATTCTCCTACCGAACGGGCCCCGAGTGGATGGATTCTTATTTAAGGTGACAAATGTGTACGGCCCAAGTGGTAATGGGAGAGGTCTCTTAGCAGCGGACTTGGCACAAATGTACTCAGAACATGTTGATGGTGTGTGGCTTGTAGGAGGGGATTTCAACATTATGTTGCTACCTGATGATCGCCCTCGGGGTGGAGGTGGGAGAGATGTTGGATCGGCAGAGTTGTTGGAGTTGGTGCATTCTTTGGGATTAACGATTTTGTATGCATCAGGATGTACTTTTACATGGCGTAATACTAGGTCGAGGTCGAAATTGGACAGGTTCCTTCTTTCCATGGAGGGGGTGGAGAAGTTCCCACTTTCGCGGGTGTGGGCGCTACCGCGTGCTCACTCGGACCACACACCCATTATCTGGTCCTCTGGTGAGGAGGTAAGAAGCAGGTTCTTCTTTCGGTTTGAGCGGTCTTGGTTGTTGGAAGATGGGTTCAAAGAGTTGGTGGCAGATCTATGGAAGGGATGGAATCCAGTGGGTTCGGTGGTGAGTCGGGTAGCGTCAAAACTGGCACTGCTCACGTCTTTCTTGATGGGGTTTGGAAGAGAGGTAAGAATGAAGAGACGGGAGTTGAGAGGAGAGGCGCAGAAAGAGATGGTTCATCTGGACGGGTTGGACGATCTGAGAGGGTTGGATCAGGAGGAGATAGTGGAGAGATCCAAGCTTTTGGAAGTCACTATGATGGAAGATAAGAAAGAAGAGATAGAATGGAGACAAAAGTCCAGGCAGAAGTGGTTGCGTGAAGGGGATGCTAATACAATATTCTTTCACACTATGGCTTCTGACAGGAGGAGAAGGAATCACATTCAAGAACTTCATGTGGGAGGGTTGAGGATCTCGGGGGAGGCACAAATTGGTAGTGCTCTGAGAGATCACTTTATGGAGATGACGCGGAGGAGGTGGGGGGATGGGTGGGGTTGGCTGGGGAGGGGGGTGAAGTCTCTGGCGCCAGGGCAGGCAGAGGAGCTGGTGGCTCCATTCTCAGAAGCCGAGGTGAAGAGGGCAGTCTGGGGTCTAAATGCGGAAGGAGCACCGGGGCCGGATGGATTCCCGGTATTTTTTTACAAAGAGTTTTGGGATCTTCTGAAGGCTGAGATCCTAGAGGTGCTAGAAGAGTTAAGAGAAGGGAACAGGGGGTTCGAGAAGGTTAATAGGGCAATGTTATTTTTGCTGTCGAAGAAAGATCACCCATCCAGAGTTGACGATTTCAGACCAATTGCGTTATCGAACAGGATCTACTTCATTGTGGCAAAAGTCTTGGCAAACAGGCTCAGGGGGGTCTTAGAGTCGATTGTTCTGGAGAGCCAATCCGCGTTCATTCCTGGTCGACAAATGGAAGATGGCTTGGTAGTGTCATCAGAGATTTGCTTACAGTGGAGACGCAGTGGAGCAAAGGGTGTATTGTGGAAGATCGACTTTGCAAAAGCTTATGACTGTGTGGACTGGTGCTTCCTATGGACGTCACTGAGGAGAAGAGGTTTCCTAGAAGACTGGATTTCTTGGATGAAGATATGTATCACTACATCTTCCCTCTCAGTCTTAGTGAATGGGCGGCCAGAGGGGGGTTTCTTCCAGCCACAGAGAGGCGTGCGGTAGGGATGTCCTCTAGCACCCATGCTTTTTGTTCTTGTTGCGGATGTGTTGGCGGTCATGTTCAAGCAGACGGTTGACGGTGGCTATTGTGAAGGTTTTCGGCTAGATGACATCTCTGTGCCCTTATTGCAGTATGCTGATGACACTGTGCTTTTTCTAGACGGGACAGATGAAATGATTAGCAGAGCGGTGTAGTTGCTAGACATTTTTAGTAGTATGTCTAGGTTAGAGATAAATGTGCAAAATCATTGGTTATCACCTTTGGGTTACAAAATGAAGAACTGACTAGAATAGCATAGCTGCTTGGCTGTCAGTTGGGGGATCTACCGATTACCTATCTGGGGTCTTCCTTTGGTGGCGGGTATGCTAAGAGTGGCAGACTGGGACGCAGTTATCCGGAAGATAGAGGGGAAACTGGCTGGTTGGAAGGTGATTTCCTTATCCAAGGGTGGTAAGCTTGTTTTGTTGAAGCATGTCCTATCCGCCATTCCTACTTTCTTTTTCTCTACAAGGATGATGCCAGTTGGGGTGAGAAAGAAGATTGAAAAGCTAATGAGAAGATTCTTCTGGGCGGACGGGAAACAACAAAAGTCAGGAATGCATCTGATGGCATGGGAGGAGATCACAAAAACTAAGGATCAGGGGGGCTGGGAGTTCCGAATTTGGCATGCATGAACAGGGCTCTGGTGGCAAAGTGGGTGTTGCGCATTTGGGGACCATCAGAGGATCTAGCCACAAGATTAATTAGAAGGATCTATGAGGTGAAAGGCGAGCTGATTGCAAGGGCTACTCGGTTTGAATCCCCCCTATGGCAAGGGGTACGGGAGGTTTTGAGGCTCGTATCGTATAGACTAGTGCCTAAGTTGGGGGATGGGAGAGGCTTCCGATTTTGGAGGGATGATTGGACGGGGGAGGGGACTCTTGAGATGCAGTTCCCAAGATTCTTTGCGATGGCGACATCGAAGGAGGCCACTTTGCGGGAACTGACTATTTCCGGAGAGTGGGGATTAAGTTTTGCAGCGGTCCTCTCTGACAGGAGGAGTGAGGAACTTCTTCGACTTTTTGCGGCGGCTCCTTTTTCAAGGGACTACTCTCATCTCAGGGACCATTATGAGTGGTCGGGTACAAAATTCTCTATCAAGCAGCTTTATGGCGAGCTAAGAAATGGAGGAAATGTACAGGATCTCGACTTGTGTAAGGATGTGAAGATTATTTGGGCTTGCAAAATCCCAAGTAGGATAAAGGTTTTCCTCTGGTGCCTTGGGAGAGACAAGCTTTGTGACAAGGTTAGGAGGGCGAGGATTATGGGGCATGACAAGCGAAAATCTGAGCGACTAAGGTAAAGGTACTGAATAGGTCATTGCGACCTCGGTCACTCAGATGCACTTGATCAAGAAAAATTGAACCACTCAATAAAGATAAAATCGATCAAAATATGAAGTAGCGGTCTTGTTATTGGATTAACCTGGTATAGCACCCAGGGTCGAACTCAAGGAGCACGGATTGGCCTCTCGGCCTACGAAGTAGTCAACAAAGAGAAAAAATAACGGAAGAAAATATTTTTAATGGTTTTTAACTTGTTTTCTATTTTTTTGGATTTTTTAGTTTATTAAGAAATTCAAGAAGACCAAAGAAACACACACTTCAACAATTTATTTACAGCACTAAAAATCAGCCAAAAATTCAAACAAAAATATTTTTATGTATTTTATATTTTTTTGTGTTTTTGGTGAATTTTTGAGAATTTTCTGAGGTTTATTTAATTTTCTAAAAATCAAACAGTAGCTAAAAGAGATGGTACTGTCCAGCCGAGCCAAAAATCCCTAGATAAAATATCTAAGAGCTTCAAAATGGCCGGCAGGTAATTTTCCTATAAAGAAGATAAAACGAGGAAAATTTAGGCACCAATTTTATTGTTTCTGGATTTTTAATTTATTTACTAGAATTTTTATAGGTTTTTGAGTGTTTTTAAGTTTTTAGTGATTTACAGTAATGAAAAATAGCCAAAATTGGCTAGAAAATCAAACTAAGTAAAACAAACAGTAACTATTTTTTTTGGAATTTTTAAGTGAGTTTTAATATTTTTTTATGATTTTTCAAGTTAGACAGTAGCAAAAATGAAGGTTTTTGAATTTTTTAAAATATCAAATGAAATCAAAAATGTCCTCAAAAATCCACAAAAATTTTACACCATGGTAGGAGCTGTCCAATTTTCGTTGGATTTGGAGGTGATTTGCTATTTTATTCAAGAATAAAGAAGGGGCACTGTGCACAGGGACCAAAGTGCAAATACCCAATAGTCTGGGGGGTCTGGTGCAAAATACCCAGCAAAACACGTGCCACGCGCGTGCCTGGGGCACTCAGGGACCCAAATGTGATAAAAATAAGTCCCGAGGACTTATTGGTAACAAGTACCAAAAGTCCAGGGGCTTATCTGCAAAATACCCAAAATATAACGCACATGTGGAAATAAATCACACACAGGGGTATAAATGCAAATAAGTAAAATATTTCATTCATTCAATAACATCCAGAACTACAGGGGTCTCTATTGCAAATAAACCAAAATATCACATGTCGATGCACGTGTCCACAACTGGCAGGGGTATAAATGCAAATAAAATAAAGCACAGGGTCCAATATGCAAATAGACTTAAAACGAAACAACTGACTTTAATATTTACAGGACTAAAACGAAATAAAAGTAAAGACAGGGCCTAAGGGTAAATTACCCTTTATTGTGTGGAGGGGTTGGATGGTTGCCACGTGGCTGATCGAGCGGTCGAGGGCAGGTGGCACTCCAGCGCTGGAGTCCTCGGGCTGATCCAACGGTAACGGCCGAGCCACGTGTCGATCTAACGGCTGGGATCAGATTCCTCAGATCTGACGTCAAAGGGGGCTCCAGGAACGAACGGTCCAGATGGCGCCTGGAGCAGGAGGCTGATCCGACGGCGATGGAGGATGCTGGAAGAACAGGTGCCCGACGAGACTCGCCGGGCTCGGGCGTGCGCTATGCTCCTCCTTGGAGCACTTTGATGGTCGGAGAAGAAAGCTGGTGTGCTCCTGCGTCTGCTGCGATGCTCCGAAGATCGAGCCGAGCTCCGAGGAGCTCGGGCGAGGTCGGCGGAGCTGGGCCTCCTGACCTGAATGACCGAAGCCCTCAGATAGGCTCGGTAGCACCTGCAAAATAGCTCAGGAGACTCGCGGGTCGAGGGCAAACTGCCTCGACCCGATTAGGCGAAGTGGGGGTGAACGGTGGGTCGAAGCGGCGAGCTCCGGCGAAGGTGGTGGACGGAGGAGCTCGGTTCCCAGCTCCTGTGCGAGCTGGGTTGGCTGGAGGGGTGAAGAAGGTGCGCGGGGAGATGGCGAAGGCGATGGTCGGTTCCGATGATCGAGCGGAGTGAAGGGATGGTCGGAATCGAAGATATGCGGCGGCGGCGCGATTTGGGCGTAAACGGAAATTAAAGGAAAAGGCGGAGCTAAATGGGTACCTGGGTGAACGGGGAGACTGGGGAGGAGCTGCTGAAGCTCCTGGTCGTCGCCTCAAGGATCGTCTCGCTCCGAGGCTCGGAGCTCACGCTGGTGGCGGAGCTGCGGCAGCTGTGCTCGCCAGATCGATGGGTCCTCCTCCTCTCCTCGCTGCGACAGGTCGAGGCGCAAGCTGTCACTCTCGCGGTCTCTCTGGAGCTCACAGGTGAAGGAGGCGAATGGCCAAAGATGAGCAATCGAGTGGCGGAGCTGTAGCTATATACGGCTAGGGGTCCGAGAAAGATGGGTCCGGGCAAGCTCAGGAGCGCGCGGATCCCGAGGGAGCGGCTCCGACGAGGATGTCGGATGAACGATTAAGGATTCGGACCCGGGGTTTAGGGAAATGGGTGTCGGATCAAGCGGGTATAATTTTGAGAAATCGGGTCGGGTGCTTGCATCCGCAGAAGGTGGTCCTGGGGGGGGGTAGTTGACCGGGCGGTCAACATCCCCAGGACCCAATGGAAATCGGCCACGTGGCTGGATCTTAAAATGAAAAATAAAGGTAGCTAGGGGCCGAATTTGCAAAAACTCAAAACACAAAATATTTTTATTTTATTTTTTTCTATTTTTTAGTGATTTTTAATTAATTTTTGGAAATAAAAATAAGCTATATACATAGTATGTACTATATAGGTATATGTACACAATTAGGGTTTTTGATTTTTGATTTTTAAATTATTATTTTAATGCAATTTTATTCCTATTTTATATTTTATTTATTTATATTATAAAATAAGGAATAAAAGGGTGTTTTTTATTTTATTTTTATTATTTATATACATAAGTAAAATAAATACATATATACATTTATATACATGGTATATGTACAATGTATTGTTGTATTTTTAATTTTGCTATTTTTATTTGGTTTTGATTTTAATTGTTTTTATTTTATTTATTTACAATATATAACATAGACTATTTACAAAAATTATGGAAAGTAATTTTATTTATTTACAGGGTCAAATAAATATAGAAGGGTGGTTTATATACAAGATGAAAAGGGGTGTTTTAATTCTTTTTGATTTTTATATTTTATAAATATATACAAGTATTTACGAGCATATTTTTGGTGGGGAAAATATCTATATTTTATTTACATAAATAATTACACATGAGCCCCTATCTCCCTCTACTTTGGCTTTTATGCGGTCAGGCCCATACTGAGCCCTCCCTTGGGTTAGGTTGCTCAATATTTATTCTAAATATTTCCCTCTTTTTCTTTTTAATCTTTATTCTTTTATTTTTGCACAAAAACATGCTAATTATAGGTTTTTACACAATGCATGCTTTTGATAATTATTTGTATTTACACACATCTACATGCATTGGCAAAGGTTTTTGTAGCTAAAATATAAGAATAAAGAGTGATGAATGAGTATTCATCACCCCCCCTATACTTAACTTTTGCTAGTCCCTTAGCAAACGCTTATTTGAAAAGGAAGTGAAAAAGAAAGAAAGAAAAAGAAAAAGAGGGGAATGTACATGGATCAATGTTGAATGTTAAACTCTCCTTCATTAAATTGAATTATGGAGCTTGATCAGATCTTTGGATTATTAATGTATCGGAACCTTATTTAGACTTAGGCTTAAAACTCAACAGTCTCTAAGTTCCACCAATCTATGGACAAGACTCCTCAATAAACCAGATCAGAACAAGTCTACATACACAAACTCTACTGACTATGAATCTTGCCATGCAGTGTAAGTGATATGTAGCTCCCCACCTCAGAAGTAACAAAGAAACAACCTCCCTCAACCCGGTAACTCTAATGCCTCGGTCTAGCAACTCTTTCCTCGAGAAGCGGGGTATTCCCTTCTAAGTTCAAGTGCAACCGGCTCAAGAAGAGGGGGAAGAAGTATAGACTTTTGGAAGCTCAGCTAGTGTAGCCAAGTCTCCCGCTGCAAGCTTCATGAGATGTAACATGATTCCATAAGCTTTTGCTTTATTTGGCTATATACACTCCGGTGGGGTTATTAAATTTTCAATCCGACCCACCACTTTTTTTGGAGTTCTTTTTGCATTTTGCAATTTTTTTTCAAGTGCTTCTATACAACATATCTACATGGTGCAGCATATATACAAGAAATTTTCCTCTTGAGCCAGTAGACTATCCCTCTTTTGAAGCTTTATTGCAACCCACGGCTTCTGTCTTTAGCCTTCATCACCACTAGACCAAGTTGAGGCGCACTTCCTTCACTAGAAGAAGAAGAGAGGTTCCGCCTAGAAGTACTACCCTCATATGCTACCCCAAGCCAAAGGAAACTGCCTCCTCACCACCTCATCCGTGGAGAGCCATGTGTAAAGTGCTGGTGCAAGTCAAGCCATTGTCTCTAAGAGTCATGCGTGTGTTGTTAAATGCTCTACTTAGGCTCATCAAGATGACATATGCTCATAGCCTAGTGGACTCAAAGAATTAAGTCCTTATGGACCTGAAAAGCCTTAACCCTAAGTCCTATAAAGTTCCTCTTAAAGTTAGGTGGATTAAGATCTTATTCAAGCTCCATTTCTCAATTTAATTCCAGACTTAGTTTAAATGTCAACTCTCATCCAGGAAAAACTATATACATATATATACAAAGATGCTATTTACAAATATTTACAATCGTGCAAAATTTTTGAAAAATGTTTTGAAATCATGAATGGATGATGCATGAGGTGCAAGTTTTGCAAAAAGATATTTACACATATTTACACAAGATTTTTGCAAACTTTTGATTTTCAAAACATTTTGGAAAAATTTTGTACTATATACATAATTTTGATACAAAAATATTTACACAAACTTTACACAAAAGATTTTTAAAACAGTTTTACAAAAATACTTTGTACACTAGATATTTATGTGCAAATAAAAGAAGTTTATGTACCTGAAAAATTTTTAATTTTTGTGATTTTTAGCCATTTTATTTATTAACACACTCACACAAAGTACGAGTTATGGCTAAAGTATATATGAAATATATACACCCCCCATACTTAGCTCGAACGATGTCCTCAGAGTGATCAAGAGCGATGAAGAAGACATAACTCGTGCTTAGTAAAAGGGAAGTGAAAAGGAATGGCTAAGTACAGAAACGAATAAATGGATAGAATGAGAGGGACTCGGTGGTTTCCCCCTATACTTAGGATTAACTAATCCTAAGTATAGCAAGCTGTACATGAAGGGAAATCCGAGTGAAGAAGATACAGAGTCTGCCCCCCCTATACTTAGGGTAAAATATCCCTAAGTATAGGCAGCAAAACAGGAGCAGAAAGAATGAAAAGAATACCCGCAGGTCCTACATCCCCCCTATACTTAGGATAAAGTACACCCTAAGTATAGCATAATCATAAGATGAGAAAAGGGATGAGGGACTAAAGAATAGAATGATATGGACAACTGGATCTATACAAGTCGGAAGAACAGTGACAATCAGGCGTGAGATGCAAAAGATGTGAGTCAAGAGACCACATCTCACGCAAAATGAATAGGGGCAACAATAACGTCCCGTGGCTCATGATCTAGAAATGGCTTGAGCCGCTGGCCGTTCACTCGAAAGGTACTCTCAGAAGACAACTCGGATATATCAATGCTACCATTGTTGTGTACCTTTCTAACCAAGTAGGGTCCCTTCCATTTGCTCTGCAGCTCTTCTGGAAAAAAACGAAGTCTCGCATCAAGCAGCCATACTCTCTGTCCAATCTCAAAATGCTTGTGGCTGATGTGAGAATCATGCCACTCCTTCACTCTCTCCTTATACTGTAGGCTGTTTGAGAAAGTTGTATCTCTAAGCTCCTCCAGGGCAGCTAACTCTGCCCTCCTCTGGTCTCCTACACCATCTGGATCCATAAGAATATCTGTAACTGCCCAAAGTGACTTGTGCCTCAGCTCAACAGGTAAATGGCACGGCTTGCCATATACGAGGCGAAAGGGAGATGTGCCCAATGGTGTCTTGAAAGAAGTCCTATATGCCCACAAGACCGAGTCCAAAAGCTGTGACCAATCCTTTCGGTCAGGGCGGACGACTTTCTGTAAAATAGTCTTGATCTCCCTATTCGAGACCTCGGCTAGACCATTCGTCTGTGGATGGTAAGGTGTAGTAACACGATGGTCTATATTGAACTCGCTAGCAAGTACCTTCACTTGGTCGTTGATGAAATGAGACCCCCCATCAGAAATCAGAACTCGAGGAACCCCGAACCGCGTGATGATGTGCTTCCTCAAAAATCTGCAAACTGTCCTCGCATCAGCGGCTCGGGCGGGGATGGCCTCAACCCAACGACTAACATAATCAACGGCCAACAGAATGTACTCAAATCCCTGACTCTTAGGGAATGGACCCATGAAATCGATGCCCCATGCGTCAAAAACCTCACAGAAATGAATGGGCTGCATCGGCATCATATCACGTTGTCCACAAGTGCCCATCCTCTGACAGTCAGTACACCTCTTCACGAACTCATCAGAGTCCTTGAAGATGTTAGGCCACCACAAGCCGGATTGGAGCACTTTCTGTGCCGTTCTCCTCCTAGAATGATGTCCTCCTGCCTCAAGCTTGTGGCAGTAAGTGAGGACGCTATGGTATTCCTCCTGAGGAATACACCGACGCCAGATGCTATCCCCTCCTTCGTGGTAAAGGATGGGATCCTCCCAGTGGTAGGACTTGGCCTTCGCAAGGAAGGTCTCAAGCCTCTGCCTGGGCCAATCTTGTGGGACTTTCCCAGCAACGAGAAAGTTCACAATATCGGCGTACCACGGGAGTGAGGCGATAGCAAGGATCGACTCATCTGGGAAGGTATCTCGAATGGGATCAATCTGCTCAGACTCCTCAGGCTGCTCTAAACGGGAGAGATGGTCCGCCACCACATTCTTGACTCCAGGCTTATCCTTGATCTCAATGTCGAACTCCTGGAGTAGAAGGATCCATCTAGTCAATCTGGCCTTGGCATCCTTCTTTGCCATGAGGTACCTGATGGCGGTGTGATCTGTGTACAAAGTCACTCTAGATCCAATGATATAAGAGCGAAACTTATCTAGGGAGAACACTGCGGCTAGCATCTCCTTCTCGGTGACCGTGTAATTCCGCTGGGCGGAATCTAATGTGCGGCTAGCGTAGTGGATAGCAAACGGAACTCCATCCCTCCTCTGTCCCAGCACTGCCCCTATGGCAAAATCGGAGGCATCCGTCATGATCTCGAATGGGAGAGACCAATCAAGCGGCTGGAGAACAGGAGCCTCAATCACGCACTGCTGGAGAGTCGCAAAGGACGAGAGACACTTGTCATCGACAAGGAACTCGGTGTCTTTCGTCAAGAGGTCAGTCAACGGTCGGGCAATCCTGCTGAAATCCTGAATAAATCTCCTATAAAATCCAACGTGCCCCAGGAATAACCGTAGCTGCCTCAAATTGGACGGCGGTGCGAGTTTTCTAATGACATCAACCTTGGCCGGATCAACCTCCATGCCCCTGTTGGAGATGATGTGGCCAAGCACCGTCCCTTGAGTCACCATGAAGTGACTCTTCTCCTAAGATAGAACCAAATGGTACTCAATACATCGCTGGAGTACTCGGTCTAGGCAGTCAAGACAGGAGTCGAATCCGTCGCCGTAGACCGAGAAATCGTCCATGAAGACCTCCAAACACTCCCCTACCATGTCCGAAAAGATCGACAGCATGCATCTCTGAAAAGTCGCAGGGGCATTGCATAGCCCAAATGGCATGCGTCGAAAGGCATATGTACCAAAGGGACAGGTAAAGGTGGTCTGCTCCTGATCCTCAGGAGCGATGGCCACCTGGTTGTAGCCCGAATACCCATCCAGGAAGCAATAATGGCTCTTCCCTGCCAGTCTCTCAATGATCTGGTCAATAAAAGGCAGGGGGAAATGGTCCTTCTTGGTGGCCTGGTTGAGTCTCCTGTAGTCAACACAGACCCTCCAAGAGGTGGGTACTCGTGTAGCAATCTCCTCTCCCGACTCACTGATCACAGTCGTGATGCCCGTCTTCTTGGGCACCACATGCAAGGGGCTCACCCACTTGGAGTCGGAAATGGGATAAATGAAATCTGCACTCCACCATTTTGATATTTCCTTCATCACAACCTCTCTCAGGTTGGGGTTCAGTCGCCGCTGGAACTCACGCGACGGCTTCGCTCCTTCCTCGAGATAGATATGGTGGGAGCACACTGATGGACTAATCCCATGGAGATCTGCTACGCTCCATCCGATTGCCTTGCGGTTCTTTTCAAGAACCCCCATCAAACGGGATTCCTGCTCTCCAGTCAGATCGGCAGAGATGATGACTGGGTACATCTCAGGCTCGCCCGCAAGGAACCGATACTTCAGCGAAGTAGGGAGCGGCTTCAGCTCCGGACAGCTGGGCGCTGGCAATTCTGGCTTCGGAAGAAAATGTGTCAATGCTGCTAAGTCTGCCAAATCTGCCTGGGAGAAAGAAAGCGAACTCTCGCAAACTGGATCTGGAGAAGGCTGCTCAACTGTGCTGTCTCTGATCCGCTCTGCATCTACCTCCTCATCTGTAGGCTCAGGTGGACTCAGGTCTGGCATCTGATCAACGCAATCTACCCAATCAGACTCTGAATCCGAGGGATCTGCATCAAACAAGGTGGCATCAATACCACCTTCACACAAGGTGGCCTCAGTACCACCATCACTAACAACCGTGTCGCGGTCGAGAACCGACTCTGCTGCCTCTGTAGTATCCTGGACCAGGTCTGTGCTCTCCAAACTCTCCTCTACTATCATCTTGGCATCAGCTGTGTCTGAAAATGAGAGGATGGCATGTGCTGCAGGATCTGCCCATGCTGCCTCATCGTCTGTGATCACAAAGTCACAGTCCTGGTGGATGTCTGGCTCTGCGTCTGTCAGCTGCTCTGAATCTGTGCTATCCTCTGAGCGTGCTCTCTCTCTGGCTCTGTAGTCCTCGACCGTCTCTATTTGTATACTCTCGCCCTTGATGCGAAAGTATACCTTCCCGCTATCATGATCAGTCACCGCCTTGGCTGTGGCCAAGAACGGACGACCTAGGATGATGGGGGTATCGGCCACTGAATCAGAGATCTCCATGTCTAACACTACGAAGTCCACGGGGAATTTCAGGCCCTGAATCGTGACGATAACATCTCGCAACAACCCCTTCGGCCTCTTGACAGATTGATCAGCGAACTGAAGGACTGTCCTGCTCTGTCTAAGAGTGCCCAACTCGAAGCGGTCGAGAAGGACTGCCGGAAGGAGGCTGATCGACGATCCGCTATCCAATAGAGTCCGGTCGAACCTCTGCTCACTAATCTGACATCTGACATACGGGGCCCCTGAATCTAGCCTCTAGGCTGGTAGACGGTTCTGGATCGCGAAATACGTGGCTTTCGTCAGCACATGAATCTCTGAAGTATGGTTCCTCCTCCTCCTCCTAACTGTGGTCCTGTCTTTCAAAGATCGCTGAAGAAGGGGGATGTGCTGCAAAGCCTCCTGGAGGTGTCAGCTGGATGTGAAATTTGTCGATCATGCTCTGGCTGAATTCCTCCTGCTCTCTCTTTTTTGGGTCTTTTTCTTTTTTCTTCCCCTTCCCCATCTGAAGGGCTCTAGGGAAGGGGATCATTGGGTCCTTCGCAGATGAAGGACTAGGAAAAGGCCTAGACGGCTCGACGGCCGGATCCGCACATACATCAAGCACCACAGTGGGACCAGAAGAAACTAAACCTTTTCCTTTATTCAAAATAGAGTTCTGAGATACATCAACACGAGGAAAGACAACATCTCTATCAAAATGAACACTAGTGGCCTCAGTACCACCTCTGGCTGGCTCTGTAACTGGACGTCTCGCGGCCTCAGTACCGCGGGCTGGCTCGGCTCCTCTGGTGGCATCAACACCACCTCCTCGAACTGGTGAAGCGGCGGCCTCAGTACCGCCGGTGGAATCAGCATCCTTGGTGGCATCAGTACCACCATCATCATCATGTGCGGCCTCAATACCGCTCTCCTCCTCCTCATCTGGCGCCCTGGGTGGATCCTCGAGTCGTCGCTCAGATGAGGCGCCGCCTGCTGGTGCTCTACCGCTCCTAAGTGTAACAAAATCAGCATCAAATAGATCCGAAGACATATCATCAAATGGATCACTAGGAGTGGCATGCTCAGTGTGAACTACCTGCTCAGATTTCCTCTTGAAGCTGTTCGGATTTGGCTCTATCTGTGCAGGGATGGCGGCCTTCCCTCTCATCAGGTCCTGCATCTCCTGGCGGAACTCGTCCATCTCCCGTCTAAATGTAGCCTGTTGGTCCGTGAGGAGGCGGGCTACGTCATCCAAAGTGGAGCTCTCATGGGGGCCCGACGGGTAGCCTCTCTGGTGCTGAGGCTGTTGGAACTGGTGCTGCTGGTAAGAGGGGTAGGAGGAAGGATGCTGCTGCTGGTGTGCTTGGTGATCCTGCTGCTCACGTCTCCAAGACTGTCCCTGCTGCTGATAGGGACGAGGAACGAAGGATGACTGCTGCTGTGGCTGGTGGGCTGGGGGCTGCTGCTGCGGCTGGTGATCTCTCTGCAGGCCATACTGCCCTCCCTGACCGGATGACTGCTGTTGGGGCTGGGTACCTCCACTCCCCCACCTGAATCCGGGATGGTCTCGTCGGATCCCAGGCTGGGGGCGGTCATACCAAATCCTGTTGACATCCATCAACGGCTCTGCATCGTAGGGGGCTGGCGGGAGTACTGCCAGAGGCTGATCCGGCTGGTATACCACCATCTGCATGTCTGGAGATGGTGGTGACTGGTAAGAGGGCTGCTGCGGCTGGTACGGCTCCGCCTGTACAAGGTGAACCTGTCTAGGCTGCTGAAAGGTGCTGGAGCGCTGGGACGAGCTGCTGCTGCCGCCGGTATCGCCTCGCGACTGAAGACGGGGCTGTGAAGCCGTCTGTGCCTCCTGGAGACACATGAGCTGGGTCTTCATGTCGCTCAGAGTCTGTGCCATCTGCTCCATCTGCGTGATACCCTGGCACTGCTTCTTCTCGATCAGCTCCATCCGATCCAACTTCTCGCTAATGATGCCCATATCCGCAGCGGACGACTCTGTCTGTGCTGCTGCAACTGCGGATGAACTGGATGGACCGGCGTCGACCCGTGCTATCCTATGGTACTGCACGGGTCCTGGCTGCTGATGGGGTCTTTGTGTGTACAATCGGGTCTGGGACATCACCATGTAGTTCTCGACCATCTCCTCGAAGATGGCCCAGACCTGGTCGTGGTCCTTGGCGAAATAGGACCCACCGCAAGAAGCATTCACCAGGCCCTGGAGCTCTGGTGTCAACCCGCTAAAGAAGCTCTGCACGAGGTTCGGCTTTGAAATGTCGTGGTGCGGGCATCGATCTGTGAGCTCTCGGAACCTCTCCCATGCCTCGTGGAATTGCTCGTTGGGGAGCATGGAGAAGTTGCTGATCAGGGCCCAAGTTGCATTCGTCCGCCCGAGTGGATAGTACTTGTTCAAGTACTCGGTGCGGAGCTGCTCCCAGGTGTAAACAAACTTCCCCAGATGCTTCAGCCAGGTGGCTGCTCTATCTGCCAGTGAAAAGGGGAAGGAGATCATCCGAATCGTATCCTGGTCCACATGGCGGTCGTGGACAGTACTGCAAATCATCAAGAACTCCTGGAGGTGGAGATGGGGCTCCTCGGTGGCAAGTCCGTGAAAACGGGGAAGCATCTGCAGGGTGTTCGGGGGGAACTTGAAGTCCCCCACGATAGCAGGCACCACTACCCAATGATGCATCAGTGTAGATCCGGGGTTGTGCAACTCCCGCATCGGTCTCGGTGGTCCTCCTGCCGCGGCCGCTGCCGCTGCGGCGGCGGCTGCTGCTGCTGCTGCGGCTGCTGCGGCTCGTGCCTCTGCATCTGGTCCGTCCTCAGGCTCGCTCTGATCTCTCTCTGCTCTGAGTCGCTCCAACTCTCTCCTCATCTCAATCATAAAAGCTCCCTGATCTCTCAACTGCTGCTGAACTGTCTCTAAAGAGGCGATCAGGGTGGAGTTGATCGCTCCCTGGTCCAGGACAAAATGTTGATCTCCTCGTGGACCTCCGGGGTGATCCTCAGAACTGCCGGCCATGACGTCTGCAAAATCAAATGAGCCCAACTCAGGTGCTGTCAAATATGCTAATCTCTCCTCGGGCTCATGTCTCTCAGCACCAAAAGAAAGGGGATCGAGGGGGAACATGGCGGAGTCGTACTCGGGCTCGGAGAGCTGGTCTCGGCTCTCGCGGGCCAACCTAGATGATCGGGTAGACGTGCCCGAAAGCGGTGCAGCTAGCCAGAGGCTGCCTAAGAGAGCGTCTACCCATCATCTTGATCTGGCGAGTAGTGCGGATGAGATCTGGAGAAACTATGATCAGAATACAAACCCCCGGTTCACCAACGCAATGCGAGCTGATGACCGTGAAAGCTCGGTCAAATTATCTTGTCAATTTTTTTTAGGTGAACACACAAGATATCAGAGCGCTTACGTGACCTGTTAGGATACCCGATGCTAGCCTAACCGACTGGCCCGCATGGAAGAGTCGGTAGTCAACTAGAAATAGCACCGGAGGGCTCTACCTAGGGTGCGGGTCACTCTCTCGCGCATCCAAACCATACAATGAGGGGGTTGCTCTCCCCAAGACAGATTTTTAGGGTGAGTGTCTTTTAGGGTCAATAGTTTTATCCAGTCCCAATTTTATGATTTTTCTTTTTAATATTTTTCAAATAGCAAACAAACGCCTAACGAATTTTTCGGTTCTCCTGGTTATTAAGTCCAAAACAGGGGGGAGAAGACGAAAAAGCCGATGCACGATAAATCAATGATGCATGCAAAGTAAGGAAGGCGTACCTGACTCCAGCACTCTACATGCAATATGATCCACGCATAAATGTAAAGACAGAAAGTAAACTACCTAAATGATGCAGGCGGAAAACCGAGTCCCTAAACAGCAGTGCTACTCGAAAGAACGGTTAGCCGACCACCAGCCTCCAATCCAAAGGGTCCGGTCTAGACCCACCCCTCCTCTTCTCGACAGGTCGAGTTCAGGAGTAGCGCTTGACGGGGTGGGCTCGCAGCGCGTAGGCTCGGAGGTGATGGAACGACTATTTTATTATTATTTTTATTATAGGTCCAATTACCGCACTATAGGAACATGCAATTATATTAGGGTGTTTGGATCCTATGAGTTACGTCACAATCAAGCAGAAAATCCTACGGCTAGGGGCTCGATCAAAAACCGCGTAAACACCGTAAAAGGCAGTAAAAAGAAAGGAAAACAAAACCGCGTAAAAAGCCGCGAAAAACTCCTAAGGGTCCCCCGAGCACACCGGTGCTCGGCGAAACAGACCCGCTAAGTCAAACACAGTCCAAGTCCAGTCTCTGAGTGTCCCTGTATTATTACAACAGTAATGATCAAATAAAACCTAATCTAACCTCACCCACCCAACTCTCTCTCGCTCTCTCCTGCGGCTCCGTGCAGAAGGGAGCCGCCTCCGAGTCTCGCGGTTGCGTCGGCTTCTCGAAATCGGCCGCCTCGATCCTCGGGCCCTCGCAAGAAACAGAGACAAGTGGTCAGACCAAATTATTTAAATAATGTCAGGAAAAATATGTATATATATGCAGAAAGCTATACAAAAAGCCGCGAAAAGGAAAAGCCGCGGAAAAACTCAAAAAGTGACTACTAAGCCGTGCTCCCCGGTAACGGCGCCATTCTGACAAGCGAAAATCCGAGCGACTAAGGTAAAGGTACTGAATAAGTCGTTGCGACCTCGGTCACTCAGATGCACTTGATCAAGAAAAATTGAACCACTCAATAAAGATAAAATCGATCAAAATATGAAGTAGCGGTCCTGCTATTGGATTAACCTGGTATAGCACCCAGGGTCGAACTCAAGGAGCACGGATTGGCCTCTCGGCCTACGAAGTAGTCAACAAAGAGATAAAATAACGGAAGAAAATATTTTTAATGGTTTTTAACTTGTTTTCTATTTTTTTGGATTTTTTAGTTTATTAAGAGATTCAAGAAGACCAAAGAAACACACACTTCAACAATTTATTTACAGCACTAAAAATCAGCCAAAAATTCAAACAAAAATATTTTTATGTATTTTATATTTTTTTGTGTTTTTGGTGAATTTTTGAGAATTTTCTGAGGTTTATTTAATTTTCTAAAAATCAAACAGTAGCTAAAAGAGATGGTACTGTCCAGCCGAGCCAAAAATCCCTAGATAAAATATCTAAGAGCTTCAAAATGGCTGGGAGGTAATTTTCCTGTAAAGAATATAAAATGAGGAAATTTTAGGCACCAATTTTATTGTTTTTGGATTTTTAATTTATTTACTAGAATTTTTATAGGTTTTTGAGTGTTTTTAAGTTTTTAGTGATTTTCAGTAATGAAAAATAGCCAAAATTGGCTAGAAAATCAAACTAATAAAAAACAGTAACTAATTTTTTTTGAAATTTTTAAATGAGTTTTAATTTTTTTTATGATTTTTCAAGTTAGACAGTAGCAAAAATGAAGGTTTTTGAATTTTTTAAAATATCAAATGAAATATTTTTGGTGGGGAAAATATCTATATTTTATTTACATAAATAATTACACATGAGCCCCTATCTCCCTCTACTTTGGCTTTTATGCGGTCAGGCCCATACTGAGCCCTCCCTTGGGTTAGATTGCTCAATATTTATTCTAAATATTTCCCTCCTTTTCTTTTTAATCTTTATTCATTTATTTTTGCACAAAAACATGCTAATTATAGGTTTTTACACAATGCATGCTTTTGATAATTATTTGTATTTACTCTACATGCATTTGCAAAGGTTTTTGTAGCTAAAATATAAGAATAAAGAGTGATGAATGAGTATTCATCAAGGCATCAAGATGTGACTTGCGACAGGTGCGGGGAACAGATGGAGAACTCATAACATCTATTCTTCACTTGTGAGACTTCAACGAAGGTTTGGAGGGAGATGGTGATCCCGTGGGTAGACGTGGGAAGATCTGAGAGCTTTTGGGAGACAATAAGAAATGTTGGAGGCAACTCTACAGAAGATGTTACAAAACCTTTTTGCGGTGTTGTGAGCTATCTGGTTGGCAAGGAATGATCTAGTCTTTAAGAATCAAAGATTTTATTCAGAAAATGTTGTGTCTCATTGTAGGGCTCTCATAAACTTTTGGGAGGCCAAGTAATGTACCTTAAATCATTCCCACCTTGAGAGCTCACCCTCTTTTACATAAAAAAAATCTGTCGTATTGTATACGATTCAACTGATGTGACAATCGTGATGATAACTCTGGAGATCAGATTTGGTTTTGGATATGGGTCTGAGACTTATCTTTATCCTCTCCGATATGGGTCCGAGACTTATCTTTATCCTCTCCGCGAATTAACTCGTAGCCCACTCCGAATTCTATATAAAAAAATATCGATGCTTGCACCATCTTTTCCACATCTATACAAACATTTCCCTCGCCCTCCATTCTCCCTATCTAAACAACATGGCTGACAGTGAAAGAGGTGAGATGACTGCAGCGACATCATGACGGACAAGAAGGATGACAACCTCTGTAAGGAAGGTCGCAACAACTCCCATTCCTCCTACTCATTTTCATCAGGTGTGTGATCTGGTCGTTTTCTTCTCCTCCTTCCTCTTCTTGGCGACGACAACAATAACGACATTAACACTAGGAAAAAGAAGCAGAAAAGACCTTTTCTTGCAAAGAAACAATGATTGAGAGACGAGCTGCTACTCGGAGATCCTGATTCATTATAATGTTGTCTTTGGCAGGGCATGTTGACGCTCATCCCATCTAAGATTTTTGACATGTTGTTTTTCAACGTCATCAATATCCATGGTATAGGTACTCTCAGCATTTCCCCTCCTCCACCTGTTTGTCCTCCCCTGCTGCTATCTTCTTCCTCTGTTCTGTTGCAAATTTAGGAACCAAATGCCACGTTGTATTCTTTTGTAAAGATACATAACTTTCATATATGCTGATTTTTGTTTTTTATATTCACATCTATTTTCAGGCATCTACCTTGGGGAAAATATTTGTGCATATGATGGCATTCGTGGACATGGGTACCGTGCCAATGTTTGGACACGAGTCTATAACATAACCATTTGATGATAAATTAGGAGTCACATTAATAACATAAAGTATCCATGGGATTGAATGGAAATAACCAGTTAATAGATGTAGTTTAACTAATCAAGAATGATCCGACTTGCAAAGCTAGATCCAACACAGAATAATAGATGACATGGTGTCGTATGAATAAAAGGATGGAGTGCAGTCTAATTCCAGTTGGTATCATGAGGATGAAATTACCATATTCATTCAGCACACCATTAATTGGATTGTTCTTAGTTACCGATCACATATTTGTTGCATATCCTTTACGGACAAATAGACTGAAAATAAAAATGCAGGCTTTATGCCTTTTTTGTTTTTTTCTAGAGGAGTCCTGATAATAATATCGCATGGAAAACCGGTCACACCTCATAGCTAATCCTACCAGAATTAGTGCTGTGTTTTCCCTCACATCTCAAATTGAAGTTGATCTACAATTATTAATTGCACTCACGGTTCTGCTTTCGTCGATGAGACCATTCAATAATCGTTGAATATAGTAGATATGACAAGATAAGAGTGATCTTATACATGAAAGATGATATCTGGATCTTGATATTTTGCTTAGTCTCTTATTTTCCTTAGATATTGATTTTTATTTATTATAAACAATGATATTAATAGTATTTTTCGTTGCATTTCTTCCTGATTTTCTTTCAATTATTGTAAAGTGGTTTTGTTTGGTAACTAATAACAAGTATGCAAGTGACACACTTGGTTACAACCCCTAAATCAACAACTTTTGAATATGATTTTTATTTCTTCCTGATTTTTTAATTTCTTTCATTTCAGTTGGATGCAGTATTAAAAAATTCACTTCTACAAAATAGAGTTTTTTGTTATTTTTTCTTTAACTTTATGTAACACGTGTTTAATTCTAAAATGTTCGTGTTTTGTTTACAAAAAATTATATTCATATTGTTATTCTTCTTACAAAACAATAAAATTAATATAGAAAACTCGAATGCGTAGGAGGTTTAAATAAATAAATAAATAAAAATATGCATGCCTCAAGTGTATATGTTTAAATTATTGCAAATAGACACACTAATACATTCCAATCCAATGCACGTATACGATTTTCATGTCACTTGATCTTGATTATACTTGGAAGATCTCTACTTGAATAGCAATATGCTTAACCATGTCTCCTTTTCCTCGCCTTATTAAGTTCAATATCATATGCTTTTACTTTTTTTGGGGAAAATTTAAAGATTACGACAAAAGTTGAATTACCCTATCCATTTTGTGGTATGCTAAATTTTATTTTATTGCTTATACATATTTAATTTTAAGAAAATAACTTCAATCTTAATAGTACTTAAGAAAAATCGTAAATCATTTTTTCATCGCACATATTTTCTCGGGGCAACGCACAGGGTGACTACTAGTTATATATATTCTTCATGAAATACATGTCAACATCTTACACATCTTCAAGGTCATTATATATTATACTAGTAGTTATACCCGTGCTTCACGACGGGATGGTAAAATGAATTTTTATTTTTCATGAACAGAGAATATCTTCCGTTCCAAAAAAAGTGAACAATAAATGATATAATTTTTTTGCTACAGTACACCACTCAATTGTTTTTTTTTCTACTTACAGTTAGTGTTTTTTTAAAAGATCACCTACAATAATGAAATACATATACATAATCATAGAAATCAAGTACTATCTATCTTAACAATATGCAAACCATGAAATATAATGAAATTTGTTGCACCCAACCTTTAAAAAAATTAACAATGGTGCATCATTATTAAATAAAAAAAATAAAAGAAGCATGGTAACTGGAAGCTATAAATAGCTTTGCAATCAAAATAATTAACGATACTTGAAAAGAAGCCTAGCAAATAAATAGATCATTTTAAGAAAACATTGATGTAAGCAAGACATACTCGGAATAGACGTATGCATAGGGATGCAAACGGATACAGATATATCCGTATCTGATCCGTCACCGTATCCGTTTTATATAGATTTTGACATCCGAATCCGTATCCATTTTAAAATGGATACGGATATTATTTTGATATCCGCAAACATCCATATCCGTATTCGTATATCCGTTTTAGTATATAAATATAGTCGTAGATTTATTTTTAACCATATATAACATAATTCTCTACCTCCTTTTACCATATTTATATATTTTTAAGATACAAACACATATAGTAAATAAATATCATGTGTTTTCCATCCAATTCTTATATATTTAAGTTGATTCTATAGAGTGTTTCTAACATTACTCGTGTGCGATCAGTATCCGTTTTACATATGTATCCGTTTTTTAAGGATATGATAAGATAATTTTAACATCCGTTAATATTCGTATCCGCATCCGTATTCGTATTAAAAAACGGATAAGGATATGGTAATACCTATATCACTATCAGTATCCGACCGTTTGCATCCCTACATATGCAAGAAGCAAAACCTAGAACATCCATAAGCAAAAAAAAAACTAAAATTGTCATTACATCATGTATGATTATTGGAATCTAAAGAGTGAAAATGTTGAAACTTCTGATATCTACCAGCACATGAAATCTAAAATCCTAGCAAATAAGAAATTGTATCAAGAAAAGCTTCTATGTCTTATGGGGAGGAGAATCATAGTAGGAGAAAAGCCCCGGTGACTCCATCTCTTTGCCCATCCCCGCCTCTTCTTTTCCCCATTTGCCTTTATGGAGTTATTCCTCTCCCGTCGTTCAACATGTCATGGAAATATTTTAACTCCTCAAACATGGTGCCTTGTAGTTTACAATATAGAAAGTTCCACAATATGCATGCCATATAATTTTTTTCATAGAGGTATATGATGCATTTGGCTTATTAAATTTTGATTGATATGCCAATTGTATCAAATCATGGAAATAATATTATTGAAAATTTGTATGCAAAGCACCTCCATTGATCTGGAAGTCTAAATCCACCAAGTTAAGGTGAATGAGGAGAAATTAGACAGCTGAAGAGTTTAAAATAATGTAATATAATGAATACCTTTCACCAAACAGGGCCTCCCCAAGCAATTTATCAATTTGATGAAGAGTCAATAAGAAAATCGCATGCATGCCTACAATCCTTCGCGGTATTAAAAAAATAGAACAAAGAAAGATAAGAAAGAAAGTGTAAGTTATTTATAAACAATATTAAAAAATAGCATATATTTAAACTATTGTAATAAATATTTCTGAACTCGAAAATTACATCAAAAAACAATCAGGACAACTCTTACTGAATGTCTGAACACGAAAATTACATTAAAAAAGAATAGGGACAACTTTTACTGATAGTTTACTTATTTTTGTAGTGAAGAGAATGTAAGAACGTCAAGAAATATGTAGATTAAATTATGAAAATGATAAAAATATCATACAATTAAAGGAATATAAGTAATCAGTATGAAGATAGATAACATATAGTCTGAAGTAAATAGACATACAACTTGAGTGAATGAACCTGATTATAAATTCAGTAATCATGTAAAAGTATACTTGAAATCAGTTGAAGAGCCAAATAAAGTAAATGTATTAAATGATTGCATTGAAGAAGATGTAAAGAGTAACACATAGGTAGTCACATTTCCTGATAAAGATTATGAAGTCCATAACATGAGAAATGAACTGCAACTTCCAACTATAAAGAGTGGACATATCCTCTGGATGAATCCTATATGTGTGAAATATGAAAGAATGAATAAATGCTATGGTAATAAATAAATCTTGAAACTGAAAATACATAGAGAAGAATATTTTACTAATAGTCACGTCAAAAAAATTGAAAAATAATTGAACAAGTAGTGTAGAGGTTTAGATTTTTCTTAAATCAAACTTGATGTCCCTTAAACACAAAATAGATGCAAATTGGTTTCAAAAGAGAAATTCAAATTACCGCATCTTTTCATGATTAAGCGTAAATGTTGATTATTATGTTTAGGAACTGATGTCGTCACTGGCTCTATTAATTAATTATGCAAATGTAATACGAATATTGATTAATCTTGACATTGTGTTGCATTCACCAACTACCATCACATATATTTGCTTCATCCATAGAGTGTGGTTTGTATGCCCATATTCGGGAAGTGAGAGAATCGAAAGGGAAAGTGCGAGAAACACTTTTAAGTTGTTCTTCTTCTCGCCACTTTCTAAAGATTATTGTGCTGATGGAGGAGGACAACACCACCCTTACAGATGGAAAGGGCACTCCAAAAGACGATGTTACGAGCTTAAACACGAACGTTGAATAAAAAGACGAGATAGTGAGTGCACATGCAGGGAGAGAGAATGAGAGAGAGGGGCAGGTGGAGAGAAAGCCCAAGAACGCACCAAGACTTATCCAAGAGAGTGATTCATAAGCTCAAATTTACTTTTGTTGGACATGAGAACAATTTAAATCTTTAAATGTTTGCAATATGGTTCCCTAAAGGGTATACTAAATTGCCTCAACATTATAAACTACAGAAATTTTATCTTACTTTATAAAAATTCAATAATAGTAGTCATCATTGCCTATTGGGATTGTTGTTTGATGTAGATAAACATAAAATTTCTATAAAATAGTTTTATAACCTCTCCAACAATGACTTCATGGGCGATCTCCTGAACATCAACCTCTTCCATGATTATTAAAATTAAAATCATTTTAAGAAAAATTATAACAGGAAGTAGGAACTCCATGTTCCTTTTGGAATTAAAGGATAAAAACTAACGGAATAGGAAATAAATATAATTATATCAGCAACAAGCAAAGACATAAATTGATTGTTCCGAACCTTTAAATTTTTTTTAAAAGAGTATGATAATGATTAATTTCACTATTAGTAAAACAAGTACCAACAGTTCTAGGTACCAAAGAATCACAAATAGTTGTGATTTTTTAGATTAATTTAAATTCCAAAGTTCTCTGACATCTTCGTCGATATTTGCACAATAGGATACATGTTAATTGTTCTAACTAATGCAAACGATGAGTTAATTATATTTATGTGTGTTGCACCATTAAACTACATGAAACAAATACAAATAATTTGAAAAAAAAACATATGCATTAAAGATATGGAAAGGAGACGAAGAGTACTATAACAAACAAACATAAAGGAGAAGAAGAGATCGAATTAAAGATAATAATTGTACATCATATTAACACAACTTCAATCGGATAGCATAAAAAATAAAAAAGACAAAAAAAACTTGTTGGAGGTAATATGAAGATACTGAAAGAAGATATTAACAAAATATTTCCAGGTATTTGTCAAAAATTGTCCATTGTAGTGAGTCAAGTTCTTTGATACATAGAGCATGATGAAAATTAGAGGATGTAAAAATCAATTAGATAAACCTACATAATTTGTATAAGTTACAGAAAAAATAAAAAGTACCATCTCACCAAAACATGCCAATCTCAAAGTCTAGGATTATGCTAAGTAAATATTACAATAGTTAAATTATAAATTATAAATAATTTGCAACTTAGCATCAAATCAAACTAAAAAATATTGAAAGTATTCTACCACTAAAAAGATGTCCATATGTGCACTATCACCCAAATACACAGTATTAGGATTCATATATATGATTTATGGCATAAAACACATATAGTAAAAGCACACATTAGGATTTATTTCTGCATACAATTGATGTTTAATTACTGTTTGCTGCTTTATGTATAAAAAATGGATTTTAATAAATAGATATATTATAAATTTATCATATTAACTTTATGTATTATATTTTCTTTTGGGTATTTTGCAAAGTCATGTTATATTTTCCTAGGATTGTGCAAAATGAATTTTTTATTCAACTAATACAAAAATCACATAGTAAAGCAACATGTATAGTCTATACAAACATGCACAAGGATAATATGTATGTACAAATTCAAAACCTCGTCTTCATCTTGCACATGGACACTCATATTTAAGGAGAAAATCCGAACTTTCGAAAAACAAAGGTTAAAAACTTAGAAAGTTATAATACCCAAATGCATACAAATAATAACAAGGAACATTACAGAGCATCATTCAATTGGACATAAAGAACAACGATATTAAAGAACATGAACACACCTAAAAAATAAATAAGACTGTGTGAAAACACACCGTAACATGGAGGGGATAGATGAAAATTCACATCTTTGATGAACGTAAAGTTGTAGATTGACCGGAGAATCATGAGATGGTATCATAAAAGAGTAAGCAAAACCCAAACCCAAAGTTGCATAATGATAATAGACGATGATACTTGGAGATCGTAACTTAAGGCTGAACAATTATCACAAGAGAATCCTTGATCGAATATTGGAACCACACAACCGATCGAGTATCTTGAGGAAATCCTAACATCCCAGTTCGTCATTGAAATGGAGGCTGCAGCTCACGATGAACGTCGACGAAACCTTATAAAAGAAGAAGCAAAATGGAGTAGGGGAGTACTAAAATATTGGTGAGAGGAGGAGAGGGGAAAGCCATCGATCAGTCCTTTCTAGACGCTTCGAGGACATTACGGGTGCGTTTGGTTCGTGGGTTATCCAGGGGTGGATAACCCGGTTTTGTGTTTGTGTGTTTGGTTGCTGGGTTAAGGGTTGGGAGGGTTTGTGTGATGTGATTGTATTGGAATTTGAAAAAGTTGGTAGTTATTATGATATGATTGTATTGAAATTTGAAAAAGTGGGTGCTTGTTGTGATGTGATCGTATTGAAGTTTGGAATAGTGAGTAAAAATTGAGTATTTTACGATTTTTAGATGATATGATGGTATAATATATATTTTTTTGATGGAAAGAGAGTGGGCCCCACTAGTGGGTTAAAAATGGGGGTTTAGGGGATTACCCACCCAAAGTGGGGGGTAACCCCTAAAGTAACATATAATAATATTGCAGCGATAGACATCATGGGCACGTTACAGCTGAAAGTATCTTAAAACAGAGTAGAAATTAGGAGGGGGAGGCGCTTCTTGCTAAACACACCATATGATAAGAAAAGGAAGGGAGTAAGAATGCAGGCTTATGGGAAGGACATGTGTCGTGGTCTAGTGGAAGTTGAGGGAAATCCATAGGAGAAAATGAGAGAGAGAGAACATAGTGGAGGGAGAGAGAAAGGGAAGAGAGAAGTGTGCCTGGATTAAAGGGACGTTGGGAGTTGCCATAATGGGAGAGAAATATGCGGAAGGGATCCATGTGGCGGCAATTCTTCTCGACCGATGATGGTAACATGCTTTCTTCGGAGCTTGAGAGAAAGCAATATGACAATGTGGAGGAATACTCTTAACAGTAGTGATAGAAGCTTTGAAAATACGATCAAGCAGCAAAGCATCAACAATTAACCCGTCAGTGACAGCAAGTACGACAAGTAGAAGAGGTTTCAATATACCAATAATGTGCCCTTGAGCCGCTCCGGTGTCATTTGTAACCTAAACAAGACCGTTATCATGATGGCATGCCCGAGTCATCTCTTGAAGCTTCATGCACCTCTCGCACATCCACTGATCAATGATCCTTAAGGTATCTTCTAAAGCAAGATATAGATCAAGATCATTCTTGATGGTATCCTTAACCATATTATTGACTTCATTAACATGATGTACTGGTATATTTTATATCTTGAAGACATGTCTACTCTTAATTAAGTAATTGTATTCATAACCTCCAATTAAATATTTTGCTTTTGATAATTTCATAGCTACAGGTATCATCTATTAGTGTACCACTACCACTTCTATTGAAGATTACATTCCCAATTTCCTGTTATATTAAATAGTTTGAATCGTAATAAAAATATTCAACATTTGATGATACGTTAATGGAATCCAATATTGTCGTATCCTAAGCTTTGGAAAATCCGACCATCATCCATATTGATTTTTTTTGAAGTAATAAATTGATTAGGAATATGTCTGTAAAACTTGATAATTTTGGATCAATTTTCATTTTTTAGGTGTATTATTTTGTCAGGTTCGTAGGTATTTTTATGGCATTTTTCCACCTATAATTAAAAATTTTGCAATAACATTCATAACCCTGCATAATCGCGAATTACATGAGAAACCCTGAGTAATGCTTAACTCTTACATGACATAATCATGTGTCATGTTTCGTTTGGAATGCTCGTTATATTTGACAGTATCCGTTAAAAAAAATCCAAAACTGTCCTTAATATCCATTCTTATTTGCAAAACATGCCATCGACAACCATTGCCGTCCCTAACATTTTGTGGGCCCTGGACGAAAGAAAAAAATTAGGCCCTTATAAATTTCGATGAATGATGTGTCCTTATATAATTTCATGACTTTAACATTGAGTTGTTTGCTAAAATTTCGATTCTATAAGGGTTCATTATTTGACGAGTTGTTTCATAAAAAATCGATTCCATAAGAGCTCATTTTTTAACAAATTGTTTCATTGAAAAATTTGATTGCTCATTTTTGATGAGTTGTTTTATTAAAAATTTGATTCTACAAGGCCTTATTAGGACATATAATATTTTTTCTAAATTAAAGGCTGAATACATGTAAAAATAGACCCCTAAAGTTGATGGAGCCCTGAGCCATTGCACTCGTAAACTACCCAAATCGACGTCCCTGATATTACCATGAGATTCCGATTATTACTACCGAATAAATACCTTACTAGACAAAATCATTCTTAAGCGAATCGTTTACTATTCAAACAACTTCCTCCCTTCAATTAATACTCAATCTACAATTGCAATAGTCACAACAGTCCCTGCTATTATTTTCATTATCTCTTTGGAAGAAGGGAAAAAATATGGCCTAAAGTCATTATGCTACATGGAAATGCAACAACTACGTGGGTATTTGAACTCACTCTTATTTTATGAATACAGAGAGGATATATATTTCAATATAGCATATGCCTTGTTATCTTGTATCTATATGTATTTCACAATGAAAACAAGAGCCATATTTGTTCGTTTCCCAATGCAATATATGTTACATATTAGTTAAGGAAAAAATGGGGTTGCCCCGCCCCCATTTTTCCACAAATATTTTTATTCTTTTTTAAAAATTTCACCATGTATATTCATCTATATATCCCTCCTATATGCCATTCGAATTTCATCAGAAACAGAGACGCCTATGTCCTCCATCTAGAACATGTACGATTACAACAGTTTTATGACTGTTAAAATTATATGTTCTAGATGGAGGGCACATGAGGCTCTGTTGCTGATGAAATTTGAATGATATATAGGAGGCATATATAGATGAATATACATGATGAAATTTTTCAAAAAAAATAAAAAATACAGAAAATGAGGGTGGAGTAGCCATGTTGGCTGCCTGCAAGGAGCAACCCTATCAAACCTATTAGTTAAACTTATTACAATCTATCTCGATTTTATCAGTATCCAGAAAAATATACGAGACGGATTAGACAAAAAATCACACATCTTCCATCTATTGTTGATAATCACATAATTATACGTCAATCTTAAATAATTCACATGCAATTAGCTGCGTTGGATCTTAATTAACAATCCGTCCGATGCTATGAAATTTGTCCCTCGATCTACAATGCACGTGTGTCCCGCTATTGGTTAACAATAAATCCCTATGGAAAGAAGTAGTCCCAGAAATTTAAAAGAATTTCGAACTGCGAAACAAGTAAAGAATAGAAGATTTAAAAATACGATAACATAATAATAACAAAATAATTATCGGATCCCACAATACCGCAATCCCCTTAGCCACGACGGGCGCCTGCACTTGACCAGTGCCATTCATCCCTTTCAAATTTTTCGGGAAGAGAACAAAGAAGATGCCTGTACTTGCTTGACCAGTGTCGTTCCCATTCGAATTTTTCGGGAGAGAAAGATCGTTAGAACATATCAACAAAGATATCGAGAAAGAGAGAGGGGATGATGAATTAAATTAGGAATTGCTTGAAAAGGTAAAATGTGGCCGTTGAGAAGAGGATTTCGTGGGAAGATCAAACATCTTTTCCATATTGAGAATCTGACAATAGAAATGTTAAGGTAGATGGAGATCTAAAGAGCCTATTTTTTAGATTTTTCAACATACATGAAAAAGGGCCCCTTAAAGTTCATGGGCCCTGGGCAGTTGTACTTCCAAACAACCCCCAGGGTCGGCCCTGATAATAGTACTAATTATGCTGAGATCGCCAAAGTAACAGTACAGTGAATACACAATTAAAACAATGTTCGGGGATATGTGTAATATCCGTTTTTTAGGGGGGCGTTGTGCAAAAATAATAATAATTTAATGTAGGAGATAAATAGAACGATTACTAAGGGTGTACTTTATATATATTAAGCTAATAAAATAAAAAAAATAATAAACACATAATGGAAATGGAATGGCCGTTCAAAGAAAGAATTAAAAAAAAGAAGAGGCAATTAAATGGTATAACGGCATTGCCGTTCAAAAATGGAAAATTGAGTAAACAAATTTAAAAAAAAACACACACCACAATGATACAAAGAAGATAATTGATAAAAAAAGGGGTTATTGGAACTGTTTAAAAAAATACAAATCCGACGTGGGGAATTATCCACAAGTAAGCGTGGATTTATCTCCTACTTAAAAAAAGACCAATTAAAAAGGGATTTAAGCACCCACTGCGATAATCTTGAGACGGTGTCGTCTCTGTTCTGGAGAGGTTGAAGGTTGATTGGCGTAGTCGCGAAAGCTCAGGCTGCGTCATTTCCGTGGCTAATTGATCAACACTTAAAGGTAAGTCATGTCAAATTCCTAGGAGCATTAAGAATAACAATGTTATCGGCCTTTCAATTCATATCAAGTTGGTACAATAATCTTGTTTCATTATTGCCAACTCTGTAGGATCGATGAATCTAAGAAATATTGTTATGTCATAGCGTAATCATGAAAATTGATAATTATACAACTTTTTAGTTGACTTCATTTTGGACTCTCGCATGAAGGTATGAAATCCAAAGAACTTCACATCTAATAGATTGCTTAAGTGAATCAAACCTAACCGGATTATTAATCATATGGATTATGAATAGAGAAATCATGAGAATCATATGACAATTACATTAATGCATATGCTGCGATTGATTAATGATATCCGAGAAAGGTACCCAAATGAACAACGAGAAAAATATGGCTAGCGAAAGATTATAGCAAGAAATGTTAGGCGAGATGGAAGATTTATAATGGTTATTAATCCACTATAATAATTAGACATTATAATTATCTTACAAATGTAGGACTTAATCCATTACCGAATCAGAGTAATGCAATTTAAGTTTTGCCACGATTTGATTTAATCTATGATTGTAAAAACATAACATCTGCTTTAATTTAAACCATTTCAAAATATATTTGAACGTATATTTTACAAAAGAAATGTCTTAGAAATAGAGGACCAGTCGACCCTATTTAATTTGATGATAGAATCAAAATTCAACCACCTCGAAAGCTTGGATAATAACCTATTAAGTAAGATTATTTACCTTACAATATGTAATTAGATAACAAGTCAAATAATAATAATAATAAATGGTTGAGAATCCGTGTTTTAGTATAAGAGATTTTCCTACCTTATACATATTGTTAAAATACAGATCTTATGTTTAGGTGGTAACTGATTTATTTTCGTGGACGAAGAACCTTACGGATATATCCATCAAAATTCTAAGAAAGGTATGTACATTAATCTATGTCACATACCGTTGTTATTTATACCCCACTTTCTATTTTATTAATTGTTGCAATGGTATTTTTTTATATTATCTCGTTAACTGCCTTTATTATATCTCTGTATTACAACTCTAAGTAATTAGGTGCGAAGTTGATATTTAGCCATAATACCTAATCTATGGGTTAGTTGTTAAATATTACAGAGATAGACACATTATTATATATATAGGTTAATTTGCAATTTTTATATACAAATATGTTATTGAAAATTAATTATTATTTTTGACACCATCATAGTGAGGGAGTAGACATTGTTCATTATTTGTCCATTAGAGGCTTTGACCTGACCGGGTACCGCGCGGACGGTTAATTCCGCCAATTGACCATTGTAGGCGGGTAATCCTACACTACTTTTAAATAATTTACCGCTACGGCGGTTGACTCAGTACTGATGTCCATTGCATTGGTGTTTGGATAGAAGACCTCGTATTGATATTTGTTTTAGTTTAAAAATTTTGATTTAAAGGAACGGGGTGGCTTCTATCCAAGCTCGGGCTGCCTAGTGTCGGTAGGTGGTATTAATCTATATTTGCTATGGATTTTGATATTATGGTCACAAAAATTGTGACATTCAAGAAATTTATTGAATTGTCATTGTTATCCCATGATGATTGGCATAATTGAAAAAGTCTTATCTTAGTTCATTGTTTATTTATTGGTTTAAATTCCTTATTATATGGAATTGTCATCGTATTATCCCTTACTACTTATTGGATATAGTTATGATGGTATGTCTCATAAATTATTGGTGCATATTTAGTCAAATTCATTTGACTAATATTGCTTTATAACCTTGCATCTTAACAGAGGACGAGGTTGGATTTCTCAGCTAAACTAAGGAGTCATTGCTGTAGGAAAGCAAAGGTGAGGAGAAGGAAAACTGTTTTGGGTTGAGGGCTTCCGTCAGCTGCCATTCTTATTTTATAGGCCCCTTTGCGCACGTCCGTACGCCCTCCAAAAACCCTAACCGGCCTTCCCTATTTTTTCTCACTAACCGCCTCCGGCTAGTGCGGGAATACCAAGTCAAGGATGACCACTCGACCATCCGTATGTAACCAACATCTCCCACTTGACCGAAGTGGTCATGCTACACTCCCACTATTCATAAGGTGTCTATATTATAGAGATGTTTATTGCCAAGGCTTCAATTTACTTGAATGCCTTCTAGTTGACTCATATGTTCTGAGTCCCATTAAACCAACATGTTTAATGTAAGTTCCTGCTCGAATTCCTTTTGTAAAAGAATCAGCTATCATATCACTTGTGGGAATGTATGTTACCTTAATCTCTTGTTTGGCTGCTATGTCCTGAATATAATGATATTGGATTTCAATGTGTTTTCCTCTTGAACTATTTGCCCCACTGTTAATCAAGCTTATAGCGGCTTGATTATCACAATATATTTCAACTGGTCCTTTGACCAATTCGAGGCCCAAGTTTTCAAGAAAACGTCTAATCCATACAACATGAGTGCTAGCCATGCTGTATGCAATATATTCAGCTTCTTGTGTGTGTCTTGATACACAACTTTGTTTCTTGCTTCCCCAAGAAACAACTGCACCGTCAAACATGAAAAGGTAACCTGATGTGGATTTCCTATCATCAGTATCCCCTTCGAAGTCAGCATCGGAATATCCCACAATTTCAAGTAATTCGGCTTGATAAACCAATTTTAATTGTACAGTACCTTTTAGATATCGAAGAATCCTCTTAATGGCTTCCCAATGAGCCTGTCCGGGATTACTTTGATATCTACTCACTAGGCTTACAGGATAAGCCAAATCAGGTCTTGTACATAACATTGCATACATTAAACTACCCACCGCTTGTGCATATGAAACATCAAGTGATTTTTGTCCCTTTCCTGGACATTGACTTTTACTAAGTCTTTTTCCTATCACAAGTGGTGTAGGGGTTGGAGTACTATTCTGCATTCCAAACCTTTTTAATACCGTATGCAAATACTTCTCTTGATCTAAACTCAATGTTCTTGAGCTTCTGTCTCTACTGATCTGGATTCCAAGAACATAGGATGCCTCTCCCATGTCCTTCATCTCAAATTCAGAACTTAATTTGTTCTTTATATCATTTAACATCTCAATGTCATTTCCTGCAAGCAAGATGTCATCTACATACAATGACAAAATCATAAACTTGCTCGCACTATGTATGACATATACACAATTATCCAATTTATTTGCCACAAAACCCAATTGAATAATTGTATCATGGAATTTGAGATACCACTGTCGCGAGGACTGTTTCAATCCATATAAAGACTTTTTCAATTTATAAACCATATTCTCCTTACCAATTACCTGAAAACCATCAGGTTGTCGCATGTACATGTCTTCTCTCAATTCTCCATTGAGAAAAGCTGTTTTGACATCCATTTGGAATAATTCCAAATCCATATATGCGACCAGTGCTAAAATCATCCTAATTGATGCAAACTTAGCAACGGGAGAATATGTTTCTTGGAAATCAATTCCAACCTTTTGAGTATAACCTTTAGCAACTAGCCTTGCTTTATATTTATCAACTGTACCGTCAGCTCGATACTTTTTCTTAAAAAACCCATTTACATTCTATGGACTTCCTGGCTACCGGTAAGTCACATAGTTCCCAGACATCATTTTTGTCTATCGAGTCAAGTTCATCCTTCATGGTGGCCGTCCATGATTCTGACTCAGATGAAGCCATCGCTTCATCAAAGGACATTGGATCCGTACAATCCACAATGTACTCATCAATAGCAAAACACGAAACCTCGCAAGAATACAGATGGTAGTCGCCCATCCATGCAGGTTGCGTTCTGGGTCTTTCATTTCCAGCTAAACCAGTGGGTTGATTAGGCTCACCCACAATCTCCAAAGGTATATCGATATTCACAGGTTCATCCTCTACATCAGGAAGAAATTCCCTTCCTAATAGGTCTGTTTCCGAGTCAGAGTCATTATTATGCAAATCAACTAGAGGTTCCAAATCCTCTGATTCCGCTTCCTTATCCTCTTTATTCTCGAGAAAGGTAGCATCACGACTCTCAATTAGACCTCTTTCTTGATGTAGAAATCTATATCCTTTGGATTTCTCTAAATAACCAATAAAAATGCACTTCATTGTCTTAAAATCAAGCTTATCTCTAAGCTGATAAGGGACCAAGACATGCGCTTCACATCCCCATCTACGGAGATGATCTAACTGTGGCTTTCTTCCATTCCATATCTCATATGGTGTGGATTCGACGAATTTCGTGGGAATTCTATTTTGTATATAATTCACAGTCAATACTGCTTCACCTCACAAATTCTTCGGGAGTCTCGAATGTGAGAGCATGCACCTGATTGCATTCATCAATGTTCGATTTTTCCTCTCCGCCACTCCATTTTGTTGTGGCACATACGACATTGTTGTATGTCGAACAATGCCTGCATGAATGCAAAAGTCATTAAACTCTCTTGAGTTAAATTCCCCACCTCTATCCGTCCTAAGTACTTTGATCGATCTACCCAATTTAGTTTCTACCTTAGCCTTATACCTCTTAAAACATTCAAAAGCTTCGGCTTTTCTTTCCAAGAGATATACAAAGGTAAACTTTGAATAATCATCAATAAAGGTAATAAAATATTCCTTATTTCCATATGTTTTGGCACTTAGGGGACCACAAATATCTGAATGAATCAACTCTAGTAATTCCTTTGACCTTTGACCACTAGAAAAGGGTTTTCTAGTCATTTTTCCGGTCAGACAATGCTCACAGGGCAATGTTCTTGCTCCTGTTATGTTAGGCAATAGATCTAACTTTATTATTTGATTCATTTTATTATTTCCTGGGTGCCCTAGTCTCATATGCTATAAATCAAAATCAGACAATAAACACAAGGAATAATTCAAATCACCCTTTATTGATTCAGCAAAAACAGGGATACAAAATAAGTCATGCTCAGGCACAAATTTGCCGACTACAAAGACTTTTCTATCTCGACCTATAGAGACACGATTATTATAGAATCTAACTTCCAGATTCTTCTTCAGGAGAGCTGCTACTGAAATCAGATTCCTTCGGATCCCTGGAGCATAGAATACATCTTGGAGGGTCATCACACTCTCCCCAAGATCCAACCTATAAGTTCCAACACCTTCCACATCCAGGTAGGTGTTATTGCCCATGTAGATCCTCTGCTCGCCCTTTTTGAGTTCTTTGAATTCCACGAGTCCCTCTTTAGTCTTTGCGATATGTCGGGTGGCACCAGAGTCCACCCACCAGCCTTCACAGTCGATCGTGGCAGAGTTACACTCAACCACACCAATAAATTCGTGCTTCTTGCCCTTATTTTCTGGGACCTTAGACGGGTCCGATTTCACCCCTTTATTGGGACAATTGGCCTTGAAATGGCCAAATTTTCCGCAAGAATAGCATGATCCACGTGGTCCTTTTCCACGTTGTTGTTGGTTTCCCTTAAATTTTGCTTTTGTGGGACCCATATATTTCTTGTGATGAACAACATGTGCCTCTTCCTGTTCAACTTCAAAGACATCAGTCTTCTTCCTTCTGGCAGTTAAGTCCTGCTCAATCGCAAGTTGAGCGGGCAAGTCGGTCACATTCTTTATGGCTCCGTTTAGCCTCAAGGTGGTGGCAGCCATATCGAATGAAGATGGCAGACTATTTAATATAGTTGCCACATGCAAATTCTCAGGAATTGCAGTTCCTGTTGTCTGCAGGTCTTTTGCCATCACTATCATCCGATTGACGTGTTCAATAACACTATCGGATTCTTTCATTTTGCACGTGTTATATTTGTGCAACATGAGCTGCACATTCACGTCTGCCTTGGAGTCATACTTCCCCTTGATCGCTCTCCATAACTCGTATGTGGATTTATGGGTTTCAAAAACCCTAATCAAATCATCCTCCATGTGTATGAGGATGAAACTACGAGCTTTCTTATCTATTTTCTCCCACTGCTCAAACAATTTCTTGTGGGCAGCTTTATCAGTATCAGTGGCTTCTTTGCAGAGTTTAGGAGCAGGGGTGTCAATTATACTATCTAAGTTATCATGCATCAGACCATACAATATTTTACGACTCCACATGTCATAGTTGACACCATTTAGCTTTTCCAACTTAGCTAATTCAGATGCAATCAGTTTGGTTGCCATATAGGTTTGTTCTCTAAAAAACAAACCCCTTTTAGTGAGAAAACCCACAAACAATTGATACAGAAAAGAAGTAAAAAAATGAAAGGGAAATACTACTTTTTTAGTGAACCTGTATGGCAAAAAAAACTTCAAATAGGGACAAACAAAGCAATATCTCTTTTGCAACAAAATAAAAAAAAAAGAGAACTACAGTTAATAAAAAAGGTACAATTTTTTTAAAGAACAAAAAAAACTTGTGTAGCGACTTGTATCCAAAAAAAAAGTAATCGATAGACGACAAAACAGTAAATAAAAAAACTTTCGTAAGCTTTATACTTTTTTTAAAAAAACAAACTTCACATCTAATTTTATTAAACGGCACAATAAAAACAAAAGGGTGTCTAATTACGAGTTTGGTTATGCCCGATCTTTTTCAAAAACAACAAAAACGTCACCCCCACCTTTTTTATAACAATATAATATGGACTTGTGATTGAGTCTATCCTTTTAATTAACGAGATGACCAACCACAAAGAAAACTTTAACAACAAAAAAACTGAATAAACAAACAAAGGTTACGATATGATTCGTATGAACAGATATCCGACCAAAAAAACGAGCAGATATATAAAAGAGAAGAAGGACAAGCACAAACCCCAAAAAAATAGGCGTGCAGCAAAAACTTTAACAGCGGTAGCTGTAAAAAAATAGGCGTGCAGCACAAACCCCAAAAAATAGGCGTGCAGCAGAAACTTTTACAGCTGTAGTTGTGGCGTACAGAAGAACTTTTATAAAAAAATATATAAATTGTACCTCTTTTGTAATGCACGAATCGAGAGTTTGAAGACTCTCGGGTCCTCGAAGATGGCTATTCCGAAGGCGGTGGATAGCTTCGATGTTCACGACCAAGCTGAAGCCGCGCGTCGAGGTTGCGAAGCCGGATCGAGAGTTTAGATCGGGGAAGATGGCTCTGATACCAGTGTAGGAAAGCAAAGGTGAGGAGAAGGAAAACTGTTTTGGGTTGAGGGCTTCCGTCAGCTGCCATTCTTATTTTATAGGCCCCTTTGCGCACGCCTGTACGCCCTCCAAAAACTCTAACCGGCCTTCCCTATTTTTTCTCACTAACCGCCTCCGGCTAGTGCGGGAATACCAAGTCAAGGATGACCACTCGACCATCCGTATGTAACCAACAATTGCTTTATCCTAGTTCATTAATATTAATGTACAGAAGATTATTGATAGAATTATTCGTTTTCTTTTTGTAGTTCAGACTTGATAAGTCTTTTATTTATTAGTTATGTTCCTTTATTCTTCCATCAAGTTTGGCACTCTGAATGTTATTTACGGAACCTGGGCTCGAATTTTTTTCATTTTTTTGGGATGCTTCCGCAATTTTTCCCATGTTTCAAGGTCCGAGACGTGACAACGTGGTATCAGAGCCAAATGGAAGATTAGAGGAATATTATCCAATTTTAGGATGACTTATAATATTTATAGATTTTGTTTGGAATAGCTGACTAATTGATTGTCGCTATTCGTAGATGTTGACTATCTCGAACCATAAGCGGAGTCGTCGCTCTCATGATTTGGAAGCACAGAATGCCAAGTTGATGAAGACGGCCGAGGAGCTCTCCTAGCTGATTCTGAGCAAGCCGATCACCATCAGAGCAAGGACAAGGATCAGAGATGTCGCGATAGGCGTCTTGATAGGGAAAGGCAACTTCGTGAGGAGCGCCGGGATGAAGTCACCTTTGAGAGATTCTTAAAGGTGAACCTGCCTAGCTTTGAAGGTGTAGTAGATGCTGAGGTAGCAGATCGATGGCTGGAGGAGATAAAAAAATTGTTTGATGCAATTAGATGTCCGGATCATAGCAAGGTCTCCTTCGCTGCTCATCAACTGAAAGGTCCTGCTAAGGACTGGTGGACCAGTTTCCAGTTGCGAAAATTTGAAAAATGAGAGATTATTCTGTGGGATGAGTTTTTTAAACTCTTCCGAGAGCAGTATATTCTGATGCACTTGCAGTTGATTAAGGAGCAAGAGTTTATTAATCTGAAGCAGGGAGATCTGAATGTTGTTGAGTATAACAACAAGTTTCATCGTTTATTGAAGTATGCTCCCCATCTTTGTCTAGATGAATATTGGATGACTCAGAAGTTCATTGAGGGTCTTCACCCTGCTTTAAGATCGAATGTTCTTTCCAGCATGTCGAAGACTATGGAAGATGCTCTAGCCAGCGCCACAACCATGGAGAGAGATTGCTTGCGAAGAAAGGAGGAGAAGCCACACAACGATCGGAAGGATCGATTTGGGGGGAACAAAAATTTTAAAAATTCTCAGAAGTAGAAGCAAACCTCCAAGCCTGGGCAAGGTATCCGATTTCCTGAATGCTCTTTCTGTCATCGTTTCCATCCTCGAGAATGCTATCTCAAGAATGGCTAGTGTCTGAACTGTGGAGAGAAAGGACACTTGTTAGTGATTGTCCGAAGCCTAGGAAGCAACCCGCAACTCGAGGACAAGATCAAAGGCAAAAGATTCCTGCACGAGTATATGCTCTCACCACTGGAGCTAATGCTGCTAAGGAAGACAAGGTCATCGAAGGTACCCTTCTTATTGATAATTTGCATGCAAAGATTCTTTCTTATACTTGTGCTACACATAGTTTTATTTCTGAGACACTAGTAAAAAGCATGGATACCAAACCAAAACTTTTAGATGTTGATTTGATGGTTATCACACCTACTGGGGGAAATGTAAAAGCATTGGAGTATATTCAAGATGCACAATTGGTAATTGAGGGTCATGAGCTACCTAGTGACCTCATTGTCATGAAGATGACAGATTTTGATATTATCCTTGGGATGGATTGGCTTTCCCGATATCATTGTATTATTGATTGCTGTAAGAAAAGGGTGATCGTTGCAAGCCATCAGTTCCTTGGGATCGTTATTAAAGGGCATGGTACCGTCTCTGAGCGGTGCATTATTTCTACCATGAAGGCACATCGCATGATCTTAAAAAGGCGAGAAGCTTATCTTGCCAACATTATAAAGGTTGAGCCATCAACCATATCATTGTCGGATCTCAACGTTGTTCGGAAGTTTCCCGATGTCTTTCCGGAAGAATTGCCTAGACCCCCACCTCAGCGAGAGATTGATTTCACTATTGAGATGGTTCCTGATACTGTACCAATATCTAAGGGACCATATCGCATGGCTCCTGCTGAACTATTGGAATTAAAGAAGCAACTTGAAGAGTCGCTTGACTTGGGATTTATCAGGTCCAGTATGTCACCATGAGGTGCACCTGTTTTATTTGTTAGAAAGAAAGATAGATCACTTCGCTTATGCATTGATTATCGATTGCTAAATTAGGTGACTGTCAAGAATAAATATCCGTTACCACATATAGATGATTTATTTGATCAGCTCCAATCAGCAAAGGTCTTCTCGAAGATTGATTTGTGATCTGGCTATCATCAATTGAGGATTCGAGAGGAAGATATCTCGAAGTCTGCTTTCCGAACACGCTATGGGCATTACGAGTTTTGTGTGATGCCATTCGGATTGACTAATGCTCATGCCGCTTTTATGGATCTTATGAATCGGGTCTTTTGACCATTCTTAGATCACTTCGTCATTGCCTTTGTTGATGATATTCTTGTTTATTCTAAAAGTGTTGAGCAACACGGGAAGCATTTGAGAATCGTATTGGAGACTCTGAGGCAGGACCAACTTTATGCTAAATTCTCCAAGTGTGAATTTTGGTTGGAATAGATCATGTTCCTTGGGTACATTATTTCCAAGGATGGGATTTCTGTTGATCCAGCCAAAGTCGAGGCAGTCTCAGAATGGAATCAACCTCAGAGCGTGACAGAAATTAGAAGATTTCTTGGTTTACCAAGACATTATCGTAGATTCATTCGTGATTTTTCAAAGATTTCACTTCCTCTTACCGAATTGACTAGAAAAGGAACTAAGTTTGAATGGTCTTCTGCATGCGAGCATAGCTTCTAAGAATTGAAGAGGAGGTTAACCACCGCTCCTATCTTGACATTACCCTCAGGTAATGGAGGTTTTGTCATTTACGTTGATGCATCCCTAAATGGCTTGGGTTGTGTGTTGATGCATAATGAAAAAGTTGTAGCTTATGCTTCAAGGCAGCTAAAGATTCATGAAAATAATTATCTTACGCATGATCTAGAGCTTGCATCTGTGGTTTGCATTAAAGATCTGGCGTCACTATCTTTATGGTGAGAAATTTGAGGTCTTCTCTGATCACAAAAGCCTCAAATACATCTTCTCTCAAAGACTTGAATATGCAACAAAGGAGATGGATGGAATTTCTTAAAGACTATGATTTCTCTATTGCTTACCATCCAGGTAAAGCAAATGCTGTAGCAGATGCCTTGAGCCGAAAAGGCTATGCGATGTCTGCAAGTTTGATGATCAAAAAGTGGAAGTTGATTGATGATTTGGTCTCTTGGAATCCTTTCAAGGAAGGAGACAAGATTATCTTATCTAGCATCCACATACATCCGGTGATAGAAGAGAAAATATTGAGATCTCAAAAGGAAGATCCCGAGTACCATGTTTTAGCTAAGAAGAGTCAAGGAGAGAGTTCAGAATTGTTCATTGCTCCATATGGTGGCATTAGATTCAGGAATCGCTTATGGGTTCCTCCGCAGGTAGAGTTGAAGCACGAGATTCTGGCTGAAGCTCATCGTTCAAAATTCATTGTGCATCCTGGAAGTACAAAGATGTATAAGGATCTCCAACAGAAGTTTTGGTGGAAAAATATGAAGAAGGAAATTGCAGAATTCATTTCTTGTTGTTTGGTGTGTCAGCAAATTAAAGCTGAGCATCAAAGACCAACTGGGCTTTTTGAGCAGTTAGAGGTTCTATAATGGAAACAGGAACACATCACCATGGACTTTGTGATGGGTCTTCCGAAGACTGTGGCAACTAATTATGATGCTATATGGACAGATTGAAGAAATATGCCCATTTCTTGCCAATGAAGAAAAAAGAGTCAGTTGCAAGCTTAACAAATTTATACATGAACAATATTGTGAAGCTTCATGGTATACCTGTCTCTATTGTTTCTGATCGAGATCCAAGATTTACCGGGACATTTTGGAAAAAAAACTTCAGGAGGCTTTCGGTACAAAGCTGAAGTTTAGTACTGCATTCCATCCTTAGACAGATGGTTAATCTGAAAGAACTATTCAGGTCCTCGAGGATATTCTTAGAGCATGTTCTTTGGATTATGCTCGATGTTGGGATAAGAATCTTCCACTTATTGAATTCGCCTATAACAACAGTTATTAGGGTAGCATTTGAATGGCTCCGTATGAGGCTCTCTATGGGAGACCTTGTAGATCACCTCTTTGTTGGAGCGAGGTAGGTGAAAGAAGATTGCTCAGAGCAGAACTTGTGCAAAAGTGTACAGATAAGATTGACCAAATTAAGAAAAGGCTCTTAATTGCTCAAAGTAGACAAAAGAGCTATGCAAATAACCGTCGTAGAGAACTAGAATTTGCAGGTGGTGATCATGTCTTTTTCAGGATTTCTCCGACCCGTGGTGTATTGAGATTTGGATGAAAGGGAAAACTTAGTCCACGATACATTGGTCCTTTTGAGATATTGGATAGAGTAGGTGAGGTTGCCTACCGCATTGCACTACCACTACAGTACACACGCATCCACAATGTCTTCTATGTCTCCATGTTGCGAAAATATATTCAGATCCATCTCATCAGATTCATTATGAGCCTGTCAAGATTCATAAAAATTTATCGTATGAAGAGCGCCTTTCACACATTGTTGATCGCCAAGAACACCAATTGCGAAGGAAGACTATCAAGATGGTAAACGTTGCTTGGCATAACCATTCAGAAAGAGAGGCCACATGGGAACTTAAAGACGAAGTTCGAGAGAAATATCCTGAACTTCTAGGTATGCCTATTAATTTCGAGGACGTAATTTCTTTTAGGGGGTAGAGTTGTAATATCCTTTTTTAGGGGGCGTTGTGCAAAAATAATAATAATTTAATGTAGGAGATAAATAGAACGATTACTAAGGGGTGTACTTTATATATAAGCTAATAAAATAAAAAAATAATAAACACATAATGGAAATGGAATGGCCGTTCAAAGAAAGGATTAAAAAAAAGAAGAGGCAATTAAATGGTATAACGGCATTGCCGTTCAAAAAGGGAAAATTGAGTAAACAAATTAAAAAAAAACACACACCACAATGATACAAAGAAGATAATTGATAAAAAAAGGGGTTGTTGGAACTGTTTAAAAAAAATACAAATCGGACGTGGGGAATTATCCACAAGTAAGCGTGGATTTATCTCCTACTTAAAAAAAGACCAATTAAAAAGGGATTTAAGCACCCACTGCGATAATCTTGAGACGGTGTCGTCTCTGTTCTGGAGAGGTTGAAGGTTGATTGGCGTAGTCGCGAAAGCTCAGGCTGCGTCATTTCCGTGGCTAATTGATCAACACTTAAAGGTAAGTCATGTCAAATTCCTAGGAGCATTAAGAATAACAATGTTATCGGCCTTTCAATTCATATCAAGTTGGTACAATAATCTTGTTTCATTATTGCCAACTCTGTGGGATCGATGAATCTAAGAAATATTGTTATGTCATAGCGTAATCATGAAAATTGATAATTATACAACTTTTTGGTTGACTTCATTTTGGACTCTCGCAAGAAGGTATGAAATCCAAAGAACTTCACATCTGATAGATTTTATTAATCGTATGGATTATGAATAGAGAAGTCATGAGAATCATATGACAATTACATTAGTGCATATGCTGCAATTGATTCATGATATCCGAGAAATGTACCCAAATGAACAACGAGAAAATATGGCTAGCGAAAGATTATAGCAAGAAATATTAGGCGAGATGGAAGATTTATAATGGTTATTAATCCACTATAATAATTAGACATTATAATTATCTTACAAATGTAGGACTTAATCCATTACCGAATTAGAGTAATGCAATTTAAATTTTACTACGATTTGATTTAATCCATAATTGTAAAAACATAACATCTGCTTTAATTTAAACTATTTCAAAATATATTTGAACGTATATTTTACAAAAAAATCTGTCTTAGATATATAGGACCAGTCGATCCTATTTAATTTGATGATAGAATCAAAATTCGACCATCTCGAAAGCTTGGATAATAACCTATTAAGTAAGATTATTTACCTTACAATATGTAATTAGATAACGAGTCAAATAATAATAATAATAATAATAATAAATGGTTGAGAATCCGTGTTTTAGTATAAGAGATTTTCCTACCTTATACATATTGTTAAAATACAGATCTTACGTTAGGTGGTAACTGATTTATTTTCGTGGACGAAGAACCTTACGGATATATCCATCTCAAAATTGTAAGAAAGGTATGTACATTAATCTATTTCGCATACCGTTGTTATTTATACCCCACAATCTATTTTATTAAATATTGCAATGGTATTTTTTATATTATCTCGTTAACTGCTTTGATTATATCTCTATGTTACAACTCTAAGTAATTAGGTGCTAAGTTGATATTTAGTCATAATGCCTATCTATGTGTTAGTTGTTAAATATTACAATGATAGACACATTATTATATATATAGGTTAATTTGCAATTTTTATGTCCAAATATGTTATTGAAAATTAATTATTGTTTTTGACACCATCATTGCGAGTGAGTAGACATTGTTCATTGTTTGCCCATTAGAGGCTTTGACCTGGCCGAGTGCCGCACAGACGGTTAATTCCGCCAATTGACCGTTGTAGGCGGGTAATCCTACACTACTTCCAAACAATTTTCCGCTACGACGGTTGACTCAGTACTGATGTCAATTACATTGGGGTTTGGATAGAAGACCTCGTATTGATATTTATTTTAGTTTAAAAATTTTGATTTAAGGGAACGTGGTGGTTTCTATCCAAGTTCGGGCTGCCCGGTGTCGGCAGATGGTATTGATCTATATTTGCTATGGATTTTGATATTATGATCACAAAATTTGTGAGATTCAAGAAAATTTATTGAATTGTCATTGTTATCCCATGATGATTGGCATAATTGAAAAAGTCTTATCATAGTTCATTGTTTATTTATTGATTTAAATTCCTTATTATATGGAATTTTCATCGTATTATCCCTTACTACTTATTGCATATGGTTATGATGGTATGTCTCATAAATTATTGGTGTATATTTAGTCAAATTCGTTTGACTAATATTGATTTATAACCTTGCAGATTAACGGAGGACGAGGTTGGGTTGCTCAGCTAAACTAAGGAGTCATTGCTTTATCCTAGTTCATTAAGATTAATGTACGGAAGATTATTGATAGACTTATTTTTTTCTTTTTGTAGTTCAGACTTGATAAGTCTTTTTTTTATTAGTTATGTTCCTTTATTCTTCCATCATGTTTGGCACTCTGAATGTTATTTATGAAATATTGAGTTTTTATCTCGTTCCTAGACTCGAATTTTTTTTGCTTCCGCATTTTTTCACATGTTTCTTTCGAAGATCGGAACGTGACACTATGAACAATGGCTAAGCAAGAACTATTCAAAGCTCTGTAATTAACGTAGAGACTGAGAATGGATGTGATGTTTGTTTAAATGTTGTTATAATTATAATTTGAATATTTTTTTTATGTTGATTCCTTTGACATCCGTGATATTTTTGCTGTTCCGAACTATTTCCAGCACCATAAGTTTTATTTTAAACGATGAATACCAATCTTTTTTAGAAAAAAAGAAATCATGCTTATCGGTTGAGCTACAATTTCTCTATGAAAGGTTGAGTAACGGACCCTTTAAATTCCTCAAAGGTTGGTGAGAAATATATTCCTAAGAGCAATACCATCTCTGCAAATATTGGTCGCCTAGATTTGCTCATTTGATGAATAACAAGAATAAAGGAATGAAGCATTCCTCTTTTAGTCGAAGACATGAGATGGAACAGCTATGATGTTTGAGAGTACTTTCCAAACGAGGGATAAGGAATAAATAATATGTGATGTTTATTCTTCTTCCTTCTTGTTCTTGGGGTGAGAGAGATCGATGCTGAGCATGATGTAACTATCTTATCCAATGATTACTTGTTCATGATAAAGTTTCTTTATTCTGGTATAAAAAGACATCCTCGTACAAACATGATCGTAGATTTATACAATTCTCCGGTTTTGACCGAAAAAGCTACTCAGCTCATAGGTGAAGGGTGTAAAGTCATTTTTCTAGATGCAAATAGTTGGATACATATACGGGTGTAGTTCTTACCATATCCTTCTCCATTTCTTAATACAAAGATGAATGCGAATATATATATATATATTGATGGATATAAAAACTATATTATATATCTTAAGAAAACAGATATGAATGTAAAACATATGCATAGAATTACTCTATAAATTAGCATGCACGCACACAAACAAACACACGCGCTTGCAGAGCACATCACACCCAAAGCACACAGTACACCTATACAGTCCACAACACATGCACGCCCATACGCCCATGCCCATGTAAACGTACATTGGATGGGGAACAAGAAATAAATATACAAAATGTATTTAATTCATAACAATTATATGAAATATAGTGAAAGAAGATATAGAATTATGTTATATATAATTAAAAATAAATCTAAACATATATTTATATATGAAATATGTTTATGTATAGATAGATAGATACTTGCGAATATCAAATTGATATCCATATCCATAAGATGGCTACGCCGACAGATCAAATACATTTACATCCTTGGTTACAGTAGTCAACGTTGCCTTATAACGCGCCAAATTAATTATTGGATCAATTAATACAAATAATTAACTCACCAAGGCGGTGTCTGACAATGATAGTGGGAAGGTGTACTTTCACGTCAAGCGTGAAAGTGTACAAATAGAGACGATCGAGGAGACCACAACTAGAGATTCAGAGTGCTCAGATAAGATGATCGACTTAGAGTGGATGACAGAGGCATATATAGACATCCACCAAGAGTGTGACTTTGTGATTACATATGATGAAGCAGTTTGGGCAGATCCAACATCACGAGCTCTTACCACATCTTCAGACAGTGTAGATTCACAGATCATGGTAGATGAGAGTTCGGACAACACACTCATGGCACATCATTGTGCAATATATTTGTATAAAATAATCAATATATTTATTCCATATATTTTCCACTTTCTTATATTTTACAAATTTGTAAATATTTTTTAAATACATGTATATAATAAAAATAAATTAAAACCATAAAAAATAAAGTAAAATAAATATTATACTTTAATAGATAAGTAAAACCACTTATATTATACATATATTGTACATGTACCTATCTATTTAAGTAAATAAATAACTTTAGAAAAATAAAATAAAATTATGTACATGTGTATTTAAATAACTTATAAATATATAAATTATGTATATAAAATAATAAAATAAAAAACAAAATAAAAATGCATAATATAGGAAAATATACCTATAATTATACATGTAAAAATTAACACCTAATAAATAAACTTATAAAAAATAAAAATAACAATAAAATACAACATAAAATAATAACACAATTTTTTTGTTTTGAATTTTATTTAAGTACATCATTTATTTTTATTTCAATTTTTTAATTCTTTTATTTCTTCTTTTGTCATCTAGAGTCCTGCGTGGATCAATGGCAGATAGGTCCTAGTTGACCTCCGTCAACTATCTTACCTCCCTAGGTCTATGCATATCAGGCACTACACCCTCTTCTTCCTTGAATTTTCCCCCCTAATTCATTGCCCAATGAAACTCAATTTCTTCGTGATAGTTGCTTCTTGATCTATGATATTTTACACCCAAGAGATTCTTGGACTTTGGAGCCTCAATTCGAGCCACATCCTTGGACAAACATCGCTCAATAGAAATAACGTGGTTGATCCCCATTTCAAACTTGATCCTTCTTTAAGACCTTAAATCCTCAGATCCATAGCCAGACAGGTTGAGCTCAGTGACATGGAGCTTCTTATCGACCTACATTGCGTGGAAGGGTCGGGGGAAGCGATCCAAGCCCTCACCAAAGATGCTCCCCGTCCTCAGATTGGTGAGCTCCATTTTTTCTTGACTTTTCCATTCTTAACATCAGCAGTAGCATATGTAGGGTTTTAATTTTGTGTAATTTTGTCTGGTATTTCATAAAATTCAAACTTCACCAAAGCTTCAATCTTCGGCCATTGTTTCTCGTCGTGTCAACTTAGTCTCGGCCTACATACCACCTCCTCACCTTGCTCTCTTCGCGTTCTTTCATCCCAGCTCATCTCCCTCTCAGACCTCGCACAAAATTGAGCAATTTTGCTCCTCCTCTGCTGTTTGCCATAGCATCTCCGCCTTATTCCATCTCCTCACATTTTAGCCCTAAAAAGATGCCCAGATCCATGTCTGGTGTGTTTCAGAGCATCCGGAGCGGGTATAAAATAACCCTACAAATTTAGATCGTTGAAGCCTTATACAACGTCTTGGTTTCGTGGTGTAGTTGGTTATCACGTCAGTCTAACACATTGAAGGTCTCCGGTTCGAGTCCGGGCGAAGCCATTTTTAATTTTTTACCGGTTCGAGTCCATTTGTAGTATATCAGAAGCACATAAGGTATAAGCCGCTCACCATTGATGTTCCAAAGCCCGGAATATAGAACACCATTTTTTTCACGTATTTATTGCCTTCTCATCTATTCACTTGAACAAATCATCTCTCCTTGTAGCTGTGATGACATGTCCCGTCTCTTGTAATACTTGGGGATGCACATGGACCGGATTGGATCGGCTTTTAGCTTAATACGTATCCAATTCGATGTTAATGCATTTAAACTTTTTCTAATTCTATCCTATTCATCAAATATTTAAATCCATCATATAGAAATCAAATTTATTTTCTTGATGATATTTATAGGCAAAATATGCATTTTTTTAAAAATTATCATGTTTGTATATTAATTTAAAAAGGAAGAGAATTCAAGTAATTCTTGTTTATTTGTGGATGAGTTTAGTATGTTTTAATATGTGGTTGATCTAGTTTCATTCCATGGATAATGTCGCAAGTTGAAAAAAGCAAAAGATAAGAAGCGAAAAGGTCAAGAATAACAAATGAACATGGGAGACAATGTCCCAAACCTATTTCTTTTTTATAGGAACCAGACAAGTAGTTGTATAGAACCCCTCTAATGGTCTGATGGTAGAAGCAGTGGCTCCTACTTTAAAGGAACAGGGTTCGAATCCTACTAGTGAAAAAATTAAAAAAAAGAAAAAAAAAGACAAGTAGTTGTATGCTTAGGACATATGATATTACATTGAAAGGAGACAACGTTGTGCAAAATGGCCATCAACATCATAAAAGACAAGAAATACAACAGTGTCACGACAGTGATGTGACAAGGGAGGATTGTTGGTAGTCTGGGAGTTGAATATCAACAGTCGAGAGTGAAATGAGAGGGAGAGAGTACTGCGTGGGGAATAGCCAAATAGAGTCCACAACTTTACAAATCACTTGTATTTTATAAGTCTAAAAATTTAGTGGTTGTATGAGGACTTCTATGCATTGTTGATATAAAAAAAGAGATTAATGGAATCACTAATGTCCTTTTGAAAAATTGGGAATGAATGCAAATAAATACATACTCACATGCGTACGTACTTACATATACACACACATACATACATATACACATGTTAACGAATTAACATATTGTATCACATTAGATTTTGATTATGATCCAATGCAATCCATACTATAGCAGATTTGAAAATTTTCAATTCAATCCACTAGAATTATAAAACCAAACTAACCCAATCCAATGACATTAGATTTTGGATCAGATTACAGATTTTATCCACATCCCGCCTATCATCCAATATGGCACTTGCCACAGATTCTTGGAAATTTTTTTTCTAGAAAATATTCACTTAGGGCCCGTTCGGTAGGAGAATAAGCAAGAATAAGGATGGGGAATAAAGGGAATAAGGGTCTATACTCCGTTCGGCTGGAGGATAAGAATAAGGAGAATAAGGTGAAATAAAGGTAGGTAAGGTGGGATAAAGATAGGAATAAGAGTGAAATAAGATGAAATAATGGGGAATAGTCGTACCACGGAGAAGCGTGTTGGAAGCTTATTCCCCTTATTCCATTCCTCCTTATGACCCAAACGAACAGGGCCTTAAAGAGGATGACCTCCCGTTGCAGCAGGATTCAACGGTGCAACATCAGAGTGTGGTGGTGTGAAATGGCGCACTGCAGGTGTGTGAGATGGCGCATAGCGATGGTGTCGATGCGCAATGGTGGTGGCACAACGATAATGGCAACCATGGTGGCACACAACGAGGACATGAGGGTCTTGTGCACAACCATAAATGGCAAAAAAATGGTAATGACAAGTAATGTATAACATGCTCTGAAGTCCTGACATAAAAATAACCTAAAAGCATGACAGGTCCTTAGCTCATGGCAGGTTAACCTAAAAACCTACCAAGAGTTCCAAGTAAATTTTGACATGTCCTTAAACACAATATGTTGGCAGAAAGACCTGCATTCAGAACTAAAAATATATCATTCCCATCTAAACTTACAGTAGGTTGGCACGACACTTGATAACGTTTGACATACTTATTTAACGATGATGGTCAGCAAAGTTACTGACACACAACAAAGTTCACTCAACAAACAAGTTATTGAAAGACAATGATGCTCCCATTATACACCAGCAATGACTCCAAACAAGAAACAAGATCTCGATAGGCAAATTTTAGACAATGCAAATACTACTTTCCTCGGCAAACTCGATCTCAGAACAAGTACACAGCCAGACACTCTTGCTACATCCAAACGCATTTGTTTTCCAACCAAATTCAAATAAGTTACCAATGGTCTATTTTGAAGCATCGACAGCACATTCCTGTCCGCTGCTCTTACATCTGCATGTCCGAAATCAACGGGCTCATGGAATTTGGATTAAGCTTGAGTACCTAAATCTGCCTGCAGCCTGAATCAAACTGCAGGCATACGGCTCCGCTATAAACAAGCTTTCATCAAGATGTCACTTGAGAAAACCACACAGGTAGAACAGTTTCTGATAGTGGTATTTGTCGTAAAATAGCTACAAAAATGTGAGTTTGTGAATGGACATCCTGACCTTGCAGTAAACCATACAAAATTTATAACCTGTTTCAGCTTTACAAGAAAAGGTGGCACGAAATTCAAAAATGGAGGAAACAAGTATCCAAATCCAAAAAAAATCCAAAAAGATTTCAAGTTATCACCTCTGGCATCAATAGATTTAGCCAAAGCATTTATTAAGCGATCAACATAAGTTAAGTCACTGGTATCTGAGCAATTTATCCTGTTGCTTCCCTCCAATATCATCGAACCATCACCCATTAATACAACATCAACATTAATTGAATCCGAATTCAGAGCAATACCAGTCGTACCCTCTTCAAAAAGTACCCTCTTCAAAATTTCTACCAAGTCTCCCACCATTACTTCATCAAGACCATGGACACAAGCGATGCCATCACTCATTTGAAGTACGGGACCAGTATTCACGACTTTTACTTCTTCGCTGTTAAGTTTTTCAATGATTTCAGACGATCTAAGACTGAAAAAACCAGTCTATTCAAGTCCAAACCTTTTTTGCAGAATTCATTTCCTTTTAAAACAATCCCTCTTTGAGAAGGCTCGACATAAGTTTCGGTTTAACTCAAGGGAATTGCTAACATCCCACAGAGTTTTACTATTTATTTGAAAACTTGATCCTTGTTACAATGCAGTTATCACTTTCATTGGCATGGCTTAGTGATGACTTTCTTTCCACAAATAAAGAAAAAGAACATTGCAAACAACTACAGGATATATACTCAATCTTCTCGCCATCGTGCTTTGCAGGATTTATTGGCACACATGTAGAATATAGACATGGGCTCATCTGCAGATCGGATCTGAATCGTCTTGTAGTAGGCCTCTTTACCACGGCAATTTGGACACACCACTGCAGATAAAAAGAAGCATCATAGTACATGCACATAGATTTGACAAAGACCCTGCAAGATTCTAAACAGAGATCTCACAAATTTTGTGGAAGAAAAACTTGTTACCTAGTGGATAGAGGTACCATCTGGCATCAACAGAAATAGAGTATACATTGAATCGTGGTTAATGACCTCGTGTGCTTCATTATCAGGGTAAGATATTGATACTATAACAACAACAAAGCCTTTCCCACATTAAGATATTGGTACTATAATTATAATAATTTTCGATGAATATAATGGAAGGTTCAAGGCAAAGGTGTGATCTGCAGTAGCCCTACAGATAGGATAAAGCAATACTGCTGATAAGTTTGACAGCTTCATCCTAAACAACTACAATCATTCAGTTCTTGACCGTTTATAATCAGACTGCTCTATTTTTTTAACAGTTCCACAATCACTTTAGACACAATTTATGACTATAGAATCGATCTTCTTTTTTCTGAAAACAAATTATATATTCATCTTTCCTTGTTTGGTCACATTATAGTCATTATAATCCTTGACGTATATATTGATCACACTTAAGTCGAGGTTCCAAAGATGACGAGACAACATAATTCATAATAAGGAAAAGTGCATTTGTATTAAAGATATGAAATCAAAATTTTGGACTAACCAGAAAATAACAAGTTCAATGTTGGACTTGCAATGTCGAGGACCTTATAATAGAGAATTGTCCAAAGTTTCAATTTATACATGTCAAAAATACCATTGGAAACTCTACCCAGGTACATAGAAAAAGTTTTGGTTGACAACTATTAATCCTAAGATGACTGACACCTCTTGACTCTTGACATTACTTGGCAATCCAAAGAAAGCATGAATGATGTCCAGAAAGATAGATTTTATTGTGATGTATTGAACTTGAAACTCTCTTATGCTTGAAAGGTAATTCTGTCACGGACAGTTAATGCGAGTGTCGGATGTTTGTTTTTATTGGCATGAGTTCTATCTTGACACAATATTGTCGCTGAAGCAACTTGATGGTCACGGACTAAGTGGTGAATCCATAGAAATATGTTTACATATTGTTAAGATTGCAGTAATGGTCGGGATCGTTACCCCATGTAGATTACTGAGATTACGATGAACGTGAGTTATTGATATGGTTGTTGAAACGGATATGGCAGGTAAATAAAATCGACATAAGTATACATAAGTAACAGAGAATTGTCCAAAGTTTCAATTTATACATTGTCGAAAATACCATTGAAAACTCTACCCAGGTACATAGAAAAATTTTGGTTGACAATTATTAATCTTAAGATGACCGACACCGGTTGATTCTTGACATTACTTGGCAATCCAAAGAAAGCATGAATGACGTCCAGAAAGATAGATTTTATTGTGAAGTATTGAACTTGAAAGAGGCTTTGTTGTTTGTTGTATTGAACTTGAAACTCTCTTATGCTTGAAAGGTAATTCTGTCATCGACAGTTAATGCGAGTGCCGGATGTTCGTTTTTATTGGCGTGAATTCTATCTTGATAAAATATGGCCTGAAGCTACTTGATGGACATGAACTAAGTGATGCATCCATATACATGTGTTTACATATCGTTAAGATTGCAGTAATGGTCGAGACCGTTGCCCCATGTAGCTACTTGATGGACATGTGTTTACATATCGTTAGATTACGCTGAACGTGAGTTATTGATATGGTTATTGAAACGGATATGGCAGGTAAATAAAATCTACATAAGTATATAAGTTGTCTCCAACATGACAAGCATGTTGTGTGATGAATAGGAACCTTCAAATGCCCCCTTTTCTCAATGGGTACTAAAAAAGAAGCTAGAACCATGCGGTTGGACTCCTTATCTGCGGAAAACTTCATGACATCTTTCAAGGAGGGGCAACGGGATTCAGTTACTATATACACAATGCAGAGACACCCCAACCTTTTATAGTTATTTCACTTTGAAATAACAACGCCACGACACCCCATCTAGAGTGGCAAGGTCTAACATCAAGAATGTGTTGTACTCCTATCTGAACCATTGGGGACATTCGAGTAGCGACATGAGATGACTCGAACGAGCACTAATCATCTGTGATAGACCTCTTGTAAACATCCTTAAGCTCCTCGAAACAAAACTAACCACCAAGAAACTTCAGGTCTCCCTACAAAACCTTGACTGGGCACTACTTGGCACATACGTGGGGCATGCATCTAAGAGTTAAAATAATGGCTCCAATTCTACTAGCCACTTAAATTTTTCAGGGTTTAGGATCACACAAACTAATGACAAACTTGCATACCTATTTTTTTAGGGTTTATGATCACACAAACTAATGACAGACTTGCATGTGCTTCATTAAGCTACTCTCAAGATCAGGAGTCCAAAAGTTGCTCGTCCAATCGCGATATTATGCAAATAAAAACCGTCAACTCCTCACCATTGGTGTCCTTATCGTTTTGCTCCATCCCGGCATCCGCACTGAAGATGGGCTCTACTTGCTTCTTAACCAATTTCTGGTTCCTCACAATCTGAATCAATAACAGAGCCAAAAAAATATAAAAAACCGATCTTTACAAATGTACTTGACAGAATTGTTCATAAGAAAGCATCGAAAAGCCAGAACCTTGCGATCGATGTAGTAGATGTAGGGACAAGTAGGGCAGTGGAACCTCGATTTCAGGCCGTCGTGGGTCGGTTCGAACTGCAGCAACATGCCACAACTAGGGCAAAACTCCATCTTGTTTGCTTCTTTCGCGCCCAAATCGAAGATCAATGCGAGCAAATCTACGCGATCGATCAAATCCAGGAGAAAATCACACGAATTGATCAGGAATAAAGAGAACAAATGGAGCCGGAGAGGAGGAGCGACGGCGGCGGGAGGAGATTTGGGTTCGTCGGCGGTAGTGGCAGGACGGAAAAAGGTTTTGAGGTAGAGTACATTTGCATTCAGGCCCTTTGATTAAGAAAATTTGTAAACCTAGTTCCGAATCTGAATTGAATTTAATCAAAATATCTAAATTAGAAATCCTATCGATTTATTATGAACATTGAATATTCAAATATGATTTATTTTATTTCGAATTTTAAATGTTGATCGAGAATTTATAAGCATATATGTCATTTGTAATGCATGATTTATAATTTCAAGATCAAAAATAGTGCCTAGCGGATAATTTATAGTGCATAAAAGATACCTATTTTTCGTTGTTGTTGTAGTATCGTAAATGCAACCCTAGTTTCCCCTTTTCTCCTATAATGAAAGAAATTATGTAGAGAAAAATAATTCAAGGCTTATCAAAGAGATTCAATATAATTGATAAAGTAACAAACACGTTGTGATTACTTTGCATGTCTACGAAGGAGAAGATTAAGCTTACACAAAAAATTATACCAAACATATTATGTGAAACAACAAGGATGAAAAAATAAAATATCATGATAAGATGACCATACATAACATATAAGCAAAATTGAAAGAAATTGACGTAATATAGTCAAAATCCTTACATCTAACCTAAAATACTTCATTACAAATAACAAAAATATAATGTGCCATCATATATCATATGTCCGCTTTCAAAATACATTCACTATAAAATAAACATAAAAATTATTATTGATAATTCTATTTTAACAAAAGAAAAGGCATTCACGTAGGGATGAAAACGGATCGGATATACCTGTTTTCATATCCATATTTCCTTCTCCTCTATCGAATACGAATACGGATATGGATATGTTTCGGATATATATTAAGGAAACCACATCCTTAAAAATATGGATACAAATCCGAATCGGGTATTTATCAAATCTGATTACGGATCGAATAAAGAGCTGACCTGAATATTGATCGAATAAAGAGCTAATCCAAATATGAATCGAATAAAGAGTGGAATCCAAATATGGATTCAATAGACATTAAATCCGAATTCACATCGAATAAAGAGCACGTACGGATACGAATTGAATTTTTATCGAAGTTCATAATGATTTTAAAAATAATTATGAAATATAAATAAGTTGCATCATGACAAAAGGGAGTGTCAAGGTGACAGACATTCTTGACCGGAAGCAAAAAGAGGGTTATGGTTTCATTTCTTCGTGCCCATCCTTAAACAAACTGAAATTTAGTAATATCATTAATATATCGTATTATATAATGTATAATACTGATATAATAATACATGAATGTGGTTTATATTATATTAACTAATATATAAAAATATTAAATATTGTATTTGGATATCCGGATCCAGATATTCAAGCAATTATCTTATCCATATCTGTATTCGGAAAATTTTTACAACTTATATCCATATTCGATCCGTATCCAATTAATATTTGGATATGAATATCCGTATCCGTTAATTTTTTGAATATAGTAAACAGATGTTTATATCTGTATCCTTTTTCATCCCTAATTCCACGCGTTAATAGCATGTAAAGATATGGCACAGACACTCACACGCACGTATTCGTCGGAACCTATCTCCGACCATCTCTATCTAATGATCCAAACCTGCCTCATTTGTATATGAATGGATTTAATTTTGGAACTTATGGCTAGTTTGGCAGGAGAATAGAGATTGGAATAAGTTCTTATTCTCCCTTTCTTTATTCCTCCTTATCCACTTCTTTATTCTCATTTCTCTCTTTCATTATTCCTTATTTCTCACGTGCAAACCCAACAGAGAATAACACTTACTTACTCTTGTTCCATCTTATTCCTCATATTCTTATCCTTCTAGTCGGATAAGAATAATGCTTATTCCACATCTTTATTCATGCTTAATCCTGAACCGAACGTCCCCCTAGGGTGTATTTCTTTGAGGTATCACCCCAAGAATAAGGACGTTACTCCCCACCCCTCTCATTCCTTGTATGACTATTCCCCTCCTCTTCTCTCATTCTGCCTTATTCATATCTTTATTCTACATTACCTACTATAATTCGACTTTATTCCTATCTTTCCAGCCGAACAAGAAAAGTGTATTATTCCAGCTTATTCCTCACCATTATCCTGCTTATTCCCAAATCGAACACACCTTTATGAGATCTAGATTTCCTTAATGGGACCTAAACCCACCCCAAATAGGGATGAGTATGGGCGGGGCCGGGCTGGGTCCGGAAGAGCCCAGGCCCAAGTCCATTTAAAAACTTCGGGCCTTGGACCGGGCATGGGCCCGCAAAATTTTTTCTAGTTCAGCCCAAGCCCAGGCCCGACCCAATTCTTATGGGCCAGGCTTGGACCGGGCCGGCCCATCTCCACCCATTATAAATTATTAACTTTTAGTTTTTATTTAAAGTCAATCTCAATTCAATTTAGATGAGCTAAAATTATGTAAAACATATGCCATAATACTTTTGAAACAACTAAAACTAAATTCTACCGGAGATGATTTCTCATTTTATACAAGTACACTCAATGTTAGATATCATAAATGTCTCTCATTACATAAATTGAAAGAGTGAACCAAACTTACACAATTAACAACAACATGTGCACCTGGCACTACATGTTAAAAGAATGGGCATAATGCCCATATTGGGTAAAGGTTCAATAATAAAAAATATTGTGATGGAAAAAATAAACACTAAGAAATTTAAGAATAACCACCGGAATCTAAACCATAGACTAATTGAGGAAAAATAATTCTGAAATGAAATACAATGATCATGTCATATGTCCCACACCTGACTTTCTTAATTTATTAACATTGTATGAAGAATGGATACATGAACAGAGTGTGCATGCAACAAGTGAGAGTTTCCAGACATGTATGATACGATAATGGTTCGGACCGGGCCCGTGGGCCGGGCCGGGCTGGGCCGAGCCAAGCCCGAACCCGGCCCAAAAAAATTTTGGGCCTAAAAATTAGGCCCAGGCCCGACCCAATGTTTGTTTGAGCTTGAGCCAGATCGGGCTTTTTGGGCTGGACTTCGGGCTGGGCCGGACCGTCCCAACCCAATGCTCATCCCTAACCCCAAACACGAATACAAGTATATGTACATATATGTGTATTTTGGTGTGTTTCACCTTATTCAAGCTATTCAAATCTAATCTAAATCTAATTGTCATCAATCCAGCTATATAAAAATCTCGATATATCCCCCCCCATCGTTCATTAATACATATTGAATTATCTTTTTATATATTTAAATAATATAGATATTTCTAATCTACTACATATAAGTTATCAAATTAACGTAAGTAAATATCTTCATGATATTCACTGCACATGTGTTGCATACATTTGACACATTATACATTCTTCATGAACTACATGTCAACATATTACACATCTTCAAGGTCATTATATATTATATATCTCTACGTTCTCAAAACAACTAATGCCTTCATTTAATTAAAGATTTGACCATATGTTTGGTATTTGTGGATTTTCTAGATAGTTTGATTTTTTTCTCCATATGAAAATTTAGCGTGTATGATTAATTAAGATTGATTTTGTAGAGGATATATGTATACTAGCTATAAGGATACCGTTTGGTATATGGGCTTCCAGAGGCTTTTGGTAGATGTCTTATAAACGATATCAAATCGAATGTATTCCATTTCAATTAGAGTTCGTTTGATAATAGTTTTCAAAAACGTTCATCCATTTCCAAACGAACTGTATATGAACTTCAAACTTTAGTTCGATATCTTAACGAACCAAATATAAACATAATATATGTTTTTTTGATAAAAGTTCGAGTTCGATATATGTATATGCATGTGCTTAATTTCATATTTGTATGCCTGAGATGTTTTGACGTTAAAAGAACTATGGTATAAATATGCAGGTTTTGTAACTCCATTTTGGAGCATGTTCATCTAAACGAGTTGGAGTTAAGTCAAATTGCTAACGAACTATTATCGGATCAAAGTTGAACGTTCGTTTTCTAAGCAAACTCAAACTTGGACATATTTTATCAAACCTTTATCGAGCCGAACTCAAGCCAGGGTTGATTCCTTACATTTCATTTCGATTAACAACGCAAGGTATAGGTTTGGGGTGTTGATATCGTTTTGAACTCGACTTGTTGACATCCCTATACTTAAGGATGAGCAACAGGCTGGCTCGGTAGGTTTCAATGTGTAACAACCCATATTTTATAATTAGATATACAAAAAAAGAATTAAATAATGAAATAGGTGACAGCATGATAGGTTCTATTTAAGGGTTGAACATTAAAAGTAGAGGGGTGTCTATGTTAAATCTATGAGATATTTATTGGGTAGCCTTCAATAACAAGGATTCATTCCACCATCTCCATTTACATTTTTGCTAAAAATAGAATTGGACTATATGTCATCCATCCACGTACTAGAATGAGGGGGAGGTAGTGAATGAATGAATGGGTAAGGGAGAGATCTAATAAAGGAGGAGAGAGAGGGATGTTTTGATATTTTGTGGGTTGACAATGTTGTATTCCTATTTTAGTTAATCTATTTACGTAAGTGAGAGAGAGGGGGTTGTGAGAGATATAGATAGAGTGTGCCTGAGACATGTAGGGAGAGAAATAGGTAGGGAGTGAAGGAAAAATTTATGTGTTTAGGAAGAGAGAAGAGAGCAAACGAGAGGAGAGAGAGGAAGAGGTTGCGAGAATTGATAAACGGTGTGTTCGGATCTAGCAACGGCAATCCTCTATGTCGGCATCGAATGTTGTTCCGGCGGAATAGGAGGAACGTCGGCGTAGATGCTTTGGATAGGCGGAATCGAGGTGTCTTCGCGGGCGGACTTCTCGCATCGTCAAGGTATGTGTCGAACAAATAGGATTGTTACGATATTTTGCTCTATTGATTGTAGATAAATATATTCCATATTACGTTCGCAAGTAAAATTATTTGGCACAATCCATTATGTGCAATTATACCTTAACATATAGGATTCGACATTGTCTTGGATTCTTTAATATACTTTTCCATTGGGATTAAATGTTGATTTTATCTTTGCATGTGTAAGTATGTATATATGTTTGCATCTATTTATACTGATCAATCTCCTAGAAAATATCATCGATCAAACCTAATTGCAAATAGTACAAATATCGATTCATTACATATATATATCGTACTTAGGGAATCACTTTCTTGTGTCAATCTTTCCTTAGGAGATTTTAATTCTGTGTACCATGATACCATCTTTTTATACTATCTACTTGATGACGATAGTTCTATACGATCTATTCTTGTACACGACCTTGAAGGGCAATCTTTATCCATTGATTATTATGTTCTTTCTCTGTAAAACTTATGTGAAGGAACACTAGAATCAATTAAATAAATAGAATATTATATATTTTGAATAACTTGTAGCCAGGTGATTAATGCAAAATTGAGTGCGGTTATATTGACTCACAAGGCGAGTCAACAGTCGGTGTTTGACCACACAAAATCCTGTATTTAATCAACAATTAACCCACACTAAAAATCAACAATTAGAAATAAATGTGGAGTTAAAATTTATTTTTAACTCTGCACAAATGATGTATATGGGCAAGTATGCAGAGAGTTCGAACACAGGGAGCAAGCAGTGTAGTCCTAGCAAGAGCTAAGTGTGTGAGGGTGTGAGTGTCTACACTAAGCAAGCAAGCAAATAAATTTTTGTGGGTTTTTAAATTTTTAATTTCTCTTTTTTTTATTTGATTTTTAATTTTGTATTTTAATTTTTGATTTTCTGATTTTTATATTTTATATTTTATATTTTTGTATTTTCTTTTTTTTTATATTGGAAACTAAAGGAAATATAATACAAGGCAAAGTAAAATATTTATAAAAATGCACAAAAATACTCAAAAATTCAGAAAATAAATGTTTTTGGTATTTTTAGGGTTTTTTACTGTTTTTGAGATTTTTGGGGATTTTTCAAGATGTTTTTGGTATTTTTTAAAGGCTGAACTAAGACAGAACAGTGCAAAATAGGCTGGCTGTGATAAAAATGGGATTCAAAAATAGAAACCAGTGGCAAAAATATTTCACACTATTTTTCTAATAAAAAGAACAAGATAAGGAAGAAACAGAAGCTGAGTTTGCAATTTTTAGGTTTTTCTACTATTTTATATATTTTTTTGAAGTTTTTGAGTGTTTTTAATTTTTTTAGTGTTTTTCTTTTGAGATTTTTAATGATTTTTGGACTGACACTAAAGTAGCATAAAATAGACACTAGGTGAATTTTTTGGAATTTTTAGAGGTGTTTTGATATTTTTTTGGTATTTTCTAAGCTAGACAGTGCACAAAATAGGTGTTTTTGATTTTTAATAAATACAAAATTAAAGTAAAATCAAAAACTAAAATATGGGCGTTAAAGTACACCTATCCAGAAACCTAATCCTATTTTTGTGAGATTTTTGGGGTTAAAATGATATTTTAAACAATTAAAACAAGGGTCCCAACATTAAACAGTACTGGCAAGGGCATAAATGCAATTTAAGAAACATCCAGGGACAACAATGCAATTTTCCACAAAAATATACCCGTTATATTTAACTTCTGGGATCAAGACGTAAATACAAGACCCGACTGGGCACGCCTACAAATTACCCACCAGGGCGCGTGACTTGCACGCGCCTGGGAGGGACTGAAACGCAATTTCACAAAAGTTTGGGGGTTAACATGCAAAATACCCAGAAATATTACACGTGCTCTGAAAGTTTTAGGGCTAAAACGAAATAAACAAAAGACCAAGGATACCTCTGCAAAATGCCCACACCTCACGTGAACTGGTCACGTGAGGTGACGTGGCGAGGGACCTAACTGCAAATAAAGAAAACCTAGGGGTCTCCTTGCAAATTTTACAAAATATTTAAACTACAGACGAAAGTTTATAGACTAATAAATAAATACAAAAATCGCGAGGGTTGGGATGCAAAATACCCTCGCTCCGGGGCTCTGATGAGGACGCGTGGCACACATCCAACGGCTGGGACGACGGGAGACGATCCAACGGCTGGGCGCGCTTCACTTATCCACGTGGCAAGCTCTGGACGGCCGATGACGCTTCGAGGATCAGCGGCCGAGATTAGATCCTCCTGAGGTGATCTGACGGTCGAGGCCGAGGAAGATCCAACGGCCGCTGCTCAATCTGGAGCTCCTCCTCGATCGGACGGCTGGGAAGAGGGTTGCAAGAACTGGGAAGAACGCCGGCGAAGGCGAGCTTCCCCGACCTCAATCTCCCTCCGCCGGTGACGAATGTGCTTCAAAATGACCGTGGAGGCTCCTGGGACGGTCCTCTATCTCCTGGGGGCGTTCAAAATCCACGGGAAAGCCCGTGGTGCTCTCGGGCAGCGGGCGGAGCTGGGAGGCTGCTGCTGCTCCGGCGAGCTCCAAAACTCGCCTCCAGGCGCTCGTGAAGTGGCTTGGACCTGCAAACAAAGTCAAGGGGTCCAGGGCAAAATGCCTGGACCCTCGAATGCCCTTGGGGATGGTCGAATCGAAATGGAGATGCACAGCCGGAGGTGCGCTCCGGCCAAGGTGCTTGATTGAGCGATTTAAGCGATGGATCTTGGAATTTTTTTGGGGGTTTTTAAAGCCTAAGCTACCAGGAAGAAAATGCAATAAAGAAAAACACGGGTGGAGGCCCTCAATGGCCGGAGCCAGAGGAAAAAGGGGTACCTCGACGCCGGCACTTGGCGGAGGTGGTGGAGGCTCCCTCGACCTCAGACGCCCTGGCTGAAAGGCTCGCGGCGAAGCTGTCACCTCCGGCGAGCGATTGGAGCACAAGAGAGGCGGAGAGGGGTGGACCAAGGGGGCTCAAATTTGATTTGAAAATGGAGGGGCGGTTTTATTTGGTTGACTCAGTGGCTGAGAAGCTCCAAAGATCGAGATTTCTGGGGTGATTCAGCGATCCACGCCCCCATGTAATCACTTGGCGGGATAGAGGGATGAACGAGGAGGGATTTTGCAGAAGGAATCAAATCGAAATGGTGCAAGTCCGCTCCTCGAAAAAAATGGAGAAGTTGGGTCAAAGATAGGGCTGTCAGAGGGTACAGGATGGTAGGCCACCTAGTTGACCGAGGTCAACTAGGGTTTGCACCTGGTTGGTCCACGTGGACCAACCAGGAAAAACCCTGTAAAAATCATTTATTAATTCAATTAAAAATAGTAAATGGCCGAATTAAATAAAAGTTATAAAATAAAAAATGTTCAAAATTTTATGTAGTATTTTATTCTGATTTTTTTTATTTTTATGACATATATTTTTACAAGTCACCTTTGTAACCCTATATAGGTATAATACCTATGTTCTTTTGATATTTTATTTTATTTTATGTAATTTTAATCTTATTATTTTTATTTAGTATTTTATAAAATTATAACATACTTTTATATGCATAAGTATATTTTTATTTTATTTTTATGAGATGTTTTGTATATTTAATAAAATACAAATGTATTCTATACAGGTATAAGTATATACAGTATACCTATGTATTGAATATATACAGTTATTTTATTTTCTATTTTCCTTTACATTTTATTTAAATTTTAACGCACATATATAGTATAAGTAATATTTACAAAATTATAAAAATATGAAAATGAATAAATAATGAATAAAGAATAAATTGAATATTTTATTCAGTACAAGTGTACAATAAGGGTCCAAAAGTCAACTTTCAGACCGTAGCTCCGCCAAATGCGAAACCACCACCATTGGATAGATTATTTTATTCTATATACAATTAAAGGTGAGTACACTGCATTTGGAGTTGTCGTTTGTGAGATACGGGTCTGGGAAGTTGGGCTTTTGGATTCTTATTCAGACCATATCTTTTTATCTGTACCTTCTTTTTCTGTGAAATCAATTTTGTCCTTTTCTTTATGAAATTATCTACAACTTTCATGTACAAGGTTTCTTTATTTGATGTACAAAAAGTGGAACCAAAAATAGGTCCAAAAATAAATAAAGAATGAATAAAAGTATAGGTATTTTTGCTGTGATTCTGACCTTATCTCCCCTACTTTATTCCTTGTCGACCTATTCATCACGATGCCTAGGTCTCGGGGATTTTAGGTCATAAAATATTTACAATATTTTATTCTTTTTCTTTTCTTTATTTATTCTATAATTTTGGCCTTAATTACAGTGTTTTATATACTATTGAAATGCATATGCATGGATGCTAAGATGATGGTTTTAATACTATTTACAGGCATTTGCTAGGGTTTTCGGTGCCAAAATGATAGAATAAAGATGATGAAATGTGGATTCATCACCAGGTAATGAGAATGCCCTTTTGATATTAACATAAATAGGATATCTCATCCAAGATCTCTTCGAAAACCTGCTAATGTGCATAAACTATATATAATATAGTTGTCTCCTGTAAGATAGATAGACTTAATTATAATGATAGATTGCACTCTGTCGTCTACATTTTTTTATGCGAGGGATGGATATATTTATTTAATTTCCAACGTATATGATTGGAAATATATCTCGTATATAAATCCCTTAGTATAATATTACAAACATCACCCTCATCCAAACTATTATACATACTAGGAAGATACCCGCGCTTCGCCGCGGAAGTGAATTTTGTTGATTATATGTAAGGAAAAATAGTAGGTTGTAATTAATATTGAAAGGTCAAATTATTGCGAATAGTTTTTTCCTAGAAACATATAGTTGAAATAAGTTAAAATTCAAGTATACAAAGTAAGGACATTCATTTCTTGGAACAATACCTTGAGGAGGATCCGTATTATTATTCTCAAGGATCCGTATTGTTATTTCATCTTGCGAATAATAAATTATACAATTTATATATCATAATTCTTTATATATAATTCTATAATTTTATTTTACCATAGAGTGTGGAAAAATATCATTAAATCTAGAACATTAAATTATATAAATAGCATGTTTGAAAAAAAATAAAGGGAATCTTTCCAATAGAAAACAATAGTAAAATCAATACGACATATACCGGAGAATATGGCAAGCAGATCAATAACATACTTCAACATGCTTGTTTGGCATACGCTCTATCATTTAGTAATAAAAAGTATGCTTCTCAGGTTTTTATCATTTGTGCCCCTCCGAGATATCACAATATCAGTTATGCCCCTATCTTTTTGGTAATATCAGTTGTGCCCCTCACTTCTTGCTAATCTATCACTTGCGTCCCTCGGGTTAGTGACCGCCCATCCACAGTGCAAACAGACGTTAACTTTGATGACATAAGCGGAATTAATATTAAAAAAAGGTTTATATGATCATTTTACACCATCTTCCTCATCTTCTTCTTCCTCCTCTTCCCCCATCCTCTTCTTCCTCCTCCTCCTCCCAGCCCGCCGCCCCCGCCCCTGCCCCGCGCCGCCCAGCTCCGCCTCGAGCTCCCCGCACTTCCTCCCAGCCCACCGCCCCCCGCCCCTGCCCCACGCCGCCCAGCCCCGCACCCCTCCCAGCCCCGCACCCCCTCCCAGCCCCGCACCTCCTCCCAACCCGCCGCCCCGCCGCTGCCCCTGCCCCCTACCCTCCCCAGCGCCACGCTCCCTCCCCTGGGCCGCCCCCTCCCAGCCCCGCACCTCCTCCCAGCCCGTCGCCCCCGCCCCTGCCCCTGCCCCTCCCCTCCCCGACGTCGTGCTCCCTTCCCTGGGCCGCCACCTCCACCCAGCCCGCCGCCCCCGCCCCCGCCCCTGCCCCTGCCCCTGCCCCTCCCCTCCCTGGTGCTATGCTCCCTCCCCTGGGTCGCCCCCTCCCAGCCCCGTACCTCCTCCCAGCTTGTCGCCCCCGTCCCGTGCTCCCCTAGGCCTCTCCCTCCTTCCATCGCGGTTCGCGCCGAGCTCCTCCCTCGAGCTCCTCCGTCCCTGATTTTGTTTTGACCATAATACCCTTCTTAACCACACCATGGTTTGAATAAACCATGGTTATTTTAATTTTTTGATGGTCAATATGACGGAAGGGCACAAGTGATAACGGCGAAAGAAGTGAGGGGCACAATTGATATTACCAAAAAGATAGGGGCATACTAATATTGTGATATCTCGGAGGGGCACAAGTGATAAAAACCCATACATTTATTTCAATATTAGGTATTTATTTTTAGGATTTTTAATCTATTTTTGATCATATTATATTATTTTGTGATGAAGGTTTAGTTCTTTTTATGTGATTTTAGGTCTTCATGTACTTTTGGGATAATCTTATTTAGGAATTTTAGGCATTTTAGATGTGTATGTTTTTCATAGCCTTATAGTTTTTATTTAACTTTTATTCTCTACTTTTGTGGCTTATGTTTTAAAACTGAACGGAATAAAGGAATTTTATATCTACGTAAGTATATGTACTTAATTTTAATTATAATATGCTTAAAATTAAGAATTAAAATATTTTGTGTTTTATTATATTTCTGATTAACAATTTTTAATATTGATTTTGAGTTTGTTAAAAGAGAGGGTTTAATGCTAGTTTTGGCATATAAATATATTATTATATAAAAAAGTGAACAGATTTGTATATTGGTAATATTCCGAATAAAGAAGATTCTTTCCTTATTTTTTATTCTTTATAGTATCATATTAACTTTGCATTTTTTTAGTATTAAATCAAATTATATTTTTTCCCAATAGAACTCTATTGTTGATGCATAATATTATGTATTTTTAAAAATTTCTGATCTAATACGCAAGTGTTAGAAATTAAATACTTCATTTTTATTTTTTTAATGTTTTGATTTATGAAAAATAGCTAATAGTTTATTTTGGAAATAAAAAATAAAGTAGGTAGTAGTGTACAATAGCTAATTAATTTTTTTAAAGATTTAAAATACATTTCTTCTAAGGGATTTTTACCCCACGAACCTTAGAAATTAACTTGTTAGATTACCTCTACGACCTTTTACACAACATAATTACTTTATCGACCCTTTAAATTACACCAAAACCCCCACGAGCTTCGAACAGATTAACTACAGGATTTATGGGATTAGAGTTAGCAAGTTTACTGAATCGAGGTGCGAATCATGTTGTTTCAAAGATCGAGAAGGTAATTTACAAATTTTATAAGTTTCGTAGGGTAAAAATACCTTCTTTTAAATATTTTACTATGTTCATAAGAATTTTAATAATTGAATTTTATTTTTTAAATGCCTAATCAAACAAAAAAGTAATATGTTAAGGGAGGAAAGATTGAATAGATATATTCACTCTATTTTCCTAAATCCTAACTCGGCTAATTTTACGTTGTGGAGATTTTTTTAAGTAAAATACCAAAATAAACATAAACATTAAAAGAAAAGAAATACAAACAACTACACACGCTAAAAATCTGGGCGTACATATAAAAATGCCTGATATGTGAAGGGCAATTTACCCAAATTAGTTTGCTTTCATAAGGACTTACGTACAAATATTAAAAGTAGGTTAGGTAACCTTTGTAATTTTCTTGTGCTTTCTGACCTTTGACCATGTCTTCTTCTTCGGCAAAGAGCGGTGCATGTAAACATCACCGGAGGAGACGATGCTCATGAACTCCTCATCCAACAGCAGCTCCGGCAACAAGCACACCTCCAGATCCACACTCCCCCCTCCCTCTCTCCCCAGAAATGTCGACACCTTCCCGTCGAACTTTTTCCCTCCACCGCTCCGCAGCGCTACCGCCTTTCCCCATCCGAAGTCACACCCGTACATATGAACCGCGGGGAGCTCCCCATTATCACGCTATAATTATCAAACATGTTCAACTCGTACACAAATGGCTCTTCCAACCATGCCGTTAACGTGACCCTTATCGCCTCGTCATCATGTGCTGCGACTGATCTGTTGCGTAGCATCGTCACGCAGCCAAGGTCATGCACCAGTAGCTTCTCTGCAGTGGTTGTGGTCTTCTTCGCACAGATCGAGCTCCCAAGGTAGTTGGGCGAGAGGCGATGCCTTAGACGTGACCGATCCCCGATGGTCATGCGGCAGCTGATCTTCTCGTGCGGGGAAGCGGTGAAGTCTCACGATGGACCTCGAGAGGAGGGCAGAGAGTGCGTGAAAGAAAGAGATCTTGTTCTTCACGCTAAGTGAGAGACGGGGAAGGATTCCACGATGCCATGTGTCAGTTAATGGGTGAAAAACTCAGTTTTAAAGAAGGTATATAGATAGTTTTTATATCATTCCCTGGGAATGACCTCATGTATTTACTAAGATGGCGCATCTGTATAGAAAACTACACCCATAACCTACTGGTACGGTTAACTATTCGCAAATCTCATTGACAAATATAATATGATTCACGTCCATAGCATTGTGAAATTCTATGAGACATATCTTAGGATATTACTGTAAATGATGCATGACTGATTAGTCATCAGTAACAAATTGATTATTTTATGGTATAATATTCAATAGTTTATACTAATGTGGTGGGTTCGAAAATTGTGTACTGCCATGTAGTGTGATCATAAATGAAGTATTACTGCAACTAAATTTATAGTGTCCAAAATCCAATCTAATATGATAATATCAAGTAAATGAATAACTGTGTGTCATATGGTTATTTATTTCTACAAGAAGGACCTATTGATTAGTGGAACCAAAAGGTTCACATAGACCACTATATTGTATGAGAAAGAAAATGTAATTAAAAGGGATCAGAACTTTCTTAATATGAATAATGGCACTATAACGGTAAGCGGAGCTAAGTGCTACACCTAAGGTGGGAGCCACCTCTAGAGTCCGTTTATCTGGAGCCTAAAGGGCAACACCTTCCGGAGGTGTCAGGTTCGGTAGAACCTAGTGGAAAGTCCACATATTGATTCAGCACTGATGTCATCATGTTCTACGTAGTGATTGAGTAACCGCTTGTGCCAGCGGTAAAAGCCACTAAAGCCACCCAATAAATTATGAGATAAGACAAATCCGTAATGAATAAGCTAAGTGCTTATGAGGAAGCTAAGTGCTTATGTGAAATGCCAAGTGCATATGCACAATTATGTGAAAATGTTAAGTGTATACATGCAATTATATGAAATGTCAAGTGCATACATGTAATTATGTGAAATGCTAAGTGTATATGTGTAATTATGTCAAATGCCAAGTGTATATGTGCAAATATTTGGAATGATAAGTGTATATGTGCAATTAAGTGAAATGCTTAGGTGTGTGTGTGTATATATATATATAATTATGTTATTGCTATGGGCATATATGCAAATGTGGTTAACCTTTAGGGCATATATGGAAAATATGGTATGCATTGCTTGAATATAAAAAGGATACCATTGTATGCATAATTATATTTATGAGTGGTCCATATGATGCTATTGTATGACTACAGTCAAATATTATATTCATTATCATAAGGGTAATTTGTATTGAATATGCCATGACACTACTTTTGTGTAGGATACGTTCTATGAAAAAGTATATAATTATGATGATGGAAATGAAAACAAAGCAAACCTCATTGTTAGGATAAAATAAGGACTTATATGTGATGATTCACAGCAATAGGTGTACGAATGTAACACATAATTTCATATATATAATCGTCTTTATGTAATTATTGATTTGGTAAATTTGACAAGAGAACAATAATGAAATCCATGCATACCATGGTATGATTAAGATCATATTCAAGGGCTGTATCCATGAATAATGCATGTTATGAACATTATTCCAGGTTGGGGAATATAGAAGATTTATAAAGATTCATTGTGGAAAATATTTATCCAGCTAATTATCTATGCATGGAGTTATTTGTGATAGCATAAGGAGACTTGATTTTCGCTAGCTGGTTTGACCATATCTCGGCACATACTGAGCATTAGCTCATACCATATATTTTTGTGTTTTATTGCAGGTCAATGTAAGGATAAATTTAGTGGCAGTTGGAGACTTGTTGCAAGGTCCAAAGGAAGGATATTATTCGGTCCACTGGAACGAAAGATCTTGGATATGTATTAGAGATGTCTATTTTTTTATAGATAAAGGAAGGAAAAGATGATTCCTTCTGTTAATTGTGATATCATTGATGTTTGTGAGTAACACTCAGATTTGACGTGGTATTTGATGTGTTTCCGCTGGCCACCGAGGATCCGGGTTGTTATAGGTGCTCATGTTGTAACAACCCAACCCCAAAACATAGTACCACATGGATAACTCACGAAGTGTGGGTGTGGTATATAAGTGGTGGGGATTACTACTTGACAACTTGGGCTTAAGCATTTTGGGTGGTTGTCAACGGGTGCATATTGGGCACGAGCCCAACAAGTTGTCAGGGTCAGTTTTCCTCGATAACGGACCGGGTACCTAAGCCCGGGACGTTACACAATGTAGCCCGACCTATGTCCATTTCATATATGGGTTAATGGGTCGGGCTTAGGTCCATTTCTCCCAAAAAAATCTAAGCTAAAACCCAAATCTGGCCTAAACAAAATGAGCCGGACTTGAGCCCGGTCGACCCAATTACATTTTTGATACCCTAGATTTGTTGTAGAGAATCCCACTCGTGACTCAAATCCCCAATGATTGTTACATCAACATAGATTTATATGTCAATACATCCCATGCCCGACGACCATGAGATCATGATTAGAATCAAAGAAATGTATCAAAAAGATGGGTCAATAACGAGCACAAAAAAGATTTGAGATATCAAATCTCACCGGAAAATCAATGTACAAATTTGAAATCAAGTTACCAATTGCAATCTAGAAATGATTATATATGATCCAATTGCAATCTAGAAATGATTATATATGATCCAAATTAGGGTGGTGCATTGGGTCGAGTCGGCCCGGACTCGAACATGATCCGACCCGCAAAAGCTCGGGTTTGGCTTGACTCCGATGTATAAATGGGTCGGGTCCGAGCCTTCATATTTCAAAAATGTCAAGCTCGGCCCGGGCCCGAATCGGAAGTACAAATGGGATGGGCTCAAGCCCCCATATTTTAAAATATCATATTAGAACCAAATTAGGGCATGGATTTATAGTCACAATACATCCAATATTTCCTTCATCTATGAATAGTAATATTATATCACAACAATACATCCAATATTCATGTGTTATGGATGAATTATATCCAAAATAATAAAATGGAATCAAAGTACAACTTCATGGAATCAAGATGAGTGTGGATTGAGCCAAACCCGAACCCAAGCCCGGACCGAACTTGAGCTCGATCCTGCGGGCATTGGGTCAGGCCCCGGTCCTCGATTTGCTAAAAATATCGGGCCTCGACCCGACTCAAGGACCATAGAAAATTGATAGGCTCGGGTCGTATTTTCCCATGTTGGGCCGGGTCGAGATCAATGCTCCACCCTAATCCAAATGACATTTCACGCACAACTGAGATCACATTCAACAACAACAACAAAGCCTTTTCCCACAATTAAGTAGGATCAGCTACATTGATTCTTCGCCTCCATTCGGATCTATCTTAGATCAATCCCGTGCTTATATCTACAAACTGAGATCACATTCGACGAAAATATAAACTATAGGCTGATCTCGTTTGGCATATACACAGACATAAAACAAGAAAAAGAGAACCCTAGGGCATATCACCCACGGTAATCTGGTTACCTCAGTTTTACCCTTGCATTTTGGGTTGGAATTAGTTTTATGGATCTCACATTTTCTTTGTCATAATATTTTTAATCATGTTCAATTAAAAAGTTAACATCGAAATAAAATATAATAATAATAAAATCAGTTAATATGACACATACGTAATATGACATCACATCACATTTATCATTTCAACTCTTCTAACCATCCAAATAACTGATATTCAGAAGACATTACTCCAACCCAACTCAGCCATGTTTCAAACATATGTACACATATAAAGTCACGCATACATGCATGGGCACATTGGTCAATCTTTTCTATTGGTTAATTCCAAGGAGGTTCCAAATAATTTTAAAAGTTATAACAGTGTGATCCCGCACTGGTCCGAATCACATTGCGTGAATCTAACCATGGAGACCACTACCACATCGTTTCCTTTAGGTGTCGTTCGGCTATCCTTACCTATATCTTCTCACTCTTACGTAGGTCCCATTTTTTATCTTTTTAAAAAAATAAATAAATCAACTTTCCATCATCAATTCTATCAAAAAATAATATACTATATCATCATATCATATAAAAATATAAATTACTCTACTTATACTCATCTTTTCAAACTTCAATACAATCACATCACAATAACTACCACTTTTTCAAACTTCAATACAATCATATCACAATAAATCCACTTCTAACTCATCCCCAGTTTAACACTCTATCCAAACACTAAAATCCAAAAATGAGGTAAATGCTATCAGTTTAACCTACTTAATAGAATAATGTATGACTCAAATAGTTACTTTTTTAAGTTTGCGGACTACATTGATATCAGAAGAAGACTTTGAGGTTCTCACGGTAAATTATTTAACATTTTATTTTTCCAATTACTTCAAAAAGAAGTGGTTTAATTTCAAGTGCTCGACACCGATGGATGTGTCCAGTTGAAGTATTGGTCACCAAATTTGATGTGACTTCGAACCTACGGCAACTGAGCTTCCTATTGTGAAATGTGAAGTGGATGTCTTACCACTGCCAACCAATAGACGAATACGACGAATTCGATTAAAGTTTAGATTACGTACATCTATGTCGATGTTGTGCATATGCTCAAATGTCGATAATCGATTATTCGCACATAGCTTTAAAGGCGTCGAAACGACACTAAGAAGGAAAGATGCCCATTGCTTCAGCATGCACGATTGATTAATTGAGACGTTGATGCCAATCTTTGTCTTTTTTCCGAGTATGTAATTAAATTTTGTTTGTCATTGTTTCATCCAATTAGTTAAGTATAAAGAAATCAAACTAATTGCTGGAATCGTCAACGAGTCTAATTGGATTCGAACCAAACAAATTATCATCAATCTTCTCGATAAGTTACAAAGCAGCTTGGAACTTAATCTACTTATTGGAATGCATTAAGCATACTTTACATCGAGCTATTGCTTATTCCGAGTACAATAAATTTGGTTTACAGTGAAACTTTTTTCAAAAAAAATCTTCAATATATCATTCGTTGTTAATATATATAACGATAATATTTTATTCATTACGAAATTATTTTGTATATTTATCAAGATTTTAGCTAAATGTCGTTAAATTTTAGTTCAAAATTTAACACGACTAGTTGAAATTTAAAAAATAAAAACGTATAAATGTTTCAATATGGACTCTCGTTAATGATATAGCAACACATATGATATTTGTCTCTAATTTCACGTATAAAACAATAATTTTGAATGATTAATGTCAACACTATAGGCCGATTTTATTACAATGACACGATATACGCACTCTATATATTGCCAAAAAAGTGTCTAAGGATGCAAACAAAAATATCACCGTCTTCGTATCCACCCTACTGCATATCTTTATTACGTTTCAGTTTGATATCTGCAAATATTCACGTTTCAACTCCTGATCCGTTTTATTATATATTTTATTGAAATAAATGCATATATAATTTATTTATTTCAAATATAAGTACATTCAAGCTATCTGTTATCGTCCGTATTTGTTTTCTTAACAGTAAATAACACGTCTTTAATATCATTATCTATATAGATTCATACTCTATGACAGATGAAAATATAATAATAATAACGTCTATGTCCGTGATTGCAATTTCACTCTTCTAGCTCCACTTGCCGGTGCACCAATTAATTAGCCACTAACCCAAAACCCCACTAAGTTTGTCACGACCGTAAAAAAATGTATTGTTTTTTACATGATTACATGTTATTTAATGACGCGCCATGAAATTCGGATCTCCATTCGAAAGCATTAATTGCTAACCCATTATTATATACTAACGATTTCTAATTAGCCTCATAACACACAAACGTACAAATTTTGAATTTCAAATTTCACAATCGATCTGCTATTTTTTATTTTCCAATCCAAATTAAATTTATCCGTTGAGGCTAACGTTAATCTCAGGATCCGGTACCTGAGAAAAAGAAGAAAACATGGAGTTACAAAGTCAAATGTCATGCAACTCTAGAAATAAAGATCGAATCCGAATCCCATCCAATCTGATCCAAAGATTAATGCTTAGTTGACCTGACCCGACCTGAACCGTGCTGTCTAGGCCCGATGTGCCGTAAATGGTACAGCTGCCTAGCAACTCGAAGAGGGCCCCACGCACATGGCCAGCCGAGCACCCTTCACGCCCAAGCACATGGCCACATATGTTAAAGTGGAAGGCATAGAAAAGGGGCCAACACCAAACATATTCCCCCTCATTTCAGGTCAAGCCCCCACCTGCTCCTTCACATGCCTCCAGCCCAATTCCAGCTGTGGCTCACCCAACCACCGCTCTCCATTATTTTTGTTTTCGTCCACGTTAGATCTGATTCCATCTCGAGTAGCCTTCCTACGGATTGGATTGAGTTGGATTGGGATGGATTGGGTTGAAATACATTTATAAATAATAAACTGTGAAGAGGATTAAAAGAGTTGAGCGGTGTAACCCAACCCAACCCACCAAATAAACATGCTCTAATAAAAGCTATTACACAAAATAATAGCAATTTGAAGGAGAAGAAAGAAAAATAAAAGCTATTACACAAAATAATGGTACAACAACATGAATGATAATAATAATAATAGCAAAGTAGAATGGAGATCCAGTACAAACTCACACACTCAACTCCCACATAATCTACACAGAATACAATGCAGCAGCAGACGTACACACCAATGCGGAAAGTAAGAAAAAGAGGTGGAAAAAAAAGAGAGGACAAGAGGATCTCTCTCTGAGCTCAGAGCTCAGTTCCCCTAGAAGAGCATGGCGAATCCGGTGGCCACCACTGCCAATCCGATGCTCACACCCACGGCCGGTGCGGTGTTGTTGTCGGCGGTCGGGGGGGCTACGGGTGCGTTTGGGGATGGGGAACTTTTGGATCCTGGGCTGGGTTCCGATGACGGTGCCTTGCCCTTGTTCTTGGCCGGTCCTGGTGCAGGGCCGCTGGGGGATGACGGGGTGGGAGCTGAGGATGGGGCGGTAGGGGTAGGAGTTGAGGGCGGGCTAGCGGAAGGGGGAGAAGTTGACGGTGGGGTGGCGGCTGGTGGTGGGGTGGTGGCGGGAGGAGGGGTGGTTGGCGGTGGGGTGGGGGCGGAAGGAGGGGTGGAAGCAGGTGGGGTGGCAGCAGGCGGCGTGGCAGGTGTGGGGGCTTTGGCAGGAGGTGCAGGGGAAGGAGGCGGCAAGGAGGGTGGAGTGGCGGAAGACGGGGGACTAGCGGGGGCTTGAGCAATGCACGTGGCGAGGAGAGCGACGGAGACGGCGAGGAAGAGGATGCTTTTGGGAGCCATGACTACTCCAACTCACTTAGCTCAAAGATCTCCCTCTTTTCTCTCTGGTCACAAAGAGAGAGAATGCGGCGATCCCTTTGTGCTCTCTTTGAAAGCGTTCTCTCTTTCTCTCTCGACTCTAAATGGTCCTCTTGGGAATGGGAAGAGGAGAGGAAGAGAGGAAAGAGGTGAGGGAGAGGAGGGAGGGGATGTGCAGGGTATATAAGGGTGGTGGGGGGTGAGATATTTGGGACAGAGGAGCCAGCCGATGAGAGGTGGCAAATGGCAGCAGTGGTTGTAGATGTTATCAGCACACTCACCCGAACAAACGATCCCTTCTCCTTTTTTTTCTTCCATTTTTTAATGTGGTATACTAGATCTAAAATATTAATAAAAAAATTTAGAATTTGAATCGAGAGTAGTTAGGAGGAGGTCCTTCACATTTTCATGTCTTATTATATCTTTAAAATCCGTTTCAATGTCCTTTTGATCATGTCATCATTTTGAACTTAATCCACATTGGCTCAAAGTCACATTGAAAACAAATTTTGGTTAGAAATTATAACTAGCCATGTAATTCAGGGAGTTTTATGTAATTTACTCTTGATATATGTGGGAGGTATGCCTCCCATGAATATGATGCAGGGAGATGGATACCCACTACTTCTATACATCAAGGAGTCATGTACTAAAAAAATATACGGTGAATTACGGAAAAGATATCGCCTACTACGCGTCCATTTCATTAGGAGACTTCATTTTTCAAATGAAACGAAAAAGAGCACAATCTTACTTTTTTTGCTTCTGGCTTCTGTAAGCTTCTGCGGCCCTTTTACCCGAGGTTGAAAGTTCAGACCCCTTCTAGTTATATTTGAAAAAAAGTATGAATCCCTGTATACTTGAAGCTTTCTTTTTGTAATTTATCCAAAAATATATTTTAACATTTTTTTAGATATATGGTCAATCCCTTACTCACCTCCTACCTTATTTTTCTGGTATATTACAGGATTTGGGGGTTCGAACCTTGATCTTTAGTTCGGGGGAGCCACTACTCAACCACCAGACCAATTGGTTGGTTCAATATTTTAGCATATTTCTGATTGTCGATTCTAATTTAGGACGCCTTTTCCTCCTGTTATATATAATTCCAGGATATTAGCAGACAATTGATTGAGATCCAAATCCGAATAGTTAAAATTGGATCAGATTAATTAATCGGATGAGCAATCTAAATAATACAACACTGCAAAATTAATTAGAATCTGTCGAGGTTCAAATAAATTTAATTGATGTTGGAATTTAACTAGACTAAATGTCAATTAAATGTCGGTTACAGAACCATAGATTTTCGAACCGAATTGATGGAAAATGTGATCCATAGAAGATTAATGGATTATGGTTCAGGAAAATAAATAACTAATAAATTTTCAAGATTGTTGGGTGGTGAAAGTTAGAAACTAATAACCCGATTAAGGTAAGGATTAAGAACCTCACACCGAATTTGAATTGGAAAGAAGATAACCAGTTCTGGTCAACGTCGTGCAGACCTGCTGTGGCCATGAGAGCCATCCGATCATTATTGAATGCTCTGGATCTTTTCCAAGGTAGAATCTACGCTTCAGTCGAGATGATCAGGACTGTCAGATTATGATCAACGACCATCATCATGCTTCAACACAGCCTAATATGATATGGCCACAATTAATGTCATTCATATGTGATCAATATATGGCTTATATCTGCATCCATTTTAAAAGATATGATAACATATTTTTTTCATATTCGTCACAATTCGTATCCACATGCATATTCATATTTAAAACCAGATAAGATACAATAATGACTATAATTCGTACCCAACCATTTGCATCTTTGGATATATATGGATTTCTTACATGATCCCATGCTTTAATGTTAAGTTAGATGTCACACCGTTTAAATTCTAAGATTTGATGCATTGCGGATATGATGATGAAGAGATGATGGTTAAAACCAGATAGATGATTTGTTTTCCAAACCCATGCTCACTTATATGATCCAAAAAGTTAGATTGGGAGATTAAATGACAAATAGTATAGGTATTTTTACCACATAATGTTCATTTCTTTCTCCTCACCTCCCCTTCCCCACCAAGTAATGACCTCCACCCACCTTCACGACCTCCCCTCCTCGCCATGCATCCTCTGCTCCCTTTGCTATAGCACAACCTCCCTCCCAGACCCCACCTCCCTCCCCGACCCCACCCACCTCCTCGACCTCTGCCCCTTCCCCGCCACGCGACCTTCGCCCTCCCTTCGTTGCAGCATGCCTTCCCTCATCGATCTCCACCCACCTCCCCGACCTCCGCCTCTCCCTACCATGCCACTTCCACCCTCTCTCTGCTACAACATACCCTCCCTCCCCTACCTCCACCTCCTCCTCACCACACGACCTCCACCCCCACCCCCTCTGATGCAGCACACACTCCCTCCTCGACCTCCTCCCCCCTCCCTACCGTGTGACCTCCGCCCTCCCTCCTTGATCTCCCCCCACCCACCACCCGACCTCCTCCCCCCTCCATCCGACCTCTTGCTGATAAAGCCATGATTTATCATCTTATTATTTATTTATTTATCCCTATTACTTAAACTATTAAATAATATTCTCGATCAATCATTAATGTTAACATCTGACCCTATGTAAATAACTAACTCTAATTAGGTGTACATAAATAACAATATTTGTATTTCTTCATTTATTGTAGTTTCTTAAGACGAAAAACACCATGAAAATTAGTTTAAGCTTGTACATATTTGTTTTATATTTATCTATTAATAAATAAAACAAAAAACACAAAAAGATAACATTAAGTATTTTTATTTACTAAAAAATAGTTGCAAAATTATATATTGTATATATGATCTATTTTTATTTTGAGTTCTATATGAAAATTGTAGGTCTAAAAAAGATCTACAAATTTCTTGTTGAATTTTTTTCATTTGAAGTTTGTAGATATATATTTGCATTTTTTTCTTTATTTTTAGATTTATCTTTTTCTCATTGGATCACATGGTGCCCCCAGTGTTGTCCACGTGGCCCCAACCTTTCTCTACCACACACATAACTTAACCACAATCCATCACATCTTGATGGATCTCATCAAGTCCGCACATCAGCGTCGCTCCTCCCCATTGTCTGATGAGATCACTTGATCTCATCAAAACCACTCACCAACGCTCCTCTTCTCAATCATTGGATCACTAGATCCAAGCTCTCCGTTGTCTTCAACCTCTGCCCAACTCACTCTTGCATGCTCCCCCTCACAGCAACCGACCCTTCTCGCCACTTTCTCTATGACTCTGGTCAACCCCTCACCCAACTGACCATGCCCCATCGTAGACCAATATCTCATCTTCTTCGCATGCCACCTAGCCTTCATTCTCATCCAACCGCTAGCCGTAAGGGGACAGTTGAAGCTCATCATCCACTCACCTAGAATCGCTCCCCTTTTACCTTCAAATACTTGGCCTCCACTGCCTGTATGCTCAATCAATCCTTCGTGCGAGGAAGCCTAGAGCCTAGCCTTCCCTTTTGTGACAGAGATTGCACGAGGAATTGAGTGAAGACAAGCATCTCCTTTGGTGTGATCCAAGGCTATTCTTTGATGTGCTTCTCTATTTTGAAAATGAAAAACTCGCATTTGTAGCCATTGTGATTCTCTACTAATGTGAATTTATTTGGACTTTTCTTATATTGTTGCTAATCGAAAAAAATCAACGGTTTTATTTTCAATACTATAGATTCCAAAATTTTTAATTAACTCACGCTACATCCAAAAAGTACCAAAAAATCAAAGTAATATACCTTCATCTAGAACTATATCATACTCCAAGGTTTTGAAGAGATTTTTTACCGAGTTGACAGAATCACAAAACATCAAAAACCTTAAGAAAAAACACTAAAATGTTATAAATTCAAGATACAAAGAAAGGATGATTTGAATACCTTATTACAAATATTTTAAGGGAAAATTCCTTGAAAATTTTATCCTCGTTTTTGAAGCTAAAGTTCTATTGTCCAAGTAACCAAGTTTCCCTTATATTTTAATTTTAAACATTTTATTTTTATTTGAATTTGTTTTTCACTTTTCTTCACTTGAAAACTCCCAAAATATTTTGAAATCCAAAAAGATCTCCTCGATTTTCATTTTATTTTCAATGAGAGGAGTAGCTCCTTGGGAGTGGGAAATTTTATGTTACAACGGTTGACTCAGTACAAATGTCCATTGCATCGAGGTTTGGATATGAGACATTGTATTGGAAAATTTTATGATTTACAATTTTGATTTATGGGAACGATGTGATTTTCATCTAAGTTCAGACTGCCCTGTGTCAGCAAATGGTATAGAGTTTTCCATAGACACTAATCTTGATATTCATGGTAATAAAACAAGTGATCATTCAAGAAAAGTTTATCGGATTGTTATTGTTTTCACTTGGTAATACACACAATTAAAGATTCTTGATATAATCCATCATTTTTATTGACATATATTCATTATTGCATGGGATTGTCATTGTATTAATTTTTTTATGTCCGAGGTGTATGGATAATTATGGCATGTTTCATAATTTGATAGTGCATACTTAGTCAAATTTGTTTGACTAATATTGATTACAACCTTACTGCATAGCATGAAGCAAGGTGTTGGGCTCTTAGCTGGATTGAGGAGTCACAGCTTTATTCTAGTCTCTTAAGTTATTGTATGGAACTTATTTTTAGACTTATTTATTTTTGTTTTGTATTCCAAACTTGATGAATTTTTTTATTTATTGATTAACTTCCGTTATTATTCCATTATTGTATGGTACTATAATGATTATGGTTAATGGATCATTGGAATTTTTGTCTCGCTCTTGGACTCGAAAAAAATCTTTGTTTCGGGATGCTTCCACAATTTATCTCCTTATTTCGAGTTCCACGATGTGACAACGTGGAATCGTAGCTAAATGGAAGAGTAAGGTTTGAAATAACGAAATAAATAATTATCGCTATTTGTAGATGTTGACCATCTCGAACGGTAAGAGGAGTCGTCGCTCCCGTGATTTTGAAAGTCGGAATGCCAAGTTAATGAAGACGGTCGAGGAACTCTCCCAGCTGATTCGAGATTAAGCTGAGCACCATCAGAGTAAGGGCAATGATCAAAGACATCGTGAGAGGCATCTTGATAAAGAAATGCCACTTCGTGAAGAACATAGGGATATAGTCACATTTTAGAGATTCTTAAAGGTGAACCCATCTAAATTTAAAGGTGTAATGGATGCTGACGTAGGAGATAGATGGTTGGAGGAAATTGAAAAGTTGTTTACTGCTATCAGATGTTCAGATCACAGCAGTGTCTTCTTCGCTACCTACTAGTTGAAAGTCCCTAATAAGGATTGGGATCGGTTTCCAGCTACAGAAATTTGAAAAGGAAAGATCATTCCATGGGATGAGTTTGTTAAATTCTTCTGAGATAAGTATATTTTGAAGCACTTACAACTGATCAAGGAGCGTGGATTTATTAATCTAAAGGAAGGAGAAATGACTGATTGCTGAATATAAAAGGTTCCATCACAACTGAAGTATGCTCCACAAGTATATTCAGATGAATATCTGATGAACTAGACGTTCATCGAGGGACTTCATCCTACCTTTAAATCGAAGGTTCTTTCCAGCATACCGAAGAGCATGGAGGATTCCCTAGCAAGTGCTACCACCATGGTGCGAGATTTCTTGATAAGAAAGGAGGAGAAGTCACATAATGATCGGAAGGATCGATCTGGGAATAACATATCATTCAAAAATTCTCAGAAGCAGAAGCAATCCTCCAAGCTAGGGCAAAACAACAAATTTCTTGAATGCTCTTTCTGACACCATTTCATACTAGAGAATGCTATCTCAAGAATAGTCAGTATTTAAATTGTGGCAAGAAAGGGAACTTTGTGCATGACTGCCCAAAGCCTAAAAGCAGTTTGCAGCTCAAGATCAAGATCAAAAGTCAAAAGTTCCTGTACGAGTATATGCTCTCACCACTGGAAATGATGCTGCTAAGGATGACAAGGTCATTAAAGATGTTCTTCTTATACTAATTTGCATGCAAGATTCTTTTTAATACTAGTGCCACAGATAGCTTTATAGGCTCTACTAAGAAGCTTGGATGCCCGATCAAAACTTTTAGATAATGATTTGATTGTTACCACACCTACCGGGTGAAGTGTAAAAGCACTAGAGTACATACAAAATGCTCCATTAATATTTTAATGTCATGAGATGCCTGGTAATCTCATTATCATGAAGATGACTGATTCTGATATCATCTTTGGGATGGATTGGCTATCCCACTAACGTTGTACTATTGATTGTTGTAAGAAGAGGGTGATCATTGCAAGCCATCAGATTCCAGATATTATTATTAAAAGGTATGGGATCAACTCTATCGGTGCATTATTTTCACCATGAAGGCACATCACATGATCTTGAAAGGGCGAGAAGCATATCTTGCCACTATTATAAAGGTTGAGTCATCAACCATATCGTTATTTGATTTAAATGTCGTCCGAAAGTTTCCTGACGTTTATATAGAAGAATTTCCAGGATCCCCACCTCAGAGGGAGATTGATTTCCCAATTGAGTTGGTTCTTGGAACGGTACCAATAGCTAAGGCATCATATCGCATGGCTCCTGCCGAATTGCTTGAATTAAAGAAGCAACATAAAGAGTTTCTTGCTTTGGGATTTATTAAACCTGTGTGCCATCTTGGAGTGCACCGATTTTATTTGTCAGATAGAAGGATGAATCACTTCATTTATGAATTGATTATCAAATGCTAAATCAGGTGACTGCGAAGAATAAATATCCGTTACCACAAATAGATGATTTATTTTACCAGCTCTAATAAGCAAAAGTCTTCTAGAATATTGACTTGCGATCTGGTTACCAAGTGAGGATTCGAGAGGAGAATATCTTAAAGAATGCTTTCTGAACACGTTATGGGCATTATGAATTTTGTATGATGTTGTTCGGATTGACTAATTCCCCTACCTCCTTTATGGATCTAATGAATCGAGTCTTTCGACCATTCTTAGATCACTTTGTTATTGTTTTTATTTTTCTTGTTTATTCTCATAGTGTTGAGCAACACAAGGAGCACTTGATAATTGTGTTGGAGATGCTGAGGTAGAATCAACTTTATGCTAAATTCTCTAAATGTGAATTCTGATTGAAGAAGGTCACGTTACTTGGGCACATTATTTCCAAGGATGGTATTTCTGTTGATCCAGCCAAAGTTGAGGCAGTCTCATAATGAAAACAACCAAAGAATGTGGATGAAATTAGGAGCTTCCTTGGTTGTATTGTCGTAGAATTCCTTTGACTGAGATGGCTAGGAAAGGATCAATTTTCCAATGTTCATATGCATGTGAGCATATATCTTTCAAGAATTGAAGAGGAGATTGACCACCACTCCTATTTTGACATTACCTTCAGGTAGTGAATGTTTCCTCATCTTTATCAATGCATGCTTGAATGATTTGGAATGTGTCCTAATGCAGAATGAGAAAGTTATAGCTTATCCTTCGAGACAGTTTAAGATTCATGAAAGGAATTATTGTACACATGATCTAGAGCTTGATGTTGTAGTGTTTGTAATGAAAATATGGCATCACTACCTCTATGGTGAGAACTTTGAGGTCTTCTTAGATCATAAAGGCCTCAAATATATCTTTTCTAAAAAAGACTTGAATATGCGCCAACGAAGATGGATGGAATTTCTTAAAGACTATGACTTCTCAATTTCTTACCATCTATATAAAATAAATGTTGTGGCAGATGCTTTGCGCCGAAAGTGTTATGCCATGTATGCTAGTTTAATGATTAAAAAGTGGAAGTAGGTTGACAATTTTGTCACTTGGAATCCTATCAAGAAAGGAGACAAGATTATCTTATACAACATTCAGTTATATTTCAGAGTGTAAAGAAAGTATTGAGATCTCAAAAGAAGATCTTGAGTATCATGTTCTAGCTGATAAAAATCAAGGAATAGATTCACAATTCTTCATTGCTGTAGAGGGTAGCATTAGATTCAGGAATTGTTTATGGGTTCCTTCGCAGACAAAGTTGAAGCAAGAGATTCTGGATGAAACTCATCATTCTAAATTCACTGGACATCCACGAAGTACAAAGATGTACAAGGATTTCCAATGGAATTTTTAGTGGAAAATATGAAAGAGATTGCAGAGTTTATTTCTCGTTGTTTGGTGTGTTAACAAATTAAGGTCGAGCATCAATGACCAGCTGGACTATTGGAATAATTGGAGGTTCTGAATGGAAATAGAAACATATCACCATGGACTTTGTGATGGGTCTTCCAAAGATCGATGAAACTAATTATGATGCTATTCAGGTGATCGTGGACAAGTTGACGAAGTCTGCCCATTTCTTACCGATGAAGAAGAAGGAGTCAGTTGCAGCTTAACAAATTTATACATGAATAATATTGTGAAGCTCCATGGTATACCAATCTCTATTATTTCTGATTGAGATCTAAGATTCATAGGAAGATTTTGAAAAAAAAACTTCAAGAGGCTTTTGGTACAAAGCTGAAGATCAATACTGCTTTCCATTCTCAAATACATGGTCAATCTATAAGAATTATTCAGATTCTTGAGGACCTGATTAGGGCATATCAATTAGATTACATTCGAAGTTGTGATGTGAATCTTCCACTTATTGATTTTGCATATAACAACAGTTATCGGGCTAGTATTGGAATGACTCCGTATTAAGCTCCCTATGGGAGACCTTGTAGATCTCATTTTTGTTGGAGCGAGGTAGATAAAAGAAGATTGCTCAGATCCGAACTTGTGCAAAAGTGTACAGATAAGATTGACCTAATTAAGAAAAGGTTCTTGATTGCTCAAAGTAGATGAAAGAGCTATGCGGATAAATGTTGCAAAGAACTAAAATTTACAGTGGATGATCATGTTTTTCTCAAGATTTCTTCGACATCTGGTGTATTAAGATTTGGACGAAAAGGAAAGTTTAGTCCAAGATTCATTGGTTCTTTTGAGGTGTTGGATAGAGTAGACGAGGTAGCCTACAACATTGCAATACCACCATAGTATTCGCACATCCACAACGCCTTTCATGTTTCCATGTTACGGAAGTACATTCACGATCCATCACATCAGATACACTATGAGTCTATTGAAATTCGAAAAAACTTATCATACGAGGAGCGTCCTTCTCACATTATTGATCGTCAGGAACATCAGCTAAGGAGGAAATCTATCAAGAAGGTAAAAGTTGCTTAGCATAATCACTTAGATAGAAAAGGTATTTGGGAACTTGAAGATGAAGTTCGAGAAAAATATCCTGAACTTTTAGGTGTTTCTTTTGAATTTTGAAGATGGAATTTCTTTTAAGAGAGGTGGAGTTGTAACATCTGAATTTAGGTGTCAGGTGTTTTGCGAATTTCTTTTAAAAATTGAAATCTTTAGATACGTGAAATAGGATGAAAGGTTTATATGGTGTATTTTACAAATATAAAAAAACTATAAAAAAACCAATTTTCGGAAACGGCACAACCTGATCCTACAGGGATCCTTCTCAAGGAAAGCTCCTGCCTTCGAGGGCAGATTGTTGGTCTTATTATTAACATGGACATGAAGCAGCTTTGGATTTAGATCCCGTTCAGATCCAATCCAGCGACGAGACCCAAAAGCTACAACATCTAGGAGCAGGTCCTCTACAATAACCCATTTTACAGCAGAGGCAGTTGAGATTGTATTTTATTTTATTTTTTTTTGCAGAAAGAATCTATCTGCATAGATTGAATCTTTGCTTAATGCTCTACATATCTATCAAATTTCGCTCAAATCTGATCTGAATTTGCTATTTTATCTTAATAGTCAAAAGCCATGTCATTTTTTAAAATGGGATTTAAGCCACTTAAGTGTTGATATTTATCTTAATCATTAAGATAAAATAGCAAGTTAGATCATATTTGAGCAAACTTTGGTAAGTACGTAGAACATCAAGCATAGATTCAATCCATGCAGTTAAGAATCGATTTCGAAAAAAAAGTAACATCACAACAAGATCTGCTGTAAAACAGGTTGCAACAGGAGATCTGCTCCCACAACATCCCATGCCGTAAAACGTACTTGTTTCAATGTAGAAAGCAGTTCTTGATGCCATCTTCTATTGACAGATCTCATTCCTTCACATAAGGACGACCGTTGTGATAACATTAAATAGTAGGAATACAATTTATTACAAAATTGAATGTGCATGTGAACATTCAAAGTCCCGGTTTTTCTGCTACTCTCACAATGCTCCAAATTGAAAGGCTGTTGTTTTATTAAAAGCAGCGGGACCAAAGCCAACGGCTACTACTATATAATCAACCCCCTCTAATTGTAATCAATCAAATAACACAGCAAAGCAACAAACAATCATAAGTTGCCATCATCTCAAGCTCACCGGAGAAATCCGGCTTGCGTCACGACGTGTCCCCGCATACACGCAGACGACCGTCGGAAGATCGCACCGTAACGACGGCCGTGGCCAAGCCGGCTGGGAAGCTTGATTAATCACACGGGATAAGAGCTCGTTAATTAAGAAATTAGTGCTAATCACATGGCCCATAACAGCATCCATGAACCCCTCTGGAATTGTTAATGGATATCTCGTGAATATGATAAAGATCATGACAGCAATACGTGGGCCAGATTACAGATCCAGAACATGAAGCGGCCAACGAGGAGCAGCTGTAGGAATCTCTATGAAATGTAGTCTCTCTCTCTCTCTTTCTCTATAGATTAAACTTTCCTTTTTTTTTGCACCAATACTATATGTACATGTACATTGTGTTCATCTAATCGATGCAGAGTTGAATGCTTTTGGAAGGGGGAGGTGATAACGACAGGCCAACGAACAGTGGAGAACAAAGACGTGAGGCCTTTCACTGCCAGAAAGGAAGACAACCTTTACAACCATTCCTTCCATTTCATTTCTTATGTACCTAATCAAATTACTGCAGACGCAAATAATCGATTTTACGCATGTGAATGTGGAGATATGCTGTCGTTCCGAGGGATTAGTCTTGGAATCGAACATCATTTTTCATTTGATCAACAAATTTCAGGAAATATTGGACCAGTGATGACAGGGTTAGGGTAACGTCCCCAGCCTAAACGTGAGCCTTTATCAAAGAAAACTGGTCGTGATGATTTATTCCGCTCAGATATTGAAGAAAACTGATCATAACAATTTATTCCGCTAAGATTGGATTGGTCGCATTGATGGACATCCAATTTAACCACTATTTTTAACCTCATTCACACATTTTCTGAGTATTTTATTTGACTCTAGTCATATCATTTTCAAAAGATTAAATTTATTACGGAGAGATTGATGGGAGACGGGCAACAAGTTATGCCGTCAATCCCTTTTGAATGACAAATCCAATTCTTCGAAATATAACATCTATAGATCTGGGCACCACGACATTGCTGTGCATAATTCTTTGGACCCTTTTGAGAAGCTGTACTGCTTCAGTAGCCAAAAATCCGAAGGTGTCAAAATCAAAAGGAATGAATACATGTTGATTGTCAATACATGTCTTCTCATGCTTAGCAACTTTAGTTGAGGCAGTTTTCTGTGCAGCGTGTTTCACAATAAAATCACTTCTTATCAGACTCACCAATGGAGAAACTCCAGTCAGATCAACACATGCATGCTTCCCTCCAACCCATCTAAATATTAAAACATCTGCTGATCTGAATGTCGATCTCCCTTCTTGAGGCTCCGTCAAAAAATTAGAGATTATTTGATAAAAAAACTCTGTATATACCTGTGCAATGACAAAAATCAGAGATTATATATATATATATATTGTATTTTTAGAGATCTTGGATCAATACAGATGCAACAGAAGCGAGCTGTGATATCGATGCAAGGAATGCTGGTCGATCGTGTGCCGGTGTCGTGTTCCTCCGCTTCGAGCTTGTGACAGATATAGATCATGGTGCCGATACAAACTACAACACGCGTTTTTTTGTAATTTAGAGCACATATCACGTTGGTTTGCGTGTGTTGCAGGTGACGTGCTATCTTCTCGGATTTCAGAAATTCAAACATTTCTATTTTGGTCTCTATCATTGGCATAATAATGCAACTTTTTATTAACGTTCTTCCGCATAACAAGTTCCTGATTTCTTTTGTCATCAAGTTTCGATCTCTATCTATAATTGTATTATTTTTTGCGCATTTATCTCTTGAGAGTTCATTATTTTTACACAAATATGATGTCTATTATCAGCTTTTACACCACGAACCCTTGGATAGAGACATACGTGCTCGATATAGGGGTCGTGGTATAATTGAACAAGAATTTACGGATCATAAAGTAAGCATACTTTTAGGAATGTTCGGTTCGGGAATAAGCAGAAATAAAAGTAATGTTTGTAAGTTAATACATAAGGAGAAATAGGGGAAGATTGGAAGGGATAAAAAAGTGGATAAAGATGAATAAGAGAAGAGAGAAATAAAGGAAAGGGAATAAGAGAGTGGAATAAGGAGAAATATGGAAAGAGGGGAACAAGGGTTTATTCCGATCTCTATATCTCTACCAATAGGCCCATAGGATGTGGCTGGTGGGTTTTTTTAACAAATGTATTGACCTTTATGCAATTACATTTCATGCCCATTCTTACAAAGGCTAACTACGGTTTTTAACATTTGCGCCCCTTCGAAATTCTATAGTTATGCCCTATTTTTTTACAATAATACTTGTGTCTCTGTAGTCTTATAAAATTCACAATTTTACCCACTCGTAAAGGTACAAATGAAATAACAAAAAGTCAGAACTATGAATTTTGTAATAATATAAATACACAAATAATACTGTTAAAAAAGTAAGGGCACAACTCAAATCGTAGAATCTTAAAGGGGTGCAAGAGTAAAAAGACCAAATTAACTAATGCCATTTCTTACATATGAAGGGTGTGGTATAAAATATCCACCAGGTATAGCTACCGGTGAGGAAACGCCTTTTATAGATAAAAAAATAGACAACAGCTGTTTGATTTGGTATGAAGTTGACAATCATATGCATGAAGATGTGCATAACGGGGGAAGTGAAATATTTATTATATATAATAATTAGAGTGTAGATAATGATACTTAATAAATATGGAGAAAGGAAATGGGAGATCATGATGGGAACATGACATGCGCGGGGGGCATGCACAAAAGTCCAAAGAAAAGGCCCAGTCCATCTGGCATGCTGGCCAACCATCACATTCATATCCCGCTAAAATATATATTAATCCATCTGGATGTTTGGTCATCACATCTGTATATGGAGTTGAGAGGCCTTTTCCCGAAAATAATAGTGACTTATTTGTACTTAATTATATAAAACATTTGGGTTTAATTAGGTACTTGACGAATCGTATAGGCTTCGAGCCCGATTCGATACCTCTAATACTTGTGAGGTATAGAATAGATCGAACTTTTGATTTAGAGAAAAGAAGGTATCGGGTCCATAGATGGCTTTCTAATGCGAGATAATTCGTTCGATTGAGACTCCACGAGAAGCGGTATGGATGTAGATGATATCATCACGATCTTTCTTTACGTACCTGCTGAGATGCTTAACGTCACTTCGCCAACTGGTCATGTGAGTGTTTCTCTTCTCCTTTCGAGAAAGGTTATAGGACGCCCACCACCCTTTGGTTAGTCCACCTCTCGTTCTCCAGATCTCTTGATATGCGGCGATGCGCAAGAACCTGATCTTCTGATGTAGGGCTTGCTGTAGCAGACTCTGCAGTAGAGGCGTGGACCGCTCAATATTTGATCGAGCAGTTCGCATGAATTGATCAAGACCGATCGGCCCACTCCTCTACTACTGAGTCTGCTGCAGTCTCTCAACGTTGCACAACCAGTGGAGGCGTTTTGAGTCCTTCGTGAGGAGATTTCCATTCTACGTCCCCCGCTTCCTCCCTTATTTTAGCTCTATTTTTTAATTCCTCTCGTTTTGTTGTTCTTTTAAACATGATAACATCTATTCTACAGCTTCAGTTTATAATCCAACCTCACATATGGATATAGAATTCTCCGTATTTATTTATTGAGATTTTTACAGCTGTCCCCGTCCACGTTTCTGTAAATACATTTATTCTCCTTCTATTTTTTAATAACAAACACTTGTGGATCTGAATTCTTACAAAATTTACAGTAGTGCCATAATATTAATGTACAAGGGCAGAATTATAATAACGACATTGCAAATTTTGTATGAAAACATGTGCACAGGTTTATTGATAAAAAAATTTGGGGCGTAAACATATTTGCAGAAATGAGGAGGGGTATAAGTTAAAATTCCTCAATTATTTATAACTGTACTTTTTTATGTTATCCATTTCGTTATCATAATTATGAAATTATACATAAAATCTTGATTACTTTACATTTCTACTGGTTTATTTTTTAGGAGAGAATAGGTGTATAGTTATCTCAAAGAAAAATCGCATTGAATCCTAACTTAGTTCATTCGATGCATTGCAATTTTATGACCCTCTCCGAATGAAGCATGTGTAGGCAGCATATGAATATGGATTTTTACACCAAACCCCGTAGAATCTTGTTCAATTAGACCAGGACCCCTGTAATTGCTGTAATAACATTATAATCACTGTTATTTTTTTCTATTTGGCGCATTACGACTCTGTCCAAGAGTTACAGTGTAAGAGTTAATACGATTATTGAGGTAATGGTACAATTTTAGGGGTTTTGGTTTATTGGACAAGATTTTGAGGTCATTGTGTAAAAATCCCGTTGAAAATTTTCGGATTTTCACACGTGACCTTTCGAGTTTTTCATAACAACTATGCACCTAACTTTTTTTACATTACACTATGCCCCTCTATGCTTACAAAACTCACAATATTAACTTTCCATTTGCGTAATACAGGGGAAATTTGTAAAAAGGAAATGGTGGTGTATTTAATTGTAACGTAATTAGATTTTAAGTTGGTAAATCTATGTACTTACATTAGTATCTAAATTGGTTTCTAATGCGAGGTCAAATTAGGTTGGAGGAAAAGTTGGGAATTCCTAAATTTGAAACAATGTGAGTTTGGGTGAAGTTTTTACTATCATGTGGAGTAGTGTTAAAATTTTAGTAGAAATATATATGAGTCTGCTTCTCAAGCTTCTATAAAAATAATAAAGAGGAAGAATGGAGGACCAAACACGTGCGTATGTGCACAATATGCTCTGCTCAAGTGTAGGCTTGGAATAATCAATTCGGATGTTGATACTTTTGTAATTCGAGTGTTGTGGGAATTCAATTCAATCCAACGACTCAAACTCAGACGTCTCAAATTCAAAGAGATGCTCATTGCGATGTTGGTTACATAATTCGAAGGGTTGGGCTATGTAGGTTGTTAATCAAAGTAAACATGTTCGTGTTCGATTAGAGTTCATTGGATAGTAGTTCTAAAAATGTTCGTTCATTTCTAACCGAACTGAATGTGTACTTCAAATTTTAGTTCGATAGTTTGATGAACCGAACATGAATCATAGCATGCATTCATTCGACAAAAGTTTGAGTTTGATGTGTATATTTATTTATATCTATGTGTAACTTAGTATTTGTATACATGAGAAATTTTGAGGTTAAAAAATTATGGTATAAATCGGTGGATCTTGTACCACTTTAATTTAAATAAATTCATATTTTTACTGCTTATCAAACTTTATTACTCGAACTCCATTTTCAAACTTGTTCATCTCAAGAAGTTTGAGTTAAATTAAATCGTTAATGAATTATTATCGAACCTTACTCGACCATCTATTTTCTAAATGAACTCGAACTCGAATATGTTTTGTCAAACTTTTATCAAACTGAACTCGAACTTTTGGACTGTCTTATCGAACGAACTCGAATATAGGTTCGTTCACTAGAGTTCAGTTCGATTAGCAACCCTAGTGCTAGGTCTTAAAAACCTATCCCTAAACGTGATTTCTTCGCTCGTAATAAATCTCTCTTGCTCTCTAATTTTCTACCACGAAGCTATCTGTTCTATTCTCGGCTACAATTCTATGTGGTGCTTTTGAGGACAACCTCTTAGGGATGTTCTGACATCGACCTGAGCCTAAGAATGTCCTTATGAACATCAACCCTGAAGATTGTATCGATAACGACACTTACCAAGCAGCCATGCACCATTGTGACAACATACCACAATTATCAAGATTAAGAGTTCAAAGTTCAATCAGACAAGGAGAAACATACAAATCAGACTTAAGATGTTAATGGATTGGTGTCTTGAACAAACATATCAGATTTGTTGACTAAGGAAGTTAATTGATTTTTAGTCCTAAAGTCTAGTCTTCGGATGGGACTGAGACCCATCGGGAGTTGCACCACAGTAGCAACCCAACCTATCTTAGTGGAGATCTCATAAAGTATATTCAATGTGTTAATAACAAGCTGTTTGGAGAACTAGTTGGTACTATTATTTTCAATTCTTATACATGAGTCGTATCCCTAGAAATTGCCATTTAAGCTATATGATTAAGAAGAGCTTAGGCTCTGAATGGGTTCAAATCTTTAGGTAGGATTTTCGCAACGCATCTCTGACAACGCTACATATATGAGTGTTACTATGGGATACTCTTTAATGAAGAAGGTTTTTCTTGAATACACTCATGAAATAGGATAATGGTGCATGGTCTTTAAGAACACAACTCCCGACGATTGTACCAAGAACAACACTTTGTTGTCGCTATAGTTTACTTTAACAGTAAAGCTGAAGTTCAAGACTTAATTCACTTGGTTCTTATTAAGTGAAAGTAGTAAAACTTAGGTGGGGCTTCAAATTGAATGTACTTTTACTGAAAGCAAAGTATGACAACCGAAAGATATATTTTAGCTTCTCTTTGAACTTCCTTTTTTTATTGTTGAATTCATGGGGGGTTTTTGCATGAAATTGGAATGTATATAGGCTTTAAATCTATGTAATTATGTTGGTATCTAAAATGGTTTCTAGTGGAAAGCTAAATTAGGTTGGAGGAAAAGTTGTGAATTTTCAAATTTGAAATATGGTACGTTTGAGTGGAGTTTTTAGTATCACATGGAGCAGTGTTAAAACTCGGTGGAATTATATACGAGTCCTTATCTAAGTTCTTGTAGCAATAACAAAGAATATGAATAGACAACCACACGTGCTTGTGCACTCTGCTCCATCTTTGACTAGTGCCCGAGCTCGGGATGAGTCAATTTGGATCTCGATACTTTTATTACGAGTTTCATGTAGCGGGTCAGATAATTTAATCCAACTGATTAACTTGTCGTCTGAGCATTGTGGATTTCGACTTGATCCAGTGAATCGAACTTTGCCATTTCGAAATCTGAAGAGACACCGGTTGAGAGGGCGATTATGGAATTCAAAGGACCTAGGTCTTCAAAATCCTATCCCCAACCATGATTTCTTCACTTGCAAGAAATCTCTCTCGATCTCTGATTTTCAGCCGTCAAGCTTTGTTCCCTTCTCTCGGCTATAATTATGTGAGGTAGTTTCGAGGATAGTCTTCACGGTGTGCGTCGACATCGACTGTGAGCTGTCGCATTATGAGAGTGGACCGTCAGACCCTATGTACCGGTATTGTGGGGTGATTTCGTCTCTAAGGATAGTCCATAACATGGATGCTTTGATAATCTAAACTGACCTGTTTACCATTTTATTTGTCGTATGTGGTTTATTGTTTTACCTTTCATAGATCTCATCTAAATCATCATGTTAAATCGGGTCCTATTTTATCTATGTAATTGGAATAAGAAATGGATTTGTATGATTTTTCTTTTATTAATATGTAGTGCAATTAAATCAATTCACATTGATCTAGAAAATTAGCATTTTAGTGCATATTACATTTTACATGTCATCAGCAAATGAATCCAATGTGAATTTGGTATAAGTAAAATTACAAAAAAAGGAACATAAGTGTTGTTGAAAAAAATTGGAAGTGCACAAGAGCGAAAATCCATTGATTTGTATGCATTCTTGAATTCGGGTTGTGGGTCCATAACTTAAAAACAATTAGGCCCTGAGTGGTTGGAGAATAGACATTGGAATAAGGGGTCAATTCTCCTCCCGACACGGTTTCCAGTGAGACGACTACTCTCCATTATTATAACTTATTTCACTCTTATTCCTATGTTTATCCCACATTACCTACCTTTATTTCACCTTATTCTCCTTATTCCTATCCTTCAGTCGAACAAAGAATAGACCCTTATTCTCCATCCTTATTCATGCTTATTCCCGAACCGAACGCACCCTTAGGGCCCGTTTGGTTCAGGAATAAGCATGAATAAGGATCAGGAATAAGGAGAATAAGGGTCTATTCTTTGGTCGGCTGGAGGATAGTAATAAGGAGAATAAGGTGAAATAAATGTAGGTAAGGTGGGATAAAGATAGGAATAAGATGGAATAAGGAGAAATAATTGTACCACGAAAAACCTTGTCGAAAGGAGAATATGCCCCTTATTCCAGGGCCTATTCTCCAAACGAACATGCCCTTAGAGTTACATATCGCATTGTCTGCACCCTTAGTTTCCTCCACAATAGAAGTAGATCAATGGTTGTCATCAAAGATGCAGTCCAAATATTAGAGCTGAACCTCCTATGTCTATATATTCTATGTGATTGTCTTGCTATTTTGCTCGTTTCGTGTGCAACATAAGACATGTATAAGGTTTTTGGATCTTAGTTCATATATGTTGGCTCTAGTGGCTTTTCAAAGATGGTGATAACGAATGGCTTGGAGATGGTTTATGCATCAGGAATGCAATCGGATAAGGATATATTCGTATCTGACTTTCTTTGGGTTTTGTATAAGTGAATATGGATATGTACTTTTAATTTTGTCGAATATGGACATAGATAAACACGTGAGATTATTTTGTTGGAGATATAAATATTGATAGATACACCGTTTTCAATTTTTTAGGATATGAAGAGTGGTTACAACTTTTCTAGCAGATAGGAATATAGATATCTATATTACTAAATCTATATTACTAAATCCTGCTTAGATACTTTTGGGGAGCATGTCGTTTGTCACGAACTTCCAGATTTTAAATATAGAAATGATTTTGTTAGGGATATCCTTTTTGATGTACCCAGACATGTGGGGGTTGCTTCAAAATAAGAAGCACCGGTGAATTTTTTGATTGATCCATGAGAGAGGAGATCGACACTTAGACCAGCAGATGTTTTAATATTTGAATGGGTTGGAGGAAAACACGCATGTGTTGATTTGACTGGAGTTTCTCCATTGGTGGGTCTGATAAATAGTGATTTTTTTTCAGGATACGCTACAGAAAAAGCCGCCTCAGCTAAAGTGGCTAAGCATGAGAAGGCCTGTATAGACAATCAACATGTCTTCATCTCCTCTGGGTTTGATACATTTGGGTTCTTGACAAGTGAAGTAGTGGAGCTCCTCAAGATGATCCAAAAGATCATGCATAACAATGCTATGGTTCCTAGGTCTATGAATGTTGTATTTCGAAGGATTGGATTTGTCATCCAAAAGGAATTGGTGGCGTGGCTTCTTGCCCGTCTCCCATCAATTTCTATGTAATGTTATTTCCTTGTTATAAGTCATATATTGTTACACTTTATATAATGTTTCTTCGCAATATTTTCAAATGCATGAAGAATATATATATATATATATGTATGTATGTATATATATATGATAAATTGCAAAAAAAATACACTTTTACACCCTGATTGCCAATTAGGACCCTCTTTTTTGAAACGTAAAGAGGTGTTCGATCTTATTTTATTCATCTTGAATATAGGCTTTGCAACCTTTTATAACCCTTCTATATTTACATTAAACTTATAATATTTCAAAAATGTGATCCCTATTGAGAATTGACGCATAATCGGTGCTTTTTATTTATCCGAATATACATCTTATGTTATTTCACTATTTGTTATGAGTTATTTAATATAACATATTACTTTTTTTCATATTGAATTTAGGTGTCATGAGAAATCTATTATTCATATAATAATATGTATCTGTTTGTAAACTATTTGTATCAAATATTTGTATCCGAATTGTAACGACTCGTAAACTATTAATAGATAAATAATTATTGATTGAATTAAAAATAATATAATTAATTTATAAAATAGAGGATGGTGAGGGCGGTTATGGAGGACCACTTCAATCAACTTTTCCCATTCACGTGAGGGCCTTTTTAGGAATGCATGACTCTCTCTCATTGCTTAAAATAGATGTAGAGGAAGATATGAGAGAAAACAGAGGAGACGTGTGCCAAGGATAGCATCCATCTTAGAGAGAGAGAGAGGAGAGGAGAGAGAAAGAGTGAGAGTGAGAGAGAGTGACCGAGAGTGAGGAGGAAGAAGAGAAAGATGGAAATTCATGTGTGCATGAGGGAGAGAGAGAGAGAGTACGAGAAGGAGAATAAGCAAGGTGCCATATCGGGTCCTAGTCCGGCAACGACAACCCTCCCCGTTGATGACATGTTTTGTCTATCTCGGTGGATCGAAGGCGCATGCAGTGAGCGCCGGCGATGACCTTTCCATTGACGATGTTGAATTTGACATGACAAGATTGGAGGCACGCCGATGTGATTGGTGACGATCTGGATCCGTGTAATCAAATCGTCTCCATGTTTTTGCGCCATCAAGGTATGTGTCGAACATGTAGGAATGAGATGCGATAGATTCAAGTAATCGTTCTCTCCGTAATCATGTCGATTTGTTATTATTTATTTCATTATACAAGTTACAACAATACATTTTCTTACTTGGATTTGTTAACGGAAAACATCGAGGGATTTACATGATCTTAAAAATGTTTATACGAGTGTTTTTCTCAAGCATTGATGGATATTCAATGGAGATTGGAAAATGTACCTATCACGAAGGCATATGCACTATAATTTCACTTCTCGTTTAAATGATTTTTCTACGGTTAATCTTTATCTTGTGTGAGTTTAGTCGTATACTATATGCTATTTGATAGGATGAATTTTGTTGGATTATATGACGCAGATGCAAACTTCAACGAGGCTACCGTTATATAATGGGTATAAATGCTTACAATACGAGTAGTCCACAATGCAAACCTAGATTCTCTCTATCAATGAATATAATAATTAGGTATGCTCATTAATTTCTAAATCTATACGCATCCATAATGTTGCCAGAATTATGATAACGTGCACCACCAATATTGCACTACTATTATAGGAAAGACATAAAATGCATTGTACACACACCTAATATGACTATTATTGATGACATGAAATCACGTTAGAAGAGCATATAGTTGATTAATGTACTGGCAGTTCTCAGTTGCATGTGTTAATCACGTGCGAACCCTTCTATTGATGTACGTTATATCGTTTTTATTTATAAAATACAGAATCCGTTAATGGGTTATGCAATTGGAAATCATGATGTTATCTTTCGTTACTGTGAATGATACAAGATTGGTTACTTAACTAATTATATACTAATTTATATAAAAGGCTGGGACTGGACATTGTGTACTGTGATTGTAATTGCGTGATTAGTTGCAAATAAATTTTAGCAACCAATGATCAAATCTATTATGACAATATGAAATACTGAATAACGGTGTTATATCAGTCATGCATTTTGTACAATGAAGACCTATTTGTTTAGTGGAGCCGAAAGGTTCACATGAACCATTGTCGTATGAAGAAGGAAATTGTATTTAAAGAATTAAAATTTCCTAAGCATGATAATGGCACTTAAACGATGAGCGGAGCTAAGTGCTACATCTATGGTGGGAGCCACCTCTAGAGTTCGTTTATCAATAGCCTAAAGGGCAACACCTTCCGGGGGTGTCGGGTTCAGTAGAACCCAGTGGAAAGTCCACCATTGACTCAGCGCTGATGTCATCATGTTCTATGTAATGATTGAGTGACCGCTTGTGCCAGCGGTAAAAGCCACCAAAGCCACCCAATAAACTATGAGATAAGACAAATCTACCATGAATAAGCTAAGTGCTTATGTGGAAGCCAATTGCTTTTGTGAAATGCTAAGTGAATATGTGCATTTATGTGAAGTGCTAAATGTATATGTGTAAATATGTGAAATGTTAAGTGTGTATTTGCATTTATGTCAAATGCCAAGTGTATGTGTGCAAATGTTTGGAATGATAAGTGTATATGTGCAATTACATGCAATGCTTAGGTATATATATAATTATGTTATTGCTATGGCATATGTGCAAATATGGTTAACCTTAAGGGCATATATGGAAAGTGTGGTATGCATTGCATGAATATAAAAAGGATACCTTTTGTATGCATAATTATATCTACGAGTGACCCATATGATGCTATTGTATGACAACAGTCAAGTATTTTATTAACTAACATAAGGGTATTTGATGAACGAATATGTCATGGTACTACTTTCGTATATGATATGTTATATGAAGAAGTATATGATATGATGATGGAAATGAGAACAATGCACATCTCTTTGTTAGGATATAATAAGGGCTTGCGTGTGAAAACTCATAGCAATAGGTGTATGGGTGTAACACACAATTTCATATATGTAATCATTTATTTTATGTAATTATTGATATTGTAAATTTGACAAGAGAAAAATAGTGAAATCCATGCATATTATGTTATGATTAAGATCATACTCAATGAATGTATCCCCAGATACTGCATGTTATGTACATTATTCCATGTTGGGGAATATAGAAAATTTATAAGGATCCATTGTGGAAGATAATTATCCAGCTAATAATCTGTGCATGGAGTTATTTGTACTAGCATAAGGAGACTTGATTTTTCGCTAGCTGGCTTGACCTTTTCTCGACACATACTGAGCGTTAAGCTCATACCATGTATTTTTGTATTTTTATTGCAGGTTAATGTGAGGATAAATTTAGTGGCAGTTGGAAACTTATTGCAAGGCATGAAGGAAGGATATCATTGTGCCCACTGGAACGAAAGATCTTGAAGATGTATTAGAGATGTATTTATTTGTGATATCATTGATGTTTTGAGTAACACTCGGATCCGACGTGGCATTTGATATCCTTCCGCCCGTGGATCCGGGCTGTTACACGAATTATGACTATATGTGTATCCGTATTTAATATGTGTATCCGTATTTAAGGATATAATTTGTATTGTCCAATATCCACGACACCTATTTCTGTATCCATATCCATAATTTAAAAATGATAAAAAAATACAATAATACTTGTATCCTCCTATCCGTCAATTCGCTTCCTTACTTATGATCCATTCAAGGAGTTTGGAGATCCAGTATTTGTCGGAACTATAAGATTGCGATTTCACTGTCACAGTTATGAAAAGATATAAAATCTCGGTAGGAACAAGCATTCAATTAGGCTTAATTTGAGAACACTGGCAATGGGCCAAATTTATAGGCTATGTGGTCCAAATTAAAGCCTTTGAGGCCCAAATAGATTAGGTCCCATTTCCTAATAAATATTTGTTCATGCTAGTACATGTATGCAAAAATAATGCACTGGAAAGCATACACAATAATAACTAGTGGAGAACCCGTGCAAAAGCACGGATGTTGGAAATATTGAAAAAAATAGGTTGCTGACATTTATAAATATTATATGATTTTTTCGTTTATAATTCTAACGGTGAAAGTATATTATTGTTCACAAATCAGTGCCAATCGACTTCTTCAATGCTATTCGAAATCTTGGAATAACCCATCTTTATTTGATATTACTTGTTATGATCATAAATAAGATGTTTTTATGATTGGCATTGACGACGAATCTCTCTAGCACTTCATGAATACCATGTATTGTTATATTAAGAACTTGGTAATGATAGTGGGTAAATTAGTACTACATTACCGTTTGATTTATTATCTTTGTAATATTTACATCCCAATATCGACATTATCTCATTATTTTATTTTTTTAAAAATAACTTTGGAGTCATACATAGACATGTGTGTGTTTGTCTCCATTGATGGATATGGAAAAAACCGTTATCTTATTATTAAAGATGGATATGAATATAAATAGATACATGTGGAATGCATATAATTAGGAGAATATAGTGCAAATTACATTAGATAAAAAATTTATTTCACAATATACATGAAATGAAAAATATTAAATGTATTCATTCCAAAAGAATAATGGTAATTACAATGAAAGATTGCGTAAAATTGTTTTTGCACTTGACAACTAATAAATGTACAAATTAGCAACAGATGTTCACCCAAAGTTTATTGTCCTAAACTTTTTTCCTAACTCACCATAATATAATAAAAAAATATATCTATAATGAACAAAAGAATAAAAAATCGTCAATAATATGCAACACCTAAAAAGTTTGTCTTTAGCTTTTTCGTAGAAAACAAATAAGTTGCAAAAACGGAATATATAATAACTATCACATTTGTCATGACGCATAATTTATTGCGATGGCATATAATGCATTAAACTTTCACATAGTTACTCACATGCGGTACGGTATATGAGACCTTGTTTAATCTGTATTTACACCCATATTTTATTATAAATTATCCAGGATGTCATCTTGAACTGCAACGATGCCATTAGTGTTAGGGGAGATCTATCGATGTTGACTAAAAGGTTGGACAACTAAAAGTATTAAACTTATTGAAGCTTATTCGAATACATACAGATTCAAGAATTAAACAGAAGGAGAAGTTAAAACAAACCTCTACAGATTACTAAAATTTAACCATCTCTTTTCTGTAGATTGATTAATACGCACAATAATTTTTTTATGATTGAATTGATGTAAAGTAAGAAGTATGTTTATACCAAGTAGAAACATACCTCAACATAATCTGATGCTTGTAACATAAGTGTTTGTCAAAATAATATACTGTCAAATAAATACAAATGTGTAAATGAACGTTTTTTTTGAAATGATTCGTAAATAAATATTAGTTAAATATATAGGTTATCCATTTGAATGTCCTTAATGAAATATAGAATATCACCACTAATAGCAGTATTGAATGCTTCATATGCTTTACTGCATATTTTCTCAGAAAGAAATTTATCGATATGAACTACTTTATAAAATACATGTGGGGGCTTCTTCTTGCTTCCTATTAGAGTATATAGGAACATTAGATTCCGAACTTCTAGGATTTCGTTGGATATAGTATTCCACTATAGATCATTTGTAAAGCAATGTTAATTTTAAGTAAGAACATGGGTGATGTACATCGTGTCAATTTAACTTAAATCGTGAAAACCGATTAGCCGGACCGGGTGAAGTCCAGTTTCAATAACAATGTGTGATATACATATATCCTTACTAAAATAGAGAGATCTATCATCAATTTTAACTGTCTAATCCATAGTTGGAATTCTCATTTCCCACGTGTAACAGGGACTCGCTAAAATGATAGATATCGTGGTTGTGAATGTGCATCAAATTGGACAATTATAACAGGGAGCAATGCTAATCGCCCAACATGGCCAATGATAATGTTGGCTAATGAATACTATTCACATCCTCCACGTGACGATCACAACATTTACAGTGACATGTTGTCAATGCAACATGCGGTAATATGCCTGGGATACAATCGGAATTTTTCGAAAGATTGAGTAATGGAGGTCGGTGGATTATCCCCTCCTTAGTATATAGTTATAGAATAGATTAGATTTTTATTACATATATGCTTATAAATGCATAGAATTTGCATGGATTTATACCGAACTAATTCAACGCTAAATGTATATTACTTGTTAATGTTTTTGCATTATATAAAATCCTTTTATGCTACATGATTATATATACCTATCGAATTTATAAAAATTCACCCAGAACCTAGAAAATTCAAAGAGAAAAAAAACCAAAAAAATACTCTCTCAAATCCTAATTTCATCATAAAAGTAAAAATATCATTGATTTAGCGGACTCCTAGAATATGATTGGGTGCTCGCCTCTGCGACTTTGCACCTTTTTTTCCTTAAAAAACTTCAAGAAGATGGAACAATATTAATTTTGTAAAATTCATCCACTTAAATGCAAGGAATATGATATATTTTAAGGTAATTATTTATTGAGTCATCATCTGTGTACCCAGTCCCAATATGGATCCAAATCTTTCAATTGTAATAAAATGGGTCTTGACTCCGTTTTTATAATCGACATTATTAGAAAAGAGAGAGAGAGAGTGACCATTTCAAAAGTGGTATTATCATAAGTTTCCATTCTCGGAAAATGGACAATTTAGTTCACTCTCTTTTTATTAACGGTATCGTTTATATAAATGGAGTCAGGATCCATTTTATTACATTTGAAAGATTGGGACCGATTTTGAGATTGGACCCATAGATGAAGATCCAATATGTAATTTATCCTATATTTTATCTAATTTTGATGCTCAACACGTACAAAAACTTTGAATTAATACCAGTACTCGATAATAATTCTAACTTATGTTATCTCACAAATCCATAGAGTTAGTTTGTACATTTGATTAAAAAAAGATATCAATATCAACATCAATATTTTATTTTCGAGATATGGGTATCGGATCCTTATGGACTAATGGGAAAAGTACAACATGTAAACCTTGTTTGAAGCACGCAAGGTTTTGATCTCGTTTATTCCTGGGGGATAATAAGTGACGTTTATATGAGTATGTGACATATCTATATTTGCATCTTGCATGTGCATACCTATATATAATTGTATGTATGTGGAAAACTTTCTAATGAACTCATGGTTCGCTAGGAACACCTTCATTTTTACGAGTATCGACTATTATTTGTAAAATAGAAAGGACATCAGTAAAACAATTATAGGTACGATCATTTGTACTAGTTTAACTTTTTTCAATAAAATGTTCATTTATAGTAAGAATATGATTGTTTTGTAAAACAATAAATATTTTTTTTTTCAAAATGACAGTAAATACTTGAAAAAAATGTGGATGCTCATTACTATCATAGTAGTCTGAACTCGTTGAAAACCCGCAAACACATATGTGTAAACAAAATGATCAAAAATATATAATAGGCATGACTCTTGAGAAAAGATTTTATATTTCACAATAGAAGTGTATGCATTATTCTTGTATGCATTAAAACACATATGTGTAAACATATTCTTGTACCTCTCTAGGGTTGGAGGTTGGTTCTATTGAACTCGGTTCTTTCAACAATGCCAATCTTTTTTCTCTTCTCAAAGCTGTTGTCGATCGGGGTAAGAAAGAGGATTGATGGCATTATGCAGAGGGTGGGGAAGTTGTGGGAAGGCTGGTGGGTTGCCACAGGTAGATTGGAAGACGGTAACTTGTGCCAAAGAAGATGGGGATCTTGGTGTTCGTAGCTTTGAGGAGATGAACAAGGTGCTTCTTTACAAGCGGATTGCTCGGATTTGGGATGATTGTGATAGTATGGTTTGCTACTTCAACGAATTTATAGAGAGAGACCTAAGTTCTCCACGGTTGTGGATCTGGGTTCATCACCCTCTTTCTTTTGGAGAATGATCACTGGACTTGTGCAAGAGATCTGACCCTCCTTGAGGCCGACCATTGTCGGTACGCCATCATGCTGCCGCTTCGACCGCTCTTGGATCTTCGTCTTCATCGATGCTTCCGGTACACAAAGAAGACCTGAGATTTTATATAATGAAATCAGGAGATCCGTCATTTGGATTAACATCTTGTATTGCAAGACGTACATGTTTCATTAATGCGCTCGCAAGCGTCTCCTCCGTCGGGTCAGACTTGAGACAAGCGGTCTCTTTGTTTAAGACTTCGATCGCAACTACACTTCTAGCTGTATTCCTGTATCTACTTTTGTGGTTTATATGTAACTATTCGCGAAGTGTTCTTTGATCATGTGGTTTCATCACTTTAATTTTTTTAAATTCTAATTCCCCGAGCAACTAGTATGATTAGTCTCTCCCCATTGTTGGACATGTGAGCCCACGACGAGTCATTTTGCAATAAATGTTATTACAATTGACTCCTTATTCTGAAATTAAGGATAAGTAATTTGCACAATAGGTCTCTTAGCAAAACTAGGGTTATGTACCATTGTCATCTTAATAATCACATAGTTGTTGATTCAATGGTTGAATCACAAGGTTGGTGTTTGGTTGATATCTAAAGAGTTAGATTGAGGACTCATCAAGCACCATCAAATGATTGTTAAGAGATGATCTCCAACCTGAGAAGGAATGTTAATCCTTCGCCGAAGGTTGATATCTAACCAACCTCTTGACGTAGGTCCTCTGCATATGAATAGAGATTTGGAGGTGTTAGATAAGTTAGGTCAAAGAATTGACTTAATGAGATCGAGATAACCAAAGACCTATGTCGTATGATGTCACGATATAAGCACATATCACTACAAGAAAAAACGCTTTTGGCGAGCACGAAAGTCCTCCCTAGGTGCTCTCCGAGTGCTCGCCAAGTTTGTGCTCGTTAAAATCCTACTCGCTAGCTCATATAGGCGAGGACATGTGCTCGCTATTAAAAGTGGGCGAGCACATGTGCTAGCCAAGTCCTAGCCAAGTGCTCTCTAGGTCCTGTATTAGCTAGCACTTAGCTAGTACTTGGCTAGCACACGTGCTCGCCAACTGTGGAGAAGATGAAAAAAAAATATATTGGTTCTTCGGGGTTTCGAAGCCCCGTTGAATCTGTATTACCTACTATAAAGTCATTTTAAAACTCTTGTTAATATATAATCATATTTTATGCCAAGCTAGAGACTCATACTTCAATTTCATTGCTTTCTTCTCTTCTAGTATTACCCTGATTTCTCATACACATTCTTTCTCTCTCATCCATAGCATTATAGTGTACAAGCATATATAATAACATACACTCACAATCAGTAACACACGTAGGTATACTAACACAAACACCATACTAACATAAGCATTTCATATCTAGAACCAAAACACTATATTTACAAACTCTGCACTTTCTAACATACATACACACACCATATCTCCTGCTTCATATGCTAAAATATATAATACATACTAATACACAGTAGTATTCACATAAGCACACACAAACACAAATGAACTTAAGTCAAATATGCACATCCTCTCTTTCACAGTGTAACACATGTGAACTATAGCACAAACTAACATAATGTAACACACACACACACATAAACACACTAGCATATACATACGAGCACTCTAACACACACATAAATACGCATGAACCTAGACAATACACATATGAACATGTTAGTACTCAAAAAATCATCTTGCAAAAACATGAAAATAATACATGAAGAAAGAGTATGAATCATAATACAAAAGTAAAACATCATCATATGCACTAACCTCATCCATCTAGTGAAGTGCATCCTCCTTATCATCTTCCTATTATATTTTACATAGATCATACCTTGTACCTAGTCGACTCAAAGTAAAATTAAATTAATAGTTTGAAGATTGAATTTACATGTATCAAAGAAAGATGATAAAATTTAATCAAGCATACCTATTGATGTAGGATTTGGCCTTCTGCATCCTCAAGATCATGTTCATACTCTTTCCAAAAACAATCATATTCATACACACGATCATTTTCAAATGTAAGGGCTCGAAATCCTGGAATTCTGAAAAATTAGAAGTGAATACACTTTTCAAGAATAAAAAGAATAACACCTCTAGACATGCATGCTCAATAAATCATCTTACAAAATCATGAATGTAAATACATGAAGAGAAAGTGTGAATGGTGATACAATAGAATTGCATGTACATGAATTTAGAAAGGCATGTACATGACTCTATACTTACAAATAACATGATCATCTTATCGTAAATAATTATTCATACTAGATCCCGTCATATTTTATGTGGATACTAACATTTCCTAATCACTTAATTATAAACTTTAATTTAAAGTTTGAAACTTGGATATACATGGATAAAAGTAGGAGGACAATATTTAATTGAGCATACCTAATAATAGAAGAGTTGATGTCTGGAAAATGAATCTACATTATATGTGTAAGCCTGCATTCAATTATAAATGATAATCTCAATAGAAATCTAAGTAAACTAAAGATAGAGAAGTTTTTACTGGAAGATAAAGTGTTACCAATAATACCGTGAGCTTTCTCCTGCTATATCCAAAATAGAAACAAATAAGATAATATATGGTCACCCTTACAATCACATTCATCTGCAAAGTAATAAAAAATGTAAAATATAAAACTTGGTTAATACGTATATCCACGGTAGCCTTCTACATGTAGAAACTTTAGGTATTTAATCAATAACATCAAAATTATAGACCATTTTATCGAATCTTTACAAACAAATATTACACACTAAAATAAATCTAACATATTAAGAAGTATGTCCTCACTCTCATAGGCTTGTGCTCCATGCATATTAAACTAATGCACTCTCTAACACATACTAACACATAGTCTAATATGCATGTACACTCTCCCCGATACACAATATACTAACACGCTCCCTAAGATACATGCACATGCATGCACACATAACACACATATATAAATAGCTCACACAAATAATTTTCCCACCCCCCTTCAACACTGTATTAATACACTCTACATTCTCTAACACACACATCACACACACACGCACTAGCATAGTAACACACACATGTACACATGTACTAACACATGCACAAACACACACATACTTAGATACCACAAGAACATATAAAATAAACCATTTCTACATAATCCTGAATATGTAGAAAAATATGGGTATTTAGTCTATGTATAGGTTATCACATCACATATAACAATGGAAGTTCTCAATTTTTCATTAGCATGTCATACACCTTGCATACATGTTGATTTGCATATAGAATAGCCTCATAAAATTTGTTCTAAATATAATCTATGGTAATCTAATGGTATAATGTCCAATATACAAGTAAACAAATTTAAACAATATGGTTGTTTTGTAATGGTAATGGTTTAGATATTTCATCATACACCTTCCATACATGTTAATTTGCATATAGAATTAGCTAACAAAATCTATTCTAACATCTAATATACATCAATATAATCGTATGATGTACAATAAACAAGTTAACATATTCTAAAAAAACACGGTATGATGTTCTATTGTAAAAAAATTGCAAACCCTAAAGCATTGAATATATCTATACTATGCAACCAAAATAAAAATAAGCAAGAGAGGAGTGCTCAAAATACCTTATGGAATAAAAAGTAGCATATAGTGAAGGTAAATGATGGTTGCCGGAGGTGGAGGATGGCGCTCAAAGATCGTCAGAGGAGGGTTTTTGGGGTTTCGTTTCATTTGGAATGAAGGACAGGGAGCCCGCTAGCGTTATGTTTATAAGACGTGGGCGAGCACATGTGCTCGCCAATGTACTCTCTAAGTACTCTCCCCCAAATTTTCACACGCCATTTAAAATCATACATTGAAATTTAAATGGGCGAGCACAAGTGCTCGCCAATGTGCTCTCCAAGTGCTCTCCCCCAAATTTTCATGCGCGACTTAAAATCACACATTGAAATTTAAATGGACTAGGCTGGTGGGCGAAGACAAGTGCTCGCAAGGTGCTCGCCCAAAGGTGGCGAGCACATGTGCTCTCCCCGTCCTAGCCCTTTTGTGCTCGCCAAATCGTGTTTTTCTTGTAGTGCATCCTTTGACCAGAGACGGATGTGTTACTATATTTGGCAGACCGACACGTCGATAACTTTTTAAAGGTCTATACACCGGCGAGCTGGTGTGCATATAAAGGCATATGAGTAGTGTCATTTCTCAAAGAGATCATACATGTCCACTACTGGATCAGAGATATGAGTTCACTCATAAGGTATTGGGACTGATGAAATTTCATGCATCTTCGTCTTGCTTTAGAAGCATGACAAGAATTTGTAGGTATGATATATTCTTTTTGAAAGCATATGATCGATACTAACTCCCAATGATCAAATGAGAAACTTAATGATAAAATCCTAAAGACGACAGTCTAAAAGAGATCTAAAACTTTAGGTTTATTCTAGGTCTTCCAGTATGCAGGATGTACAGGTATTGGGAATACACGAGGTTAATGTGTGATGAATCTGTGACTCATCATACTAAAGGATGAAAATAGAGCTTTGTTCCCGAGTAATTAGTTATATTTCATCATTTATTCTGCATTTTTAACATTCATGCACTTAGAATTAATATTTGCATTTCATCATGCGTAATTTCATTCATAATCATCTTCATATTTCCATCCAACTTCATGCATTTCTAACTAATTCATGCTAACTCCAATTAACATCAAACCACATTCATTGTGTATATATTACTAACAATATTTAAGGAAAATAAATAAAATTATTAACCCAAATAATTGGCACATGAGATAAAACTCCAATTTCAGACTAGGCAAACTAAAATGCACATATCTTACTCATACAGTGTCTGATTTAGGTCTACTCACTTTTAAAGTAATATATATTCAAATATCTTCAAAACAAGACCAAGTGCTTCATAAAAATTGAGCTCATATGTGAAAATTGAGTTTTGGGCCTCTTTTACGCATTGTGCATTTTCTTGTGATTTTAATATGATACTTTATGTACATAATTAAAACTTTTTCTTTTATTTCTTTTCATCTATATTTATTTATGAAAATTTTATTAAAATCCGCAAAAATACATATCCAAACTAAGGCTGGAATCAAAGAAACTGACCGAGTCCGAGTGTCCCTTAAGAGTCTGTAGTAATATCTCCAGATTTCCTCTTTATTTTATTTCTCTTATTTTCTTATTTATTAAAAAATCCAAAAAATAAATTATTGTGTAAATATTTATATTTTATTTGATCATAATTTTTCTCAATTTTTCTCTTAATTAAAAATCACAAAAGTTACAAAACCCCTAAAAATCAGCGTCTACGTACATACAATACTCCAAAAATATTGTTTTGCACAGATAACTCTTTTTTATCTTGGTCCTTTCACAAAAATTGTAGATCTCATCAAAACAAGCAACTTTTTTGAATAAAGCTTTTCGATCCGAGGTCGTTTGCTATTTCTTTTGGATTTTTTTTAATTTTTGATTTTCTAGAGTTACATGAGGCAGCTCCTAGAGCTACCACATGTCACTCACTTTTTGAAGCCCTTTTTATTTCATTTTTAAAAAAATAAAAAAATTAAATAAAAAAATTAAATAAAAATGTGGCGCATTATAGGCCACCCGATATCGGCCGATCAAACGGCCCACAAACGACATCTTTTTCCTCCGTTCTTTTTCTGCAATTATGCAACCACCGGGGGCCACTGCTCCTCTCACGAACCACCTCCCTCTAGCGTTGACCAAACCACTCGCCATTATCTCCCATGCCCAACAACAACAACGCCATTTGACGAATCATGAAGTTATCCTTTTGATTTAGTTGAATTAATGATTAAAAGATGTTTATCGTAGTCGGGCGATTAAGGGTTATTAAAAAATAACTAATTTTAATTATTATGTCAATTAAAGCGAGTGGTCAATTAGTTTTTTTACGTGGAAAGTCGAAGGTCGAACTCATTGAGGCAACTATCTCCTTAGATTAATTTAAAGTCAATCTCGAAGTTAGATTTTCAAAGAGGTATATTTTTTAAATATTTTTTAATGCAATAATTGAGGCAAATACAATTTTAGGCTAGTTTAGGATTAATTTGCAAATTTTGATCAAATGAATTCCAAAAATCCTCAAATTGTGCAGAATGTGAAATATGATGAAATTAGACTATTATAATTTTTTAGAATTTTTAGATGCAATATGAATATTCAATGATTATATGAAAGTAGACAATGAGATTATCTATAATTAATTATAAAAAAACTAAATCTAATTATTTCCAGGAAATAAAACTATCAAAGATATATCACTTGGTAATATATCTCGGAAAGATCCTAAATCCTGAATTTAATACTTATTAAAAATTAATCAATGAAATGCACAAAATGATTTTTATAGAGCAAAACATGCATTTGCAACTCTTTTTAGCACAATGTACTAGCAAATAATTCTACAATCCATGAATTTTGATATTTTTTAGAGATATAGTTAATTTAATACGAATTGTAGAGTACTGTTTAGGAGAAATACACAATTTTACACAAGAATATTAATTATTAATTAACATGGTGCATAAAAATACTATGAGCATATCACAATGTAGAGAATTAGTTATAGACCAAAATGCAAAATTTCTAATAATTAAATAATACAAAAATAATGTTCAAATAATAGAGGAAAAACATGGGTCTGTTTGCAATTACAATAAATAGAATTAAAATAGAGAAAGCACCTAAGTGTGATTACCAGTCTCAGGGAGGGTTATGCTGCAAAATTTCTAGGTGTGGGGGCACGCCTGTGAACAGAGGATCTTCAGGGCGGGGCACGTGAGAGGGGTCTTCTGGTAATACAGATCTCCTGTGGAGGTTTTGATGCAAAAAGACCCAACGCATGTGCCTCGCGCGTGGGCTAGGGTTTCGTTCTTCAAGCTCCTACGCATGACTTCGGAGGCGAGTGGACGGCGTGCCTTTGCGCCAGGTGGTTCTGGCTATACGCAAGGGTGAAGGTTGGCGGGCCACAGGGGTACGTGGTGAAGGCCAGATGGAGGCAGTCGCTTGCGGTCTTGTGCATGGCAGCGGAGAAGTGGTGGACTGGACTGTAAGCGGCGCAACAAGCATCTGGAATCGATGCAGGAGCGAATAACAGGGCTCTCACTTGGAGGCTGCAGTTGCGGTAGAGTGGAGGGTGCCGCCTGTGGGTGTGGCTGGACGGCGACGGATGGCTAGCAACTGCTCCAGGTGTGTGGCGCGACTCGGAGGCTGTGCGGTCACGGACGAGAGCGTAGTTGATGATGTGCCTTCTGGAGCTCCTCACGGAGGTTGAGATGGGAGACACATGCCTGGCAAGGAGTTGGAGCGAAACTTCACGGACAGAGGAGACGTCAATGTCGAGAGCTTGGAAGTCGCTGAAGGTATCGAGCGCGGGTGGCTACTCGTGGATGTGAGCTCCATGCTTCCACCTGCAACGTTAGAGCACATAGACAAGGGGAAGGGCGAACGGGCTGGATGTCCTGCTGATGGAGAATGGGGAAAGCCTGATCGGGCTCGACCCTTTTGGAGGGTCGCTGTGACTAATGGAGGAGATAACGATGGATGGTAGGCATATGGGGATGAGGAAGAGAGAAGGCGATTGGGGAGAATGAGTAAATAGAGTAAAAGACGAGAAACATATGAAGAAAGGGGAAGAAGAGAGGAAGAAGGAGAAGTTTACCTGTGGGCTGAGAATGGATGAAGTAGGATGTTGCCTGAGAAAAAGCTCGCAGAGGGTGTTGGTATCTTTAGATTTATTTCATATACATTTTAAATATATTCTCTTAATTTATTTCTTGAGTGCATGAAAATTTGGTGGTCTTTATTTCTCATGCAAATTAAAGCATGCACGTTACTTGAAATGGGCCAACGTCTAGAATGGACCATTTACACTTCATGATATTTTGCATGTAATATGAAAGCATGAATGATTGCTTTAACATATTCTCTATGTGCTCTGCGCATATACGTTACCATTTACGTATTCTTTACATATAATATTACGAGAATAACATTTACGTTACCATTGTGCTTTGCATGTAATATTAAAGCATGAATGATTGCATGATACCATTGTGCTTTATGTTACTATGTCAATTTCTTATGTGTCATATACGTTTTATATGCAAGAATCTTTTCTTTGACATTAGCGTTACCTATGAAGTACCTTTAATTCCTTCGTTAATGTTATTATATTATCATCTTAAATTTTCTAATCGTTGAGGTATTAGTGTCATAACTCAAAACGTTATGTGCACGTATGCTTATAAATATGAGGTTTTTCCTAGCCGAACACACATAATATTTTCTATCTCTCTTCCTCTTTCACTCTTTTTGAGTAAAGTCTATTCCGAAGGAAAGATCTTAGTTGCTCAATCGATCTTGACGTTGGCGAGTGCACGCCCGTCGAGATCTCGCCGTTGTATCCTGGAGGATAGTCGTATCGATACCGGTTGCACCGTCAGAATTTCCGTGGGAGGTACGAATCTATTCTTAAGGACAGTGCAACTTGCACGCTTCGGCTTGTTGGTTCGTCTCGTCGCATTAGATCCGGTATGGTTTTTCTAACCCTCCTATTATTTTACATACAATCTTAAGAATAGAAATGGAGGGCGCTGTTATGCTTGCTTCAAAATCACTTCTTCCCGATGTATCTAAAATTGAGCAGTTTTCCGGTTCCCACTATAAACGTTGGCAAGAAAAAGTTTTTACCTTGCTAGAGCTAAATAATGTGGCTTATGTCCTTAGCACACCTAAACCAAAAAATGATTTTTCTGCATGGGAAAATGCTAATAAAGTTTGTAGACACACTATCTTGAGCACTCTTTCAAATGAACTTTTTGATGTCTATTATACATCTAAATTAGCATCTGAGATTTGGGAAAGCCTACGGAAGAAATATATTTTAGAAGATGCAGGAAATCAAAAATTTGCAATAGGCAATTTCCTAAACTTCAAAATGACAGAAGGCAAGGATATTACATCACAAATCCATCAATTTCATGTTTTAGTTGATGACCTAAAAAGTGAAAAAATAAAATTGCCTGACTCTTTTCTAGCCGGATGCCTAATTGAAAAATTACCAGAAACTTGGAAAGAATATAAAAATAATTTGAAACATAAAAGAAAGACCATGAGCCTTGATGATGTTATTATCCATATTAGGATTGAAGAACAAAGCAAGATTAGAGAAAAATCGGAAAAGGCTAAAGAAATGGTAGCTAAAGCTAATGTGGTGGAGAGCAACTCAAACAAAACTTTCAAGCCCCGAATTAAGAATAGTAGAAATAATCAAAAGGGAGGTGGAAAGTTTGTCCAGAAAAAAAGCCACAATCCAACTTTTAAAAGAAAAATTGCAAATTGCTTCGTTTGTGGGAAACCGGGTCATAAAGCTGCTCAATGTAGATACAGAAAATCGGGTGATCAACCAAAAGCAAATATGGTGACTGAAGCTGAAATTGTTGCTGCGGTGGTGAGTGAAGCAAACTTGGTGGCACATGGAAAGGAATGGGTGGTTGACTCTGGCGCCACTCGTCACATATGTGGTGATAGGAATGTATTTATCTCCTATACACCAATGAAAGAAGGAGAGGAGAAAGTATACTTTGGGAATTCTCAAACTTCTCCAGTTGTTGGAAGAGGAACAGTTGAGCTAAAACTGACTTCCAATAAAATCCTTTCACTGCGAGATGTGCTTCATATACCTGATATCCGTGTGAATTTAATTTCAGTATCTCTTCTCATCAAGAACGGAGTAAAAGTTGCTTTTGAGTCTGACAAATTTGTCATGACTAAATCTGGGACCTTTGTTGGCAAAGGATACAACAATCAAGGTCTTTTTGTACTGAATATTATTGACGTGATGAATAAGAAAGCTTCTACTTCTTCTGCTTATATGCTTGACTCTTTTAATGTTTGGCATGGAAGATTAGGACATCTCAATTTTTCTTACATGAAAAAAATGAAACAATTAGGATTGATTGAGAATTTACCCTTATCTTTTACAAATGAAAAGTGTGAAATTTGTGTTGACTCCAAATCCACTAAAAAGCATTGTGCTTCCATACAAAAAAGGGAATCTGAATTGTTAGAGCTCATTCATACTGATTTGGGTGATTTAAAAGGGAATATCACTAGAGGTGGCAAAAAGTTTTACATTACTTTTATTGATGATTTTTCTCGTTATACTATGGTCTATTTGTTAAGTTCAAAAGATGAGGCTTTTGAAATGTTTTTAAGATACAAATCTGAGGTTGAAAATCAACTCAAGCAGAAAATAAAAAGGCTAAGATCTGATAGGGGAGGAGAATATGATTTCAAATCCTTTAATGATTTTTGTGTGCAGAATGGTATAATCCATGAATTCACACCTCCTTATTCTCCTGAATCAAATGGTGTGGCTGAAAGAAAAAATAGGACTCTTAAAGAAATGACAAATGCTATGCTAATAAGTTCAGGTGCTCCTTTGAGTTTGTGGGGAGAAGCTATTCTTTCAGCATGCTTCATACAAAATAGAATACCTTATAAAAGGACCAATAAAGCACCATATGAACTATGGAAAGGTTATACACCTAACTTGAAATACTTGAAAGTGTGGGGGTGCTTAGCCAAAGTTTTACTTCCTGAACCTAAGAAAAGAAAACTTGGTGCTAAAACTTTTGATTGTTTATTCATTGGTTATGCTCATAATAGTCCTGCTGGTCATTATAGTGCTGCATATCGATTTCTTGTTCTTAGAAGTGAAAATAATATAATGGAACCGAATACTATTGTTGAAATTAAAAATGCTGAATTTTTTGAGCATATTTTTCCTTTGAAATCTCCTTTAGAAAAGCCTTCTAGAACTATACATATAAACAATGATATAGATGAAAATGAAACTCAAGAATTAAGAAGGTCTAAGAGAGCTAGGAAAGAAACTGATTTTGGAGGCGATTTCTTTACATACCTTGTTGATAATGATCCTCAATCTTATAAGGAAGCTATTTCCTCTCCTGATTCTATCTTCTGGAAAGAAGCTATCCACAATGAATTATATTCTATAATGGCTAATCATACATGGGAATTGGTAGATTTACCACCAGGTGCTAAAACTATCGAGTGTAAGTGGATTTTTAAAAGGAAGCTGAAACCCGATGGATCTATAGAAAAATTCAAAGCGAGACTAGTGGCAAAAGGTTATTCTCAAAAGAAAGATGTTGATTATTTTGATACTTTTGCTCCTGTAACTAGAATTTCTTCTATAAGGGTTTTAATTGCTTTAGCTTCCATTCACAAATTAGTGATTCATCAAATGGACGTTAAAACTGCTTTTTTAAATGGTGATTTAGAAGAAGAAATTTACATGGATCAACCTGAGGGTTGTATTGTTTCAGGGAATGAAAATAAAGTATTTAAGTTAGTTAAATCTTTGTATGGATTGAAACAAGCACCTAAACAATGGCATGAAAAATTTGATAAAGTGCTAGTTTCTAGTGGTTTTCAAATTAATGGTGCAGATAAATGTATTTATTCTAGAGTTGATGGTGCAAATTGTGTCATTATTTGCTTATATGTTGACGACATGCTTATTTTTGGAACTACTCTAGATATTGTTAATCATACAAAGAAATTTTTAGCTTCTCATTTTGATATGAAAGATATGGGAGAAGCAAATATAATTTTAGGTATACAACTTGTGATGAAATCTAATTTTATTTTACTTTCTCAAGAGCACTACATTGAAAAAATCTTGAAAAAGTTTTCTTCTTTTGACTGCAAGCCAGTATGTACTCCTTTTAATGCTAACTCACAGCTTAAGAAAAATAAAAGTGATAGTGTATTTCAGACAAAATATGCACAGATTATTGGTAGTCTTATGTACTTAATGAATTGTACTAGACCCGATATTGCATATGCTGTGGGAAGACTAAGCAGGTATACTCAAAATCCCAATAGAGAACATTGGAATGCTCTTAATAGAGTACTTAAATACCTTAAAGGGACAATGGGATATTGCTTAAAATATTGTGGATAACCTTCTGTACTTGAGGGATACTGTGATGCAAACTGGATCTCAGATTCAGATGAATTGAAATCTACTAGTGGATATATTTTTACCCTTGCAGGAGGAGCTGTCGCTTGGAAATCAACCAAGCAAACTTGTATTGCTCGGTCTACTATTTAATCCGAGTTCATTGCCTTAGAGAAGGCAGGTACTGAGGCTGAATGGTTGAGAAACCTTTTAGCAGATCTTCCCATTTGGATGAAGCCAACGCCATCTGTATTCATCCATTGTGATAGCCAAGCTGCTATAGCAAGGGCTAAAAAAATATATATAATGGGAAAAGCAGACATATTCGTCTGAGGCATAATATTGTGAGGCAACTCATTAGTGATGGCATCATATCCATGGATTATGTGAAGTCAGAGTTAAATCTAGCTGACCCTCTGACTAAACCACTAAGCAAAAAGCTTGTGGAGAGTACATCGAGGAGAATGGGATTATGCCTGAATCAAGAGTCGAAGTGATGGAAACCCAACCTTTATGAATGGAGATCCCAGGAAGAAGGTTCATATGGGAAAAACAATTCACTAGACGACTTGCATGATACTATCAAATCTTCCCTATTCCTATGATGTACAATGTGATAGTATGAATATGGTGAGGTTGAACAAACATGTTCTTAATGGATATCATAGCCCAAATTGGGTGGTGTATAAAAGTAGTATACACTTGATGATGATCCACCTATATGGGTGTGGAGGTGAGGCCGCTTCCTATGAGATTTTTGGGCAAAATCTCTAGAGCACTCATGAAAATCCAGGTAGACGCATGGCCGAAACGTGTCAAACCGCATGAGCAACAAAGATTAAAAAAAGTAATGTGAGATATGAGTCAATGGTTTTAAAAATAAAGGATTGGTTCATAGGAATTTTAATTCCACCAACCTTTAGAAACTATATTCATATTCTCTATGTCTTGGTTCATAGTCGATAAGACACCAAGCCTTATGCATTACATTTTCAAGTTCCTTCAAGTGTCATCTTCAAGATCGTATTCCTCTTTTAATACTTACTCATTTATTTTCTTTTTAAAATTGTGGGGGATAGAAAGAGAGTTCAAAAAAATGTATTTGAAATAGTGGGGGATTGTTGGTATCTTTAGATTTATTTCATATACATTTTAAATATATTCTCTTAATTTATTTCTTGAGTGCATGAAAATTTGGTGGTCTTTATTTCTCATGCAAATTAAAGCATGCACGTTACTTGAAATGGGCCAACGTCTAGAATGGACCATTTACACTTCATGATATTTTGCATGTAATATGAAAGCATGAATGATTGCTTTAACATATTCTCTATGTGCTCTGCATATACGTTACCATTTACGTATTCTTTACATATAATATTACGAGAATAACATTTACGTTACCATTGTGCTTTGCATGTAATATTAAAGCATGAATGATTGCATGATACCATTGTGCTTTATGTTACTATGTCAATTTCTTATGTGTCATATACGTTTCATATGCAAGAATCTTTTCTTTGACATTAGCGTTACCTATGAAGTACCTTTAATTCCTTCGTTAATGTTATTATATTATCATCTTAAATTTTCTAATCGTTGAGGTATTAGTGTCATAACTCAAAACGTTATGTGCACGTATGCTTATAAATATGAGGTTTTTCCTAGCCGAACACACATAATATTTTCTATCTCTCTTCCTCTTTCACTCTTTTTGAGTAAAGTCTATTCCGAAGGAAAGATCTTAGTTGCTCAATCGATCTTGACGTTGGCGAGTGCACGTCCGTCGAGATCTCGTCATTGTATCCTGGAGGATAGTCGTATCGATACCGGTTGCACCGTCGGAATTTCCGTGGGAGGTACGAATCTATTCTTAAGGACAGTGCAGCTTGCACGCCTCGGCTTGTTGGTTCGTCTCGTCGCATTAGATCCGGTATTGTTTTTCTAACCCTCCTATTATTTTACATACAGAGGGAGCTTCGATCGTCGCTCAAGAGCACGATGAGGCTCGAGCACTAGCAGCTTCGTGAAGGAGCTGCCGTAAGAAGCTTCACTTCTTGGATCTCGCCGTGGAGGTGGACAGGTGCTGACGTCGTTGCCTCAAAAGGATCTCCCAATTGTTGTCACCAACAGGAAACTTAAAGCTGTTATCGATTCCTTCTCCCTCACGATGGTGGATCATTTGCTCTCGAAGGCTTGATTGCGTTGTATAGGGAGGATGGAGAGGAGATAAGGCAGTTCACTGCACAATGGTTGCGCCATGGGCGTTGGAGGCGAATATGAGATAAAGGGGAGTGGTTTGGTCAATGCCGGAGGGAAGTCGTTCGCGAGAGGAGGAGCACCCCCCTAGCAGTTGCGTGATTGCAGGAAAAGAACGGAGGAAGGAGATGATGTTTGTGGGCCGTCCGATCGGCCGAGATCGGGTGGCCTACAATGTACCACATGTTTTCCATTCTTTTCCTACAATCACGCAACCGTCGGGGGCCGCTCCTCCTCTCGCGAACCACCTCCCTCCGACGTAGACCAAACCACTCCCCTTTATCTCGCATCCCCGGCAATAACGTCATTTGATGAACTGTGAAATTACCCTTTTGATTTAGTCGAATTAACGATTAAAAGATGTTCATTATAGTCGGGTAATTAAGGGTTAATAAAAAAATCACTAATTTTAATTGTTATGTCAATTAAAGCAAGCGGTCAATTAGTTTTTTTTACTTGAAAATTCCAAGGTTGAACTCACGGAGGCAACTGTCTGCTTAGGTTAATTTAAAATCAATCTTGAAGTCAGGTTTTCAAGAGGTATATTTTTTAATATTTTTGAATGTAATAAATGAGGCAAATGCATTTCGGGCTAGTTTAAGGGTTAATTTGTAAATTTTAATAAAATGAATTCCAAAAATCCTCAAACTTGGCCACAATGTGAAATATTATGAAATTAGAATACTATTATTTTAGAATTTTTGGATATAATACGAATATTTAATGATTAAATGAATATCGACAATGAGATTGCCAATAATTAATTATATTAAATACTAAATCTGCTTATTTTCTAGAAATAAAATTATTTACGATATATTACCTAATGATATATCTTAGATAATTTTATTTCATGAAAATAAGTAGATTTTGTATTTATTATAATTAATTATTGATAATCTCATTACCTACATTCATTTAATCATTGAATATTCACATTGCATCCAAAAATTCTAAAAAAATAAATAGTCTAATTTCATCATATTTCACATTCTGGCCAGTTTGAAGATTTTATGAATTTATCTTATAAAAATTTGCAAATTAACCCTTAAACTAACATGAAATTGTATTTTCCTTATTTATTGGATTAAAAATATTTAAAAAAATATACCTCTTTGAAAACCTAACTTCAGGCTGACTTTAATTGATTTAGTTATCTTGCGGTTCATCAAATGGCACCATTGCCGCGGAGGCATGGCTTAGGTTGTTTTTAAAAATCAAGTTTTTAGCATTTCCATCCCCGGGTAGTCTGACCCCCGATCTTCTTATATTTATTTCTCTATTTTTTTCTCAGTATTTTTTTTTGCATATTTTCTCTGAACCTATCTAATATTTTATCTTTTACTTTTCATTTTCTTAGGAGCTGACGCAACTCGAAACAACCAAACACACAAAGATTTTAATTTTTTGAAAGAGAGTGTTTTTTAATTTCTTATTAACTGCTCATTTCTAGTGGTTCTCGATCGGGTTCTTGCGTGTGTAGAAGAAACTGAATATTTTTCTGTGGTGTGTCGGCCTATTTCGCCTTCCGGTGATGGTAGGGTCTGACTTGAGTGGCAAAATTAAGATAAGCACACGATATTGTAGTTTTTAGTCTTAGTGTGTCCCCTCATAATTTAGGACCACACTTTCACTATAATTATACATACCTTAGATCGTTTTCACTTAGTCAAATTCAATTCACTTCTTCCCGCTAAGTAGAACTATCTGTTAGGTGCGATTTCATCGCCTATATTTCATATAGTATAAAATTTTCAATTATATATTGCATCTCGCATGGAGAGCGTAACTATGAACTGAGCATGCATCATTAATTTTATCGTACATTCGTTTTTTCTAAACTATCCCTTGATTTTATCACTTAAGATTAAAGGAAATTGGGACTATTTGTTAGGTGTGCTTTGTGTAGTGGATTAAACTCAGTGAAAACTAAGCTTAAAATCAGGACTGCTAATACAACTTGAATCAAAAAAATTACATAAAAACTGAAATTGTCTTGGGAGAGTGATCCTGTCATTGTTTGATTTTACTTGCAAGTGAGAGAGGGACGAACACTAGGATAGAGCCAAGCCAGGATTTTCAGATTGACTACTGATTTTACAAAAACGATTAGCCACTTTTCAGTGAGGATATCCGGGTAGCCGGTAAACGGTCCGTATTTCCTTAACATAGTGCAAGGTTTAGAGGATACTGTGTAAGGATCCATCCTCAAGTAATGTTGAATCGTACTCATACAGTTCGTACTTACTCCCATACTGGATGAAAGTGGGTGCAACTAGTCGTAAAGGGTTGGGACAGTCTATAGGGAAAACATGCACCTAACAACTCATTAACTCTTTCCAATTTTACGTTTATCACCAACTAAACACACACAAGATAATTTGGTCGAACCTTCACGGCCTTTACTGCATTGAGTTGGTGAAATTGGGGTTTGCTTTATGTTTACATTCATAGGTGTGCGTTCACAGACTACGCTCTTATCACCCTTCCTATCACTCCTCCGTTCACAACGTGCTCTTAACCTTTTGACATAGAGAATAACGGATTGGGGTGATTCTTGCTCGGACTCCGTGAAACTCTCACCGACCTCTCAAACCGATCGTCCTCATAGGTTTGAGGACGCTCTTTCCCTGAATTCCCTTGGTTTCATGGACACTCTTTCCATGAGACTACGACAAATAATTCATTCTTTATTCCAAAGACTCATATCAACCCTCTCTTCTCTCACCACATCAAGGAAGACTCTCACTTAGATGCTTCTAGATCACTTTCTTGCTCAACTATTAATTCAAACCCTTTGCAGGTGAAGAAGATCAAGACAACAAGATGCCTCCCAAGAAGGGCATCGACGGTAAGGGTGATCATGACACACTGAGGGACATTCTAGCCAGATTTGCACAAGCTGAGCAAATAAATGAATTACTCAGACATGAGCTTGGACAATTAAGAAATGAGGGGCGATCAATGAGAGATGCTTGCAATCCTAGTGCCGCACAGAACGAGAACTGGCTCAGGCCAGTAGTACCACCGAATGCTAGAGAATTGAAGCCTCTCTTTTTGACACTCTTTCTAAAGTTCTTTGGCAATGCAGTAAAAGAACCATACATGTTACTGCATTGAAATGGTATGTGAAAATCTAAGACGATATGGTGTAATTTAATATTTATTATAATTAATTATTGGTAATCTCATTGTCTGCATTCATTTAATCATTGAATATTCATATTGCATCCAAAAATTCTAAAAAAATTTACAGTAGTCTAATTTTATCATATTTCACATGCTGGCCAAATTTGAGGATTTTTGGAATTTATTTGATCAAAATTCACAAATTAACCCTGAAACCAGTCTGTATTTGCCTCATTTATTACATTCAAAAATATTAAAAAATATACATCTTCGAAAACCTAACTTTGAGATTGAATTTAAATTAACCTAAGGAGACAGTTGCCTCCCTGAGTTTGACCATGGACTTTCCAAGTAAAAAAATAACTGAATACTTGTTTTAATTGACATAATAATCAAAATTAGTGGTTTTTATTAGCTCTTAATTGTCCGACTACAACGAACATCTTTTAATCGTTAATTCGACTAAATCAAAAGGGTAATTTTGATGTTCGTCAATGTGATCACAAACGATTATATAACCATGGCACTTCCATTATGATGAAGTTATAAAACATGTTTGGATTTTAGTGACTCCTCTCAGTAGAGAGGTAACCTAATCTTAGTTCAAATGTTGGACATTGATATGAATACGACTAAGATGCAATAAGAAGATTAGATTTATGATTTTGATTTAATCAAGCATCTATGAGAGATCCTTGAGATCTAAATTTGAGATACACTATCAATATCCAAGTTGTTAGACATGGAAAATACAATCATCATGTCCTTGTCTCAAAGTATCCACGGAGAAAGCATATTTTTTAAAAAGAGTTCGAGAATAATTCTATTGATGAATATGTATATGAGCATTGAGAAATTGATAGTTAAATGTGATTTAATTATCATGAATAATGAGAATGGGATTTATATTATTTAATTGCATAAGAATGGTAATCCAAGATAATTAAATGTGATTTAATTATCAAGGATATGAATAATGTGGATGCACTATCCATATTATATATATATTATAAATGTGATTTACAATACATTAGAGAGAGAGAGAGCTTATTGTAAATAATATCAACAAATTAATTTTTGATGTGAACTGAATTCACATCGGATGATTAATTGAAAATACAATTTATATGTTATTTTAGATATATGAATATGATCCATATTTTTTCAATGGCATGATTGAAATATTCAAAAAATAATTTAGAATAAATTTTGTGAATATATTTGCAATGAAAGGTGTTGAAAATATATAGAGGATTTTGTGAGATATAAAATCTTACATAAATTAAGAGCATGGCCCACCTTCCATATATGGAGGATGGACAGCTACCCTTGACTTAATCAAGAGTGGTTGTTCCCCCTATATTTAGAAAATGGACTTCTTCTTTATCCTCTCATCCAAATTGATCAAATTAAATTATATTTATGATAATTAAATATATTTAATTTAATGTAAATCAATTACTGTTGTATTTTAATCAATAAAGATTATTAATAATGATTAAAAATACAAATCAATATAAACCATTGATTTTGTGTTGCACATGAATTGTGATCAATGGACTCTCAAAAAATTATAAAAGAAGAGACAATCCTAAATCTTCTTTTAAAACATTTTTCAAGTCTCTCTCTGATTCTCATCACATACCCTCTCTTTCTCTCTCAAGTGTGTCCCTGCAGTGCTTGTGCTAGAGAGATTTTTCATCCTTGCTACACCGTCGTGTCGCTGCTTCGATTGCTCATGGATCTCCGTCTTCTTCGGTTCTCCTTGCTAGTGAAGAAGATGTTGAGACAAAATCGGGAGATTCGAGGCTTAGATAATCACCTTGGATTGCAAGAAGCCTGCATCTCATCAATGTGCTCACAAGTGTCTCCTCCGTCAGGTCGAACTTGAGATATGTGGTCTCTTCCTTTAGAGACTTCGATTGCAACCATGCTTCAAGAGGTATTCCTTTATCTTGTCTGTGATTTGATGAAGCGATTTGAGAAGTGTTCTCCAATCATATGGTTTCATCACTTTAAATCGTTTGAATTCCGTTATCCAGAATAACACGCTACCACGATACGCAAGGCCTTTTCCCACAGCCTTCACTTAGTATGATATCTAGGTTCATGTCTTGGATGTGATCCAAAATCATATATGAACAAGGTTTTGTATTTCGGATGCATGGGGACTCATTATTTTGCATGAGATGCAAGTTTCGAATGTGTTTTTTTACTAAAGTAAAAACCTATTATTTGTGTATTGTCTGGATGTATATTTTAGTTACTAAAATTCATTTAGAAAGCCTAAATATGTTCCAAAAACAGTAGCCAATTTTTGGCATCAAAAGTTCATAAATAAATTTCGAAGAGTTCCCGCTACGAAATTGTTTTTGCATATATTCACATATCTGTAAGAAAATAATTTTTTGTTAATATTTTACTGTTATGAAACATGAAATAAGCATTTGTATTAAATAGAGAAACAAACCATCAAACCACTCGAATTTATTTCGCACAATTTTGACTCTGTTTGCCCTAGATATTCCATATTTAGTGGAGATTTGCCGGATGATGATTGGATCATCAAATGCTCTTGCTTAATGTGTTTACATTAAATGAAATCATGGAAATTATGAATTTGTCATGATTAAAATATATGACTAATATTTATGAAAATAATTGATTAAACACCAATGGTCATTAAATATATAGTTCATGAAAACCCTAGTCTATCCTGCAATAGTTGCAGGATACCTTTTACAAGCAAAACATGGTTGCTTGATATGCTTAGAAATTTAGGATGTCAAATTTTTTTAAGATGCCTAAGATTTATGAGCTAAGACTATATGATGTAATGATACTCATCAAAATTGATCGATAGAACCGCAAGTACATTGACATTATTTTGTGTTGTTTTCAATTGGAATGGTGAAAGTGTCTAGTCCGGGTATGATGGATTGGTTTACTAATTAGCGCCCTGCGTGTCAAGGAAATGCTCCCTCCCATCATAAGTCATGTGTACTGTCCGGATCCATTTTTTAGGAAAGAATAATATGAGTAAATCAAGTTATATTTTAATTATTAAAATACAAAATAATACGTAATTGTGAGGGTGTGTACTATATAATAATATCAAGCAAATCCTAAATGTTTGTTGATTGTTTGAATTGGGTTGATAATTAATTTCATATGATTAAATTAATTATATCCAATCAAAATAAAGACTCTATTATGAATAGAGTTGTAATTTCCTTGGAAGAATTAATTATAATGAATGTGATTAATAATGATTGATTAAAATTTGAATGGGATATGGAGGATAATATAAATGAAATCCATGGGCTCCCGTCAAAGAAAATGGTTCTGTCACCATAGATTGTATGTGGGAGACACCTAGCTCCTGCATACAAGCACACATGGATCAGGCTCTTTGCTTCTCGAAAGAGTAAGGTCGTATATATAGTGACCCCAATATTGGTTACTCATATTATCGGGGGCGATATTGGATTGCGCATAACAAGTTCTATTCCTGTTGACGGTTGATTCAATTAACAATGGGTCAACATCGCCTTAGGGGTGGTGGATCGGGTGTTAAAAACCGAATTGGAAAAATGCAAGTTGGACTTGCATGATGGAATGAGTTCCCGCTTCTTTTTGTCCAAGTTATAGTTTCTCATATTATTGAGATGTAACAAGGTAAGAAAGGAGATTTCAGATCTTATTAGAGATGCAATGGTAAGTATGTCTCTTGCTTTGAAATTGATTAAGGGAATGAACTTTCAGAGTTAAAAAGGAAAGACAACTTTAATATAAAACCCTTAATCAATGTGAAAATATGTATTTATGCAAATATTTATTATTTCAAATAACCTACATTAAACACACTCAAAAATATACTCAATAATAACCAATAATGCATCATGGATTGGATCCATGATCAACATATTGTACTTGCAATTGGACACATAATGTATGTGGTTATAATGCACAAGTTTCCTCGTAATAATGAGGAATGACAATTAAATAGACAATAGGACAACATCATAGGGTTTGTATAAAGTCTTAATATCCCATTAAATATGCTTTGGAAGTAACATGTCTACGATAATCACAATTGTCAGATAATCCTTATAAAACCAACGAAGATGTTTTGGCAAATGTATTGCTCTCAACATTTAATAATGAATAACATGGTTCGCTACATTATGCAAAAATGTGGCTCAACAAGAGATGATGTACTAAAAATGTTTGAGTATCTTCCTGAACCTATGTCCTTTTGAGTTAAGATGAGTGTGAATATGATAAATGCCATCATTTTGCTATCTCTACTCAAGTCATTCATGAAGCATCACAATATTCATAATATATGAATAGGATGAAGCAAGAATAAATGTTGAAGTACTCTTACATTGAAGTCCCTTGAAGACATGTTCAATTTAAGATATCTTTTATCTTAAACAATGGTTGTTTAAGTGTTAAGGGAGCACAGTGGAAGCATGGGTATGACCCATGTAAGAAGGAGAGTCAAAGAGTTGATTGTACTTATGTGACTTCCATACATATGGCATCCAAAGAGTTGGATAAATTCCAATACTGTAACTAGTTGATGTATTGATAGTATGACTATCTAGACTATCTAATATCCTTAAAGAAGGACCTAGATAGTGCATCAGAGTAATCTATGTCTACATATACTAATTGAAATCGACGTACTTATTAGATAAGATCAAAGTTTGATAAGTGCATCTCCTTCTTCTAGTAACACTTGCATTTGGTTGCATATATTTTAGAAGACTAGAAAATTTGATCTTAAGGTTTAATAGTCATCCACATGGGAGTTGATGCAATTATTGCAACAATCTCTATTGGATAGTGTTAGAAAATAAACACGTGAAAGCGAACATGGAAAAAGATAAAGAAGAATAATAACATCGAGATTTAACGTGGAACCCTACTCCGTGAGGAGCGGGATGAAATCATGGGAGAAGCTCTCAAAGGGGCATGTTATGCGTTGCACTTTTTCAATAGACTACAGGGATGTGGGGCTCTATATATAGCACCCACGGAGTCTCCACATCCCACAGGTGGTAGATGTGGTACTAAACCTTGGATGGGGTAAATGGATCCTCTCCAAGATCCATTACCCATCTCACATACATATGGTGCACAAACAAATACTCTAACACTCCCCCTCAAGCTAGAGCATGCAATGCTCATCTTGAACAAACAAAAAGAAACTCAACTCAACGCTACAGGACACTACGGACAATATCAACTCAACACGCACAACTGTTGTTGTCGAGGACATTGCTTCTCATGTCGTGTAGGTGAGGAGGACGAATGGGCTGGAGTGTAAGTCTGCTGAATCTCCTCGTCGGAGAGCATGTGCTCTGAAACTACGCCTGTCAGAGTCATTGCAACTGGAAATGAATCTCTTCGTCAGAGAACTCTGGCCCACCACAACATGTGGACAACTGCTCCATCTCTGAAAAGGGTCCAACTGAAAAGACCGTGGAAGTGCTATTCTCATCGGAGTCCATGGTCGCTGGAAAATGGTGTCTAAAATAAGTCTCCTCGTCGGAGAACTGGGTCTCTCCCATCTGGCACAGAGAATGATACACTATTCTGGAATACCTATGATACCACATGAAAAGCCTTGCCAACATGGCACAGGAAATGATCCTCTACTCTGGAGTCCCTATGGCTCACATGAAAACTCTGGCCGACAAAACAAAAGATGATGGGACCACGAACAAATGATGGCATACGTGTGCTCATCTGAGAAGAAGACCGCATACTCATGCATCTTTGAAACTGGAGACTCGGAAAGCTTCGGACGTCGAGTCTGATAAAATCTCTGTAGAGTCTGAAAGTTGGCAGGTCTGCAATCTCTGAATATAACATCTGAATCTGAACAAGACATGGGACTCTAAACTAATACTCCCCCTTTCTCTCATACTTGTCAGAAAACATGAACGTCGACAAAGTTAGAAGAAGACAAGATAACGGGGTTATAAAACAAAAGAGCAATAAGTCGTTCACACATTTGTCGTCTTTTCAAATCATTCATCATTTTTTTCGATTTTTTATAAGCCGTTTGGCATTTTTTATCGGCTTTTACAACTCAATTTTTTTTCGATTTTTTTAACTACGAACGACTTTTCTTCTTTTTTTTGTACGTGCCTTTTTTTGATTTTTTGAAATATGGTCCAAAGCATGATTAATATCTCAACCACCTCCTTTTTTATATATAACTCATGGCACACCTCTCTCTCTTTTAACTGCCTCCCCCCTTTTTTGAAATCTGGGCTACCACTTTTGTTGGTTGTAACCAATGTTTCCCCTCCCTCTTTTTTTTTAAAATGCGGCCTTGCTTGGGGATAAAACCCTAGAGTTCCATGATTGGGAACAAAAGCGCTGCCTGCGTAAGATGGGTCACAAGGGGGTTGGGGTGGGGTGTCTTCTGGGTTGCAGGTGACTTGAAGAAGACGGTGTAACCCGTTGGAGGAGAAGCACCTGCAGGAGGCGCACGCGAAGGAGATCAAAGCAGACATAGGGGCGACATCGCCTGGGGATTCTGCCTTCTGGTGTGCACGAGGTCACGTGCGTGAGGATGGCTCGCACGAGGAGATTCAGCGGTGGGGTGTCCTCGCTCAAGATGGATCGATGGCGCCGCCTTGGAGAGCGTCGCGCGTTCTCGTGTGCTGGCATCTTGAAGAAGGTGTGCCGCCATGGTTCCCCATTGGGAAAACTCTTCGTCACCACATGGGATCTGTGCTCCAGAACGGAAGAGGAAGAGAGCTGCCTATGCAGCAAGATGCTTGCGAAGATGCGGCCTGGGGCAATGACATTCTGGAAGACAATGGTTCGTGCAAGAGTGATGAATACCCATTCATCACTCTTTATTCTTCTATTTTAGCTACAAAAACCTTTGCAAATACATATAGATATGTGTAAATACAAATAATTACCAAAAGCATGCATTGTGTAAAAACCTATAATTAGCATGTTTTTGTGCAAAAATAAAAGAATAAAGAGCAAAAAGAAAAAGAGGGAAATATTTAGAATAAATATTGAGCAACCTAACCCAAGGGAGGGCTCAGCATGGGCCTGACCGCATAAAAGCCACAGTAGAGGGAGATAGGGGCTCATGTGTAAATACCTATGTAAATAAATAAATTATATTTTCCTCACCCAAAAATATGTTGTAAATATTTTGTAAAAATTTGTACATATTTATACACTATTAAAAACAAAATAAAAATCTAAAAGTCAAAAATCCAAAAATAACCCTTCACCATGTACATAGACCTTGTCTTCTTATTTAGTTAACCTTGTAAATAAACTTATTTATTTTCAAAACTTTTTGTAAATATTCTATGGTATATATTGTAAATAAAATAAATCAAAAGAATTAAAACAAAAATCAAATAAAAATAGCAAAAATTAAAAATACAAAAATATATTGTACATATGCCATGTACATAGTTGTACATATCTATTTATTTTACCCATATACATAAATAATAAAAACCAAATAAAAATACCCTTTTATCCCTTATTTTTATTCTATAAATAAATAAAATATAAAATAGGGATAAAATTGCACAAAAATAATAATTTAAAAATCAAAAATTTAAAAAAACCTAATTATGTACATATACCTATATGATACATATTATGTATATAGCTTATTTTTGTTTCCAAAAATTAATTAAAAATCACCAAAAAATAGAAAAAAATAAAATAAAAATAGTTTGTGTTTTGAGTTTTTGGAAAATCGGGCCCTAGCTACCCTTATTTTGAGCTTCAAGATCCTGCCACGTGGCCCATCCTCATTGGATCCTGGGGATGTTGACTGCCCGGTCAACTGCCCCCCCCAGGACCACTTCTCGCGGATTTGGGCGCCCGACCCGAGTTCCTTGATTTTTAGCGCCCAAACCCGATTGAGTTTAACCCAAACCCCATGTCCTAATTCTTCTCCTTGCATCCGACATGCTCGCCGGAGCCCTCGCCTCGGGATCCGCGCTTCATGCTGCCCTACCTGACCAGCCCTAGTCGGGTCGGCACCCATATAAATCTCGAGCTCCGCCACCTTCAATCGTGATCTTTGGCTCTCCACTCTCACTCCCGTGACCTCCATCGCATCCAGCGAGGTGACAGCTCCCGTTTGCCGGTGTTGCAGCGAGGAGGAGGTGGACGGACCACTGATCCGGCAGCTTTGCGCCGCCGTGCTCCGCCGCGTGCAGGAGCTCGAGCCTCAGGCAGTGACACCCTTCGAGGCGACGACCAGGAGCTAGGTAAGCTCCAGCATAGTCTTCCGCTCCACCCAGGTAACCTTAGAGCTTCTTTATTTCGCTTAATTTCTTGTTTCCCCCAAATCGAAGCTCCGCCGTATTCCATTGATTCCGGCTACATCGTGTATCATTTCGATCATCGGGACACACCATCACCTTCGCCATCCTTCGACGCACCTTCTACGCCCATTCGTTCAACCCAGCTCGCCCCGGAGCTGGGGTTCGAGCTCCACCGTCCTCCGCTCGCCGGAGCTCGCGCACCCCGACGCACCGTCCACCCTCACGCCGCTTCTTCGGGTCGAGGCACTTTGCCCTCGACCCGCGAAGCTCTTGAGCTATTTTGCAGGTCAAGAGGAGGCCATCTGAGGCCCCCTCACATCCAGCCCAGGAGCTTCAGCTCCGCCACCTTCGTCGGAGCTCATCCGAGCTCAGCTGGAGCTTAGGAGACCCACAGCAGCTGCGCATCTTCAAGCCGGAGCTTCTCCGATCTTCAGGCGCAGCAGGGGAGGTCAGGAGCGCACGTATTGGGCCGGCGAACTTCGCCGGCCACCTGTTCTTCCTCTACCTTCAGCCGCCGTCCGATCAGACCTCCTGCTCCAGTTTGCATCTGGGCCGTCCGTTCAGGAGCAGAAGCCACCGTTTGATCTGAGGAGGATAGATCTGGACCGCCCGATGCTCGAGGGTTAGCCACAGAGAGCCACCACCGTTCGATCCTCCACGTGGAGCAACCCCCGCCGTCGGATTCGCCCGATTGAGCCCAGCTGTGGAGAGCCGTTGTTCGCCACCGTCAGATGTTCCACGTGGCCTCCATCCAGCCTCTCCATTAATAAAGGGTAAACTACCCTTAGGCCCTCCTGTTTATTTCATTTTGCATTTAGTCCTGTAAATACGTAATATAGTTGTTTAGTTTTTGGGATATTTGCATAGAGGACCCCGTACTCTGTTTAGTTTGCATTTATGCCCCTGTGTATGGTTTGACACGTGCATCGACACGTGAGTTTTTGGCTTATTTGCATATCTTACCCCTGTAGTTCTGACTGTTAATGAATGAATGAAAGTTTGTGTTTATTTGCATATATACCCCTGTGAGTACTTTAATTGAACATGTGCGTTATATTTTGGGTATTTTGCCGATAAGCCCCTGGACTTTCGGTACTTGTTACCAATAAGTCCTCGGAACTTATTTTCATCACATTTGGGTCCCTGAGTGCCCCAGGCACGCGCCACGCGCGTGACTTGCTGGGAAAATTGCACCGAGACCCCCAGAGCTTTGGGTATTTGCACTTTGGTCCCTGTGCACAGTGCCCCTCTTGATTTTTAAATAAAATATCAAATCACCTCCGAATTCGATGAAAATTTGACACATGGCTCCTGCCATGTTGTAGGATTTTTGAGAATTTTGGGGGACATTTCTGATCTCGTTTACTATTTTTAAAAATTCAAAAACATTCATTTTTGGCACTGTTTAACTTGAAAAACCCTAAAAAAATATAAAAACCCCCCTAAAAATTCTACAAAAATTAGGTACTGTTTCCTTTGTGTTTCTTGATTTTCTAGCCAATTTTGGCTATTTTTCATCGATTAAAAACCCTAAAAATTGAAAAACACCTAAAAACCCATAAAAATCATATTAAATAATTTAAAAATCCAAAAACAATAATTTTGGTGCTCAAATTTTCCTTATTTTCTCTAGAATACAGGAAAATTACCTCCAGGGCCATCTGAGATCCTTAAATATTTTAGTTTTGGGTTTTGGGCCCTGCTGGACAGTACCTTATCTTTTTAGTATTGTTTAATTTTTAGAAAATAAAATACCCATTATAAAAATCACAAAAATTCACCAAAAACACTTCAAAACCTAAAAAACATAAAAACAATTTTTCTTGAATTTTTGCTTGCTTTTGGATGCATTAAATAAATTACTCAAGTGTGCTTGTTTATCCTTTCTTTTATTTTCTTCACTTGTAAAAATCCAAAAAAAATATATAAATCATTAAAAACCACTAAAAATATTTTGTCTTTATTTTGTTTTATTTCAACTACTTCGTAGGCCTCTGGCCAGCCCGTGCTCCTTGTGTTCGACCCTGGGAGCTATACCAGGTTAATCCCATAGCTAGGACCGCACATCGTGTTTTGATCTCTGATTTATTTCGCGGTTCGATATTTTTCTTGATTGACCTCTCCTATGAGATTCGGGTCGCAACGACCCTTGATTTATTACCTTCACCCGGTCTTCGAGGATTTCGGGTCGTCAGAATGGCGCCGTTTCCGGGGAGCACGGCTTAGTAGTCGCTTTTAGATTTTTTTTCGCGGCTTTTTGATTCGCGGCTTTTTGTATAAATTTTTGTATCTATATATTTTTCATATTTTTTGATAATAATCTCGGACTGACCACTTTTCTCTCTTTTTCTTGCGAGGGCCCGAGGAGCGAGGGCGGCATTCCTAGGAGCGCCGGTGCACCCGAGCGAAGCGGAGGCGGCTTCCTTCTGTACGAAGCCGCAGGAGAGAGCGAGAGAGAGAGAGCTGAGTGGGTGAGGATAGCTTAGGATTTTTATTTCATTTTATTATTGTTGTAATAATACAGGGATTACTTTTGTGGACTTGAACATTCTCGGGTCTGTTTCGCCGAGCACCGGTGTGCTCGGGGGACCCTTTAGGACCTTAGCGGTTTTTCGCGGTTTTCTCGCGGCTTTCTTTTCCTTTTTTTTACTGTCTTTCCTGTGTTTACGCGGTTTTTGATCGAGCCCCTAGCCGTAGGAATTTCTGGTACTTGTGACGTAATTAGTAGGATCCACACCCTTAATTGCTAATCTGTTCCTATAGATCGTTAATTGGACCTACTAATAATAAATAATAAAAATAACTTAGTTGCCTTCCTGAGAGCCTACGTGTCGTGAGCCTGCCCCGCAAGCGCTACTCCTGAACTCGACCTGTCGAGAAGAGGAGGGGTGGGCCAAGATCGGACTCTTTGGATCGAGGGCGAGCGACTGAGTTAGACGGTTCTGCGCTAGAAATTGCTCATCTAGGACTCGGTTTTTCCCGTTGCATCATTTAGGTAGTTTATTTCTTGTCTTTAAATTCTGCGCGGATCATATTGCATGTAGACTGCTGGAGCAAGGTACGCCTTCTATCTCGTGCATGCATCATTGATTTCATCGCGCATCGGCTTTTTCGTCTTCTCCCCCTTGTTTTCGGACTTAATAATCAGGAGAACCGAAAAATTCGTTAGGCCTTTTGTTTGCTTTGAAAAATATTAAAAAGAAAAACAATAAAATCGGGACTGCTAATCATACTTGATCTTAAAAACCGCTCACCCTAAAAACTTTGTCTTGGGGAGAGCAACCCCCTCATTGTCTTGTTTGGATGCGCGAGAGAGTGACCCGCACCCTAGGTAGAGCCTCCCGGTGTTAGACCCGACCGATTACCGACTTCTCTGTACGGGCCAGTCGGTTGGGATAGCATCGGATATCCTAACAGGTCATGTAAGCGCTCTGATATTTTGTGTGTTCACCAAAATAAAATCGACAAGATAATTTGACCGAACTTTTACGGTCGTCAGCTCGCGTTGCGTTGGTGAACCGGGGGTTTTGTTTTTGATCATATTTGATTCCAGATCTCATCCGCACTACTCGCCAGATCAAGATGATGGGTAGACGGTCTCTTAGGCAGCCTCTGGTTGCACCGCTTTCGGGCACGTCTACCCGATCATCTAGGTTGGCCCGCGAGAGCCGAGACCAGCTCTCCGAGCCCGAGTACGATTCCGCCCTGTTCCCCCTCGACCCCCTTTCTTTCGGCACTGAGAGATATGAGCCCGAGGAGAGAGTATCAGATTTGACAGCACCTGAGTTGGGCTCATTTGATTTTGCAGACGTCGTCATGGCCGCCAGATCAGACGATTACCCCGGAGGTCAGCAGGGAGAGCAGCATGTTGTATTTGACCAGGGGGCGATCAACTCCACCCTGATCGCATCACTAGAGACCGTTCAGCAGCAGTTACGCGATCAGGGGGCCTTCATGATCGAGATGAGGAGAGAGTTGGAGAGGCTCAGACGAGAGCGAGACCAGCAGAGCGAGCCTGAGGAGATGCCTGATGCAGAGGCCGCAGCCGCAGCCACAGCAGCAGCCGCCGCCGCCGCCGCAGCGGGAGCCGCCGCGGCAGGAGGACCACCACGACCGATGCGGGAGTTTCACAACCCCGGATCGACTCTGATGCATCATTGGGTGGTAGTGCCAGCTATCGTGGGGGACTTCAAGTTCCCCCCGAACACCTTGCAGTTACTGCCCCGTTTCCATGGGCTTGCTACTGAGGAGCCCCATCTTCATCTCCAGGAGTTCTTGATGATCTGCAGCACTGTCCACGATCGCCACGTGGACCAGGATACGATCCGGATGATAGCCTTCCCGTTTTCACTGGTAGATAGAGCAGCCACCTGGCTGAAGCATTTAGGGAAGTTTGTCTACACTTGGGAGCAGCTCCGCACCGAGTACTTGAAAAAGTACTATCCACTCGGGCGGACGAATGCAGCGAGGGCCCTGATCAGCAACTTCTCCATGTTCCCCAACGAGCAGTTCCACGAGGCTTGGGAGAGATTCCGAGAGCTCCTTGACAGATGCCCGCACCACGACATATCCAAGCCGAACCTAGTTCAGAGCTTTTTCAGCGGGTTGACGCCAGAGCTTCAGGGTCTGGTGAACGCTTCATGCGGCGGGTCCTACTTCGCCAAGGACCATGAGCAGGTCTGGGCCATCTACGAGGAGATGTCCGAGAACTATATGGTGATGTCTCAGACCAGGCTCTATACTCAGAAGATCCAGCCACATCAGCCAGGACCCGTGCAGTACCAGCGGATAGCACGGGTAGATGCAGGTCCATCCAGTTCGTCCGCAGTCGCAGCAGCACAGGTAGAGTCATCCGCTGCGGACATGGGTATCATCAGCGAGAAGTTGGACCGCATGGAGCTGATAGAGAAGAAGCAGTGCCAGAGCATCATGCAGATGGAGCAGATGGCACAGGTTCTGAGCGACATGAAGACCCAGCTCATGTGTCTTCAGGAGACACAGACGGCTTCACAGCCCCGTCTTCTGTCGCGAGGCGATACCGGCGGCAGCAGCAGCTCGTCCCAGCGCTCCAGCTCCTCACAGCAGCCTAGACAGGTTCACCTTGTACAGGCGGAGCCGTACCAGCAGCCGCAGCCCACCTACCAGTCTCCACCATCTCCAGAAATGCAGATGGTGCTCTACCAGCCGGATCAGCCTCTGGCAGTACTGTCGTCAGACCCTTTCGATGCAGAGTCGTTGATAGATGTCAACGGGATTTGGCATGACCGCCCCCAGCCTGGGATCCGACGGGACCATCCCGGATTTAGGTGGGGGAGTGGTGGTGCCCAGCCCCAGCCGCAGCCGTCAGGACAGGGAGGGCAGTACTCCCAGCAGAGAGACCAGCACCAGCCGCAGCAGCAGCCCCCAGCGTATCAGCAGCAGTCATCCTACGGTCCTCGTCCCTATCAGCAGCAGGGACAGTCTTGGAGACGTGAGCAGCAGGCTCACCAGGGATACCAGCAGCACCCTCCATCCTACCCCTCTCACCAGCACCATCAGCAGCAGATCCAGCAGCCTCACCCCCAGAGAGGCTACCCGTCAGGCTCCCACGAGAGCCCCGCTTTGGATGACATTGCCCGCCTCCTCACGGACCAGCAGGCCACATTCAGACGGGAGATGGACGAGTTCCGCCAGGAGACGCGGGACCTGGTCAGAGGGAAGGCCGCCATACCAGCCCAGATCGAGCCGAATCCGAACAGCCTCGAGAGGAAATCTGAGCAGGTAGTACATACTGAGTTAGCCACTCCTAGTGACCCTTTTGATGATACTTCTTCGGATCTATTTGATGCTGATTTTGTCACACTTAGGAGCGGTAGGACCCCCGCAGGCGGCGGCGCCTCATCTGAGCACCATCCCGAGGCGCCACAGGAGGAGGAGGAGAGCGGTACTGAGGCCGCTCCCGACGATGACGGTGGTACTGAGGCCACCAAGGATGTTGATCCCACCGGCGGTACTGAGGCCGCCGCTTCACCAGTTCGAGGAGGTGGTACTGATGCCACCCATTCAGCCGAGCCAGCCAGCGGTACTGATGCCGCACGACGTCTACCTGCAGCAGCAACAGAGCAGCCAGCCCGTGGTGGTACTGAGGCCACCGGTGTGTGTACAGAGAGAGATGTTGTTTTTCCTCGCACTCATGTATCTCGGAACTCTGCTATGAATAAAGGAAAAGGTTTACTTTCTTTTGGTCCCACTGTGATGCATGATGTATGTGTGGATCCGGTCCTTGAACCGTCTAGACCTTTTCCTAGTCCTTCATCTGAGAAGGACCCAGTGATCCCGTTCCCTAGAGCCCTTCAGATGGGGAAGGGGAAGAAAAAAGAAAATCCCAAAAAGAGAGAGCTTGAGGAGTTCAGCCAGAGCATGATCGATCGATTCCACATCCAGCTGACCCTCCAGGAGGCTTTGCAGCACATCCCTCTTCTCCAGCGTTCTTTGAGAGACAGGACTACAGTCAGGAGGAGGAGGAGGAACCACACTTCAGAGCTCCATGTGCTGACGAAAGCCACGTGTTTTGCGATCCAGAACCGCCTGCCAGCCAAGAGGCCAGATTCAGGGGCCCCGTATGTCAGATGTCAGATCAGTGAGCAGAGGTTCGACCGTACTCTTCTAGATAGCGGATCGTCGATTAACCTTCTTCCGGCAACCCTTCTCGACCGCTTCGAGTTGGACACTCTTCGACAGAGCAGGACAGTCCTTCAGTTCGCTGATCGATCTGTCAAGAGGCCGAAGGGGTTATTACGAGACGTTATCGTCACGATTCAGGGCCTGAAATTCCCCGTGGACTTCGTAGTGTTGGACATGGAGACCCCTGAGTCAGTGGCCGATACCCCCATCATCCTTGGTCGTCCGTTCTTGGCCACAGCCAAGGCGGTGACTGATCATGATAGTGGGACGGTGTACTTTTGCGTCGAGGGCGAGAGTATACAAATAGAGACGGTCGAGGACTACAGAGCCAGACTCAGAGCCCGCTCCGATGCGAGTACCGATACAGAGCAGCTGACAGACGCAGAGCCAGACATCCACCAGGACTGCGATTTTATGATTTCAGACGATGAGGCAGCTTGGGCAGATCTTGAGACACAGACCATCCTCTCACTTTCAGATACAGCTGATGCAGAGACGATAGCAGAGGAGAGTCTGGAGAGCACAGCCCTGGTTCAGGATACCATAGAGGCAGCAGAGCCAGTCCTTGATCGCGACACGATGTTCAGTGATGGTGGTGCTGAGACCACCTTGTTGTTCGGTGGTACTGATGCCACCGCGGATGATATAGATCCCTCGGATTCAGAGTCTGATTGGGCCGATTGCGATGATCAGATGCCAGACTTGAGTCCATCTGAGCCTATAGATGGGGAGGAGGTAGATGCAGAGCCGAGCAGAGACAGTGCAGTTGAGCAGCCTTCTCCCGATCCAGTTTGCGAGAGTACGCTTTCACCTTCCCAGGCAGATTTGGCAGACTTAGCAGCTTTCACTCAGTTTCTTCCGCAGCCAGATTTGCCAGCACCCAGCATTCCAGAGCGAAAGCCGCTCCCTACTTCGCTGAAGTATCGATTCCTTGCGGGCGATCCAGAGATGTACCCAGTCATCATCTCAGCCGAGTTGACTGGAGAGCAAGAATCCCGTTTGATGGGGGTTCTTGAAAAGAACCGCAAGGCGATCGGATGGAGCGTAGCGGATCTCCAGGGGATTAGTCCAGCAGTGTGCTCCCACCATATCTATCTTGAGGAGGGGGCGAAGCCGTCGCGTGAGTTCCAGCGGCGACTGAACCCCAACCTGAGAGAGGTCGTGATGAAGGAAATATCCAAATGGTGGAGCGCAGATTTTATTTATCCCATTTCCGACTCCAAGTGGGTCAGCCCCTTGCATGTGGTGCCCAAGAAGACGGGCATCACGACTGTGATCAGTGAGTCGGGAGAGGAGATCGCTACACGAGTACCCACCTCTTGGAGGGTATGTGTTGATTACAGGAGACTCAACCAGGCCACTAAGAAGGACCATTTCCCCCTGCCTTTTATTGACCAGATCATTGAGAGACTGGCAGGGAAGAACCATTATTGCTTCCTGGATGGGTACTCGGGCTACAACCAAGTGGCCATCGCTCCTGAGGATCAGGAGAAGACCACCTTTACCTGTCCCTTCGGCACATATGCTTTTCGACGCATGCCATTTGGGCTATGCAATGCCCCTGCGACTTTTCAGAGGTGCATGCTGTCGATCTTTTCGGACATGGTAGGGGAGTGTTTGGAGGTCTTCATGGACGATTTCTCGGTCTACGGTGACGGATTTGATTCTTGTCTTGACTGCCTAGACCGGGTACTCCAGCGATGTATCGAGTTTCATTTGGTTCTGTCATGGGAGAAGAGTCACTTCATGGTGACTCAAGGGACGGTGCTTGGCCACATCATCTCCAGCAGGGGCATGGAGGTTGATCCGGCCAAGGTTGATGTCATTAGAAAACTCACACCGCCGTCCAATTTGAGGCAGTTACGGTCATTCCTGGGGCACGTTGGATTCTATAGGAGATTTATTCAGGATTTCAGCAAGATTGCCCGACCGTTGACTGACCTCTTGACGAAAGACACCGAGTTCCTTGTCGATGACAAGTGTCTCTCGTCTTTTGCGACTCTCCAGCAGCATGTTATTGAGGCTCCTGTCCTCCAGCCGCCTAATTGGTCTCTCCTATTCGAGATCATGACGGACGCCTCCGATTTTGCCGTAGGGGCAGTGCTGGGACAGAGGAGGGATGGAGTTCCATTTGCCATACACTACGCTAGCCGCACATTGGATTCCGCCCAGCGGAATTATACGGTCACAGAGAAGGAGATGCTAGCCGTAGTGTTTGCCCTAGATAAGTTCAGATCATACATCATTGGATCTAGAGTGACTTTGTTTACAGATCATACCGCCATCAGGTACCTCATGGCAAAGAAGGATGCCAAAGCCAGACTGACTAGATGGATCCTTCTACTCCAGGAATTCGACATTGAGATTAAGGATAAGCCTGGAGTCAAGAATGTGGTGGCGGATCATCTTTCCCGACTAGAGCAGCCTGAGGATTCTGAGCAGATTGATCCCATTAGAGATACCTTCCCAGATGAGGCGATCCTTGCTATTGCCTCACTCCCGTGGTATGCCGATATTGTGAACTTTCTCGTTGCAAGGAAAGTCCCACAAGATTGGCCCAGGCAGAGGCTTGAGACCTTCCTTGCGAGGGCCAAGTCCTACCACTGGGAGGATCCCATCCTTTACCACGAAGGAGGGGATAGCGTCTGGCGTCGGTGTATTCCTCAGGAGGAACACCATAGTGTCCTCACTTACTGCCACAAGTTTGAGGCAGGAGGACATCATTCTGGGAGGAGAACGGCACAGAAAGTGCTCCAATCCGGCTTGTGGTGGCCTACCCTCTTCAAGGACTCTGATGAGTTCGTGAAGAGGTGTACTGACTGTCAGAGGATGAGCACTTGTGGACAACGTGATATGATGCCGATGCAGCCCATTCACTTCTGTGAGGTTTTTGACGCATGGGGCATCGATTTCATGGGTCCATTCCCTAAGAGTCAGGGATTTGAGTACATTCTGTTGGCCGTAGATTATGTTAGTCGTTGGGTTGAGGCTATCCCCGCCCGAGCCGCTGATGCGAGGACAGTGTGCATATTTTTGAGGAAGCATATCATCACGCGGTTCGGGGTTCCACGAGTTCTGATTTCTGATGGGGGGTCTCATTTCATCAACGACCAGGTAAAGGCCCTTGCTAGCGAGTTCAGCATAGATCATCGTGTTGCCACACCTTACCATCCACAGACAAATGGTCTAGCTGAGGTGTCGAATAGGGAGATCAAGAATATTTTGCAGAAAGTCGTCCGCCCTGACCGAAAGAATTGGTCACAGCTTTTGGATTCGGTCTTGTGGGCATATCGGACGTCTTTCAAGACTCCATTGGGTGCATCTCCCTTTCGCCTCATTTATGGCAAGCCATGCCATTTACCTGTTGAGCTGAGGCACAAGTCACTTTGGGCAGTCACAGATATTTTGATGGATCCAGATGGTATTGGAGACCAGAGGAGGGCAGAGTTAGCTGCCCTGGAGGAGCTTAGAGATGCAGCTTTCTCAAGCAGTCTACATTATAAGGAAAAAGTGAAGGAGTGGCATGATTCTCACATCAGCCACAAGCATTTTGAGATTGGACAGAGAGTATGGCTGTTTGATGCGAGGCTACGATTATTTCCAGGGAAGCTACAGAGCAAATGGAAGGGACCTTTTCTCGTTAGAAAGGTGCACGACAATGGTAGTATTGATATATCCGAATTGTCTTCTGAGAGCACCTTTCGAGTGAACGGCCAGCGGCTCAAGCCATTTCTAGATCATGAGCCGCGGGACGTTGTTGTTGCCCCTATTCATTTTGCGTGAGATGTAGTCTCTTGACTCACATCTTTTGCATCTCACGCCTGATTCTCACTGTTCCTCCACCTGTATAGATCCAGTTGTCCATATCATTCTATTCTTTAGTCCCACATCCCTTTTCTCATCTTACGATTATGCTATACTTAGGGTGTACTTTACCCTAAGTATAGGGGGGATGTCGGACTTGCGAGTATTCTTTTCATTCGGTTTGCTCCTGTTTTGCTGCCTATACTTAGGGATATTTTACCCTATGTATAGGGGGGGCAGACTCTGTATTTTCTTCACTCGGATTTCCCTTCATGTACAGCTTGCTATACTTAGGATTAGCTAATCCTAAGTATAGGGGGAGATCACCGAGTTCCTCTCATTTCATTTATTCGTTCCTGTACCTAACCATTCCTTTTCACTTCCCTTTTACTAAGCACGAGTTATGTCTTCTTCATCGCTCTTGATCACTCTGAGGACATCGTTCGAGCTAAGTATAGGGGGTGTGTGTATATATTTCATATATACTTTAGCCATAACTCGTACTTTGTGTGAGTGTGTTAATAAATAAAATGGCTAAAAATCACAAAAATTTAAAAATTTTCATGTACATAAACCTCTTTTATCCTTGCACATACATAGCTAGTGTACAAAGTAGTTTTGTAAAAATGATTTCAAAAATCTTTTGTGTAAAGTTTATGTAAATATTTGTGTATCAAAATTATGTATATAGTACAAAATTTTTTCAAAATGTTTTGAAAAATCAAAAGTTTGCAAAAATCTTGTGTAAATATTTGTAAATATCTTTTTGCAAAACTCGCACTTCATGCATCATCATCATCCATAATTTCAAAACATTTTTCAAAAATTTTGCATGATTGTAAAATATTTGTAAATAGCATCTTGTGTACATATATGTATATAGTTTTTCCTGGATGAGAGTTGACATTTAAACTAAGCCTGGAATTAAATTGAGAAATGGAGCTTGAAAAAGATCTTAATCCACTTAACTTTAAGAGGAACCTTATAGGATTTAGGTTTAAGGATGTTCAGGTCCATAAGGACTTAATTCATTTGAGTCCACTAGGCTATGAGCATATGTCATCTTGATGAGCTTAAGTAGAACACTTAACAACACACGCATGACTCTTAGAGACAATGACTTGACTTGCACCTGCACTTTACACATGGCTCTCCACGGATGAGGTGGTGAGGAGGCAGTTTCCTTTGGCTTGGGGTAGCATATGAGGGTAGTACTTCTAGGCGGAACCTCTCTTCTTCTTCTAGTGAAGGAAGTGCACCTCAACTTGGTCTAGTGGTGATGAAGGCTAAAGACAGAAGCTGTGGGTTGCAATAAAGCTTCAAAAGAGGGATAGTCTACTGGCTCAAGAGGAAATTTCTTGTATATATGCTGCACCATGTAGATATGCTGTACAGAAGTCTGAAAAAAAAATTGCAAAAATGCAAAAAGAACTCCAAAAAAGTGGTGGGTCGGATTGAAAATTTAATAACCCCACCGGAGTGTATATAGTCAAATAAAGCAAAGCTTATGGTATCCATGTTACATCTCATGAAGCTTGCAGCGGGAGACTTAGCTACACTGGCTAAGCTTCCAAAACTCTATACTTCTACCCCCTCTTCTTGAGCCGGTTGTACTTGAACTTAGAAGGGAATACCCCGCTTCTCGAGGAAAGAGTTGCTAGACCGAGGCATTAGAGTTACCAGGTTGAGGGAGGCTGTTTCTTTGTTGCTTCTGAGGTGGGGAGCCACATATCACTTACACTGCATGGAAAGATTCATGGTCATTAGAGTTTGTGTATGTAGACTTGTTCTGATCTGGTTTATTGAAGAGTCTTGTCCATAGATTGGTGGAACTTAGAGGCTGTTGAGTTTTAAGCTTAAGTCCAAATAAGGTTCCGACACATTAATAATCCAAAGATCTGATCGAGCTCCATATTTCAATTTAATGAAGGAAAGTTTAATAATTCAACTTTGATCCATGTACATCCTCTTTTTCTTTTTCTTTTTCTTTCTTTTTCACTTCTTTTTCAAATAAGTGTTTGCAAGGGACTAGCAAAGTTAAGCATAGGGGGGTGATGAATACCCATTCATCACTCTTTATTCTTCTATTTTAGCTACAAAAACCTTTGCAAATACATATAAATATGTGTAAATACAAATAATTACCAAAAGCATGCATTGTGTAAAAACCTATAATTAGCATGTTTTTGTGCAAAAATAAAAGAATAAAGAGCAAAAAGAAAAAGAGGGAAATATTTAGAATAAATATTGAGCAACCTAACCCAAGGGAGGGCTCAGCATGGGCCTGACCGCATAAAAGCCACAGTAGAGGGAGATAGGGGCTCATGTGTAAATACCTATGTAAATAAATAAATTATATTTTCCTCACCCAAAAATATGTTGTAAATATTTTGTAAAAATTTGTACATATTTATACACTATTAAAAACAAAATAAAAATCTAAAAGTCAAAAATCCAAAAATAACCCTTCACCATGTACATAGACCTTGTCTTCTTATTTAGTTAACCTTGTAAATAAACTTATTTATTTTCAAAACTTTTTGTAAATATTCTATGGTATATATTGTAAATAAAATAAATCAAAAGAATTAAAACAAAAATCAAATAAAAATAACAAAAATTAAAAATACAAAAATATATTGTACATATGCCATGTACATAGTTGTACATATCTATTTATTTTACCCATATACATAAATAATAAAAACCAAATAAAAATACCCTTTTATCCCTCATTTTATTCTATAAATAAATAAAATATAAAATAGGGATAAAATTGCACAAAAATAATAATTTAAAAATCAAAAATTAAAAAAACCTAATTATGTACATATACCTATATGATACATATTATGTATATAGCTTATTTTTGTTTCCAAAAATTAATTAAAAATCACCAAAAAATAGAAAAAATAAAATAAAAATAGTTTGTGTTTTGAGTTTTTGGAAAATCGGGCCCTAGCTACCCTTATTTTGAGCTTCAAGATCCTGCCACGTGGCCCATCCTCATTGGATCCTGGGGATGTTGACCGCCCGGTCAACTGGCCCCCCCAGGACCACTTCTCGCGGATTTGGGCGCCCGACCCGAGTTCCTTGATTTTTAGCGCCCAAACCCGATTGAGTTTAACCCAAACCCCAGGTCCTAATTCTTCTCCTTGCATCCGACATGCTCGCCGGAGCCCTCGCCTCGGGATCCGCGCTTCATGCTGCCCTACCCGACCAGCCCTAGTCGGGTCGGCACCCATATAAATCTCGAGCTCCGCCACCTTCAATCGTGATCTTTGGCTCTCCACTCTCACTCCCGTGACCTCCATCGCATCCAGCGAGGTGACAGCTCCCGTTTGCCGGTGTTGCAGCGAGGAGGAGGTGGCCAGACCACTGATCCGGCAGCTTTGCGCCGCCGTGCTCCGCCGCGTGCAGGAGCTCGAGCCTCATGCAGTGACACCCTTCGAGGCGATGACCAGGAGCTAGCTAAGCTCTAGCATAGTCTTCCGCTCCACCCAGGTAACCTTAGAGCTTCTTTATTTCGCTTAATTTCTTGTTTCCCCCAAATCGAAGCTCCGCCGTATTCCGTTGATTCCGGCTACATCGTGTATCATTTCGATCATCGGGACACACCATCACCTTCGCCATCCTTCGACGCACCTTCTACGCCCATTCGTTCAACCCAGCTCGCCCCGGAGCTGGGGTTCGAGCTCCACCGTCCTCCGCTCGCCGGAGCTCGCGCACCCCGACGCACCGTCCACCCTCACGCCGCTTCTTCGGGTCGAGGCACTTTGCCCTCGACCCACGAAGCTCTTGAGCTATTTTGCAGGTCAAGAGGAGGCCATCTGAGGCCCCCTCACATCCAGCCCAGGAGCTTCAGCTCCGCCACCTTCGTCGGAGCTCATCCGAGCTCAGCTGGAGCTTAGGAGACCCACAGCAGCTGCGCATCTTCAAGCCGGAGCTTCTCCGATCTTCAGGCGCAGCAGGGGAGGTCAGGAGCGCACGTATTGGGCCGGCGAACTTCGCCGGCCACCTGTTCTTCCTCGACCTTCAGCCGCCGTCCGATCAGACCTCCTGCTCCAGTTTGCATCTGGGCCGTCCGTTCAGGAGCAGCAGCCACCGTTTGATCTGAGGAGGATAGATCTGGACCGCCCGATGCTCGAGGGTTAGCCACAGAGAGCCACCACCGTTCGATCCTCCACGTGGAGCAACCCCCGCCGTCGGATTCGCCCGATTGAGCCCAGCTGTGGAGAGCCGTTGTTCGCCACCGTCAGATGTTCCACGTGGCCTCCATCCAGCCGCTCCATTAATAAAGGGTAAACTACCCTTAGGCCCTCCTGTTTATTTCATTTTGCATTTAGTCCTGTAAATACGTAATATAGTTGTTTAGTTTTTGGGATATTTGCATAGAGGACCCCGTACTCTGTTTAGTTTGCATTTATGCCCCTGTGTATGGTTTGACACGTGCATCGACACGTGAGTTTTTGGCTTATTTGCATATCTTACCCCTGTAGTTCTGACTGTTAATGAATGAATGAAAGTTTGTGTTTGTTTGCATATATACCCCTGTGAGTACTTTAATTGAACATGTGCGTTATATTTTGGGTATTTTGCCGATAAGCCCCTGGACTTTTGGTACTTGTTACCAACAAGTCCTCGGAACTTATTTTCATCACATTTGGGTCCCTGAGTGCCCCAGGCACGCGCCACGCGCGTGACTTGCTGGGAAAATTGCACCGAGACCCCCAGAGCTTTGGGTATTTGCACTTTGGTCCCTGTGCACAGTGCCCCTCTTGATTTTTAAATAAAATATCAAATCACCTCCGAATACGATGAAAATTTGACACATGGCTCCTGCCATGTTGTAGGATTTTTGAGAATTTTGGGGGACATTTCTGATCTCGTTTACTATTTTTAAAAATTCAAAAACATTCATTTTTGGCACTGTTTAACTTGAAAAACCCTAAAAAAATATAAAAACCCCCCTAAAAATTCTACAAAATTTAGGTACTGTTTCCTTTGTGTTTCTTGATTTTCTAGCCAATTTTGGCTATTTTTCATCAATTAAAAACCCTAAAAATTGAAAAACACCTAAAAACCCATAAAAATCATATTAAATAATCTAAAAATCCAAAAACAATAATTTTGGTGCTCAAATTTTCCTTATTTTCTCTAGAATACAGGAAAATTACCTCCAGGGCCATCTGAGATCCTTAAATATTTTATTTTTGGGTTTTGGGCCCTGCTGGACAGTACCTTATCTTTTTAGTATTGTTTAATTTTTAGAAAATAAAATACCCATTATAAAAATCACAAAAATTCACCAAAAACACTTCAAAACCTAAAAAACATAAAAACAATTTTTCTTGAATTTTCGCTTGCTTTTGGATGCATTAAATAAATTACTCAAGTGTGCTTGTTTATCCTTTCTTTTATTTTCTTCACTTGTAAAAATCCAAAAAAAATATATAAATCATTAAAAACCACTAAAAATATTTTGTCTTTATTTTGTTTCATTTCGACTACTTCGTAGGCCTCTGGCCAACTCGTGCTCCTTGTGTTCGACCCTGGGAGCTATACTAGGTTAATCCCATAGCTAGGACCGCACGTCGTGTTTTGATCTCTGATTTATTTCGCGGTTCGATATTTTTCTTGATTGACCTCTCCTCTGAGATTCGGGTCGCAACGACCCTTGATTTATTACCTTCACCCGGTCTTCGAGGATTTCGGGTCGTCAAAGAGCACGATGCTGAGATGTTGGATATGCACCTGGAAAAGGAAGTGAGGCAGGGGCGCCTGCACATTGCGGGCGGGACTGCGCCACTCCTCCGAGTGTTTGATTAGGAGATCGCCCTGGAGTTGATGTCGAAGCCGCAAGGAGGTGATCTGGAGATTGCAACGGACTTATATGTAAATTGCGGTTGGACTAGGGGTTTCCAGCAGAAACCCTAGATACTTCTTGTTGAATCATTTATGATCTCCAGAAATACAACGATGATCTTTGAACTATGCAAAAAATAGGGTTTCAAAGAACCCTAGAAAATGAATCTTGAAAAAAATAATGTTCTTTAAGAATAATGAGCAATGCATCAGATAATCGAATCTTGAATAAATGAGTAACAAATCCTCGAGAATCGACCCGCTCTGATACCATGTTAGAAAATAAACATGTAGAAGTGAACATGAAAAAAGATAAAGAAGTTAAGAACGTCGAGATTTAACATGTAACCCTACTCCGTGAGGAGCGGGATGAAATCACGGGAGAAGCCCTCAAAGGGGCATGTTATGCATTGCACTTTTCCCAATAGACTACAGGGATGTGGGGCTCTATATATAGTACCCATGGAGTCTCCACATCCCACAGGTGGTAGATGTGGTTCTAAACCCTGGATGGGATAAAATGGATCTTCTCCAAGATCCATTTACCCATCTCCCATATATATGGCGCACAACCAAATACTCCAATAGATAGAAGACTACATATCTTCAATGGGAGAGAAATCAGTCTTAGAGAATGCATATATGACCTAGATATTAGATTAAATTCATTTTTTATTTCTAAACTTGTTAGAAATGGACATACATTCTGGAATAAGCCTTCATAAAGAGTTATGATGGATATATTTCAGATAGTGATCTAACATCAATAGGACTTTACTAAATTAGAATATTAATGAATGGTTTATTAACATTTCTAATACTGAAAATTTAAACCCTAAATATCAACATGAGGATGAAGATCATTAGACAATGATCTGATATCAAGCTTTGGACGTATGTCTATTAATATCAATAAACATGTAAGATATGGAACTTTAGATTGTCTAAATGTTCAAATCTTACATACTTGTGAATATTATATTCAAAGTTAAAATGTCTGATGCAACCTTCTCTGAGAATGGTGTAAGATTCTAAGGTATTCAAGGACACATACATATTAATATATGTGGACTTTACACCATAATGGACATTAATGATATGTGATATTACTATTCATGGCATAAGATTTCTTCCTTTACCCATTAAAAACCTTTGAAATGTTCAATGATTTCATGATTTTGGTTGAGAACTTAAGTTAGAAGGAAGATGAAAAGAAATTTATCTAACCTACATAGCCAGTACGTACCTAATAGATGAATTCAAAGAATACCTTATAGAGAAATGAACATTCTTCTCATCTCAGTCCTCATGATACATATCATCTCATTGGAGTTGTAAAATGATGTAATTGGATCATGTTGGACATGATATGGTCAATGATGATACTTAGCATAATTACCTCTTAGTTTCTAGGTATATATGTAGTATAGACTACAATATATATCCTTAATAAGATTCCATACAAATCTAAACCCCAACACCCTCATAAAACTATGGTTTGGAACCTAGCCCAGTGTTGGACACTTGAGGATTTAGGGTTGCTTTTTCCATAACCATATTTGGATGCAAGAATGCTAGAATATAGCACTGGAGAGTGTTACTTCATTAAGAATATAAAAGGATGGTATTGGATATCTACTTTATGATCTTGAGATTCTTAAAAGATTTCATCTCTAAGAATATGATTATAAGAAGATGACTATTTTGAGAATCAATATAAGAATGAATTAAAGGGATTCGTTGAATCTTGAGAGGATAATGAGTCTCCTAGAATCAGAAACTAAAATAACAATTAAAAGATGAGACACTCATACCTCTTCAAATCAGTTTGAGGGTGGTGAGACCACCTAAAGTGTATGGATTCCATGCGTCAGTTAAGTCTGACAATGATTTGACTTCATACGATGAAGCTTCTGAAGATCATGGATTGAAAATATGGATGTTAGCAATAAAATCAAAAGTAGAATTCATACATAATTGTTGTGTATGGACCCTCAAGGATCTTCCTATAGGGGTCAGACCCATTAGGTGTAATGTTTGATATATCAATAAAAGTTATTGATTTATTTCACTCCCTGTATGAGATTAAATGAATGAGTGCACTATATGGTCCCTTAGTATAATTAGGGTTATGTACTATGACCATCTTAATGATCATACAACTGATGATTCAATTGTTGAATCAGACGCTGGTGCTTGGACGAATATCTAATGAGTTAGATTGAGGACTTATTAAGCACTGTCAAATGATTATCAAGAGATGATCTCCAGTCTGAGGAGAAGATGGCAATCCTTCTCTAAAGGATGATATCTAATCGACCTCTTGATGCAGTTCCTCTACATAGGAATATAGATTCAGAGGTGTCAGATAAGTTAGGTCAAATAGTTGACTTCTAGAGACCAAGATAACTAAGACCTATGTCGTATGTTATCACGATATAGGCATGCATTCTCTGACCGGAGACAGGTGTAATACTATATGTTTGAATACGTAGATTTGGTAGATCGATAGATTGATATCCTAATCAAGGTCTATACATTGGTGAGCTGGTATGCATACAAGGGCATATGATTGATATGATCTCTCAAAGGGATAATACAGGTTCACTTGGGAATCGAAAGACATGAGCTTACTCATGAGGTACTGGGACCAATCAAATTCTATGCATGATCGTCTTTCTTTGGAAGCATGACAAGAATTTGTAGGTATGATATATGCTTTTGGAAAGCATATGATCGATACCAACTCCCAATGACCAAATGAGAAACTTAATGATAAAACCTTGAAGAAGACAATGTAAAATTGATCCCTATTTGCAGGTTTATTTTGAATCTTCTAGTATGCAGTATGTGCATGTATTAGGAATACCTGAGGGTGATGTGATCATAAATGATTGTATAATCATGATGCTTCCCATTCTGATGGAGTGATGAAATAGGTTTGGATTTTAATGGCTCCTCTCGACAGATAAGTAATTTGATCTTAGTCCAAATGTTGGACGTTGATGTGAATGTGATTCATATGCAATGAGAAGATTAGATTTACAACCTTGATTTAATCAAGCATTTATATGAGCTCTCCAAGATCTAGATTTGAGATGTGATCTCAACATCCAAGTCGCTATACATGGAACATACAATCACCCTGTCCTTATCTCTAAGTATATGCAGAGAAAGCACATTATGCTTGAAAGAGTTAAAGAATAATTTCATTGATAAATGTTTATCCAAGCATTGAGAAATGGATAATTAAATTTTATTTCATTATCATGAATATTGTGACTTTGATTCACATTATTTAGATGCATGAGAATGATGATCTAATATAATTAAATTTGATTTAATTATCATGCATATGAATAATGCAGCTAACACTATCCATATTAATCATATATATTATAAAAATTTATAATATATAAAAGAGTGCTATTTGTAAATAAAATTTACAGTTTAAATGTTGACGTGAATTGGATTTACATTAGATAATTAATTGAAAATGTGTTTTACATTTTATTTGAGTTGTTAATGTGATTCACAAATTTCCAATGTCATGATTGAAATTTTACAAAATAATTTAGAATTATTTTTTATGAAATAATATACAATAAAAGTTGTTGTATATGATGAATGATTATATGAGACATAAGATCTCATATAATTGGAATGAGGAGAACCCCTTCCACATAAGGAGGGCATATAACCACTCTTGATTTAGGACTCAAGGTGGTCATCCCCCCTTAACTAGAAGGAGGCTTGCATCCTTCCTAATCCTTCACAGCATATTAATTTGATTGAATTAATTTATATTGATGATTTATTCAATATATATTTAATTTAATTAAGTTAATTGTTATTTTGTTTTTACAACAAAATCATGGTCATTAGAAGAAACACAATCAATCTCAATCATTGGATTTGTGTTGATCCATGGACTCCTAAAATATTATAAAAGAAGAGGCAACCCTAGATCTTCTTTCACAACATAGAATTCACAAGCTCTCTCTCTCTCTCTCATTATCATACACGTCCCCTCTCTCTCTTTCTCTAAGTGGCCATCCAATTTGTGACCCAGAGAGTATCGTCGTCGTCATTACGCTGTCGTGTTGCCGCTTCGACCACTCGTAGATCTTTGTCTTCCTAAGTGCTTACGGTACGTGAAGAAGACCTTAGATTTCGTGTGAAAATCAGGAAATCTGTCTCCTATATCAACATCCTGGATTGTGAGAAATATGTGTTTCATCAACACGCTTGCAAGCATTTCCTCCGTCAGGTCGGACTTGAGATATGCGATCTCTTCATTTAGGAACTTCGATCGCAGCTACGCTTCAAAAGGTATTCCTATATCTACTTTGTGGTTTAGATGAAATGATTTGAGAAGTGTTCTCAGGTCATGTAGTTTCATCACTTTAAAATTTTAGATTCCGTTATCCCAAGCCACTAGTACGACTAATCGAATCTGATCGCATATGATGCGATCTTCACGCTTCTTTGATGCACTTAAGGTTCTTTCCATAACCTTTAGTGTATACATGTACTTATATGTGTATAGTATTAATTTCACATAAATTTAATAAATTCATCTTAATTCCATTTTATGTGTAACTTTTTTTGATATATATCTACAACAATCTTAATCAATGAAAAATCCTAAAAATTACTAACCTTATATGAGGATTAAATCCAAATCATATTTTGGAGTCTAAAAAGTTATAAAGCCGAATATCTTATCTATACGATCTTTGATGGACTAGAAGCTTCTTTTTAAACAATGTACATGCAATTCTCTTCTAAGCAAGAACAATTTCAAAGAAATCGAAGTTCCTTTACAAAATTATGATTTTTGAGGCATATTATTTATTGCACAACTGTACATTCAAAATCTTATTATTTCTTTTATAAATTATCATCCTTTTATTTTATTTATTGTTTTATTTATTTTTGTATTTGTTTCTTTATTTTTTAATATATAAATAAAAGGGCTGGTAAAGAAAAGGAAGGTTCCTAAGATCACTAGAACTAGATGGTGGAATCTTCCGCTGAAGCAATCAAGCTTCAGGGAGAAGGTTTTAGAAGACTTATCTTGGGATTGTAGCGGTAGTGCAAACGAGATGTGGGAGGCAATAGCATCTTGTATCCGAAAGGTAGCCAAAGAGATGCTAGGCGAGTCAAAAGGAGGAGCTTCGGGTCAAAAGGAGGCTTCGTGGTGGAGTGAAGGGGTGCAAGAGAAGCTAAAAATTAAAAGAGCTTGCTTTAAAGCTATGTCTAAGGATAGAACAGATGAAACTGTCACAGACTATAAAATAGCGAAGAAGGAAGCAAAGAAGGCTGTAAGCGAAGCTAAGTCAAAAGCTTATGAGGTTTTGTATAAAAATCTCAACTCTACGGAGGGCCAGAAGGATATATTCAGGTTGGCCAAAGCAAAAGAAAGAAATACCAAAGACCTTTCTCAAGTGAGATGCATTAAGGACGAGGAAGGTCACGTGCTTGTTACTCAGAAGGATATAGAGACTAGATGGGAGCAATACTTCCATAAACTTTTCATTGGAGAAGGAAATAGAGAGATCACTTTGGGTGATCTAGCTAGTAGTGAAAGTTACTTGAATCGTACATGCTATAGACGAATACAAAGAAAAGAAGTAGAGGAGGCTTTGAAGGTTATGAGACCTGAGAAAGGTGTTGGACCGGATGACATCCCTGTAGAAGTATGGAAAGTTTTAGGTGAGCATAGTTTGACTTGGCTTACGAATCTATTCAATGTTCTTTGGCGAAGCAAGAAAATGCCTTAAGATTGGAGGAGGAGTATCGTGGTGCCTCTTTATAAGAACAAAGGAGACATTCAAAATTGTTCAAATTACAGAGGTATCAAGCTGATGAGTCACACTATGAAAATTTGGGAACGTGTGATCGAAAGAAGGTTGAGACAAGTTTCCCAAATAAAAGAAAACCAATTCGGATTCATGCCAGGTCGCTCAACTATTGAAGCCATCCATTTGCGAAGGAGAACAATGGAGATTTATAGAGCTAAAAGGAAGAATCTACATATGATCTTTATTGATTTAGAGAAGGCTTATGATTCTGTCCCACGAGAGATATTGTGGAGAGTTTTGGAGAAGAGACAAGTACCTGTCCTATACATTAATCTCATAAAGGATATATATGATAGGGCTTTATCTTGTGTAAGGACCCCGACGGGGAAGACTGACTATTTTGATATCAACATTGGTTTACATCAAGGTTCAGCTTTCAGTCCATTTCTTTTTACTTTGATTATGGACGAGTTGACAAGTCACATTCAGGATGAGTTACCTTGGTGTATGTTATTTGCTGATGATATTGTGTTGATTGACGAGACTAGAGATTGAGTAAATGGGAAGCTTGAGGTTTGGAGACATGCTTTGGAGACTAAAGGTTTTCGTATAAGTAGGGCTAAGACGGAAAATATGGAATGCACCTTTGATGGAAGCAATGGTGAAGGAATCGAGGTGAAGATTGGTGACGATAACATTCAGAAGAGATATTCTTTTAGATATCTGGGATCTATTTTGCAACATGATAGGGAAATTGATGGAGATGTTAGTAATAGAATAAATGCAGGCTGGCTAAAGTGGAGAGGAGCTTCCGCTGTTCTCTGTGATAAGAAAATTCCTTTAAAAATTAAAGGAAAGTTTTACAAAGCAGCCGTCGTGAGACCTGCTATGCTTTATGGTTCTGAATGTTGGCCTGTGAACCATAGACATGTGCAGAGAATGGTTGTAGCAGAAATGAAAATGCTAAGATGCATGTGTGGACATACACGTAAAGATCGGATTCAGAATGATGCAATCAGAAAGAAAGTTGGTGTAGCTCCGATCGAGGATAAGATGCGAAAAAACCGCTTAAGATGGTTTGGTCATTTGCAAAGAAGGTCAACCGATGCACCGGTTAGGAGATGCGAGTGGTGGGATGTAGCGCCGGCTAAGAGAGGGCGAGGACGGCCCAAGAAGTGTTGGAAAGAGACTATACGAAGGGATCTTAGTTTTTTGGATATAAGTCCGAGATTGACCCAAGATAGATCTGAATGGAGGCGAAGAATCCATGTAGCCGACCCTACTTAATTGTGGGAAAAGGCTTTGTTGTTGTTGTTGTTCTTTATTTTTTAATATAACAAATCACAAAAATAGAAATCCATAGAAAAAATCAAAAAGGCATAAAAACTAACAAAAAATGGTAAAATCATACACACACGCCATTTTTTATCTTTTTATTATGTGTTTTATTAATTATTAAAAACTCAATAAATAAATAATATGTAAATATTATAGTATTATTTTATAAAATTATAATATGTGTATATTATTTAAAAAATATCAAAGAAAAAATACAAAATCGTAAAATTTGACATTATACGTAAAATAAATTGAAATTAATATTTGTTTGTAAATTAATTTTTTTGCACTTGCATCCTTCATTGAAGTAGTAGATCTCAATGATACTACAACTTTTATAGTCGTGCCACCGCACCGTCTCACCTAATATATATTGATGATATTCTCTTCTTCTGCAAGGGGACCTCTCGCTCAATGTTGGCCGTCAAGGATCTCCTCACTACTTTCCATGGCATTCGGGGTTGAAGCTTGATGCTAGGAAGAGCAAGCTCTTTCGTCCCTTGAACGCCCCAAGACTTTGCTACTACCCTGCAGGTGGGTATTCTGCGACAGTCTTTGTTGAGTTCCTACTTGGGGCAACCCCTTGCATCCCACTATGGTAGGAGTTCTGGCACACGGATCCTGAAGGATAGGGTGAAGTCACTTTCATTTGCCTACTGCCTCCAATCGCTGAAGTCTGTAATCCATGGGATTACCCTTTACTGGGTTGCAGGTACCCTTATCCATAATTGATCCTCTCGTAGAATTGACATGCTCTGTGCCAATTTCCTTTGGAGTAGTGGTCGACATGACATTTCCTGGTCCATTGTATGCCAAATTGGAGGGGGGACTCTGTCTTAGATCCCTTGATATCCTCTGTAATGCCATGGTGGCTTCTTGGGCTTGGAGACTCATTACTTCGGATTCTTCCATCTGGGCCCTTTACATGCAGCGTAAATACCTCTCTCACAACAGCTTATGGGAGGTTCGGCCCTCCAGGTTGGACTCTAGATGCTGGAAGGTGTTGTTGAACTGTAGGTCTGTACTATGGGGAGCAATTAGCGGGGCTGCCCCCCCCCCCCGAGCTCCCCTCTTCTGGTTGAAGGGTACGCCCCCAAGTTTTCTTGCACTCTGTACAAGGCGGTCATGGGGCGCCTCCCCACCACGGACCGACTCGTGAGGATCAAAATTTGCCCTCATTCCTCTTACTACCACTGCATTACCGATCATGAGTCTCACTCACACTTATTCTTCGGTTGCCCGGTGGCCTCAACTGTATGGAAGGACGCATGCCTGGGACTCAATTTGCCTCCCCCACCGTCCCTCCCCGTATGTGAGACTATTTGCTGGATTAACAACCTTCATGCTTCTACTGTAACGGATTGGATTTTTTTAAAAATAAACTATCAATAAAAAAAGAGTTCACAACAAATCCCCACATTATCTTTTAAAGATAATCGAATCATAAGATTAAGATTAATAAAAAAAGAGTTGATAATTTAGCAACAACCTTATCTAGTTACCACAATTATCCTTTAATTAAATTCATCTTATTATTGTTGAATTATCTCATTATTGGTACCTATAAAAAGGGCATGAAGCCCTCCATTAGAATCACCACATATTGCATACACGTGAGAGAGAGGCCGTCGGCGACATATCTCGCAACGCCGTTCTTTAATCCGGCAACGACAACCTTCTCCGTCAATGTCGAAGTCTCATTCCGGCGAAATCGGAGGGGAAATGACGTGATCATCATAGTCGGAATCGCGTCGTCTTTGTCGGTGAATTTCTCATGCAAGTAAGGTATGTGTCGAACACATAGGATCGTTAAGTAACGTGATGTGTTGATCCATGATTTTAAGTTATGACTTATAAACGTATGTGTCGACCCTTAGGATCCGTATCATTCAATGGCTTCTGCGTAAAGATAATCTAAAGCTTTGACAACTTGATCGTCAATATAATTCTCACGATGCCGTGATTCTCGAGTTAAACAAGGAGCGGGTTTTTTTTCGTCTTTGGATATCCTATGCGCACAATCCTTATCCAGAATTGTCGATTCTTTTGATTACTTGTTCATGGAGATGTAGTCCTAATTGGTGCTTAATTATGATTACATGATTTAACAAAGTTTTAAAGATATTTTATACCACACGCATAAAGTAACTATATGATTTAAATAAATCCGGCCCTGTAAACCATGTTTTTTTCTCCGTCGTCACTTGTAGATTGCAATAAAAAACGATTGCATTGAAATATAAGATAATTGCACACACACACATATATATATATATAGTTTAAGATAAATGCATGTAACTTGCATATGATTTTCACGTGTTTCGTCCAATCCATGCACCAAATATCCAATTTATTTTTCTATACTCACACCATATATTTTTCGATCACATGACAATTTCATATGCTCAATAGTACTGATTTATCGCCATGTTATGGATTCACGCCGGATCTTAGTATGGAAAATGATAGAAATAAAAGTTTGCACAGATAAATAACAATGCGTTACTCATTATTAACATGTTACAATAGGTATCAATATTATATGCGAACACTATCATGTGATACTATATTATATCTGAAAAACACTACTGCATATCACATCTTAGAATGCAACTACATCCTTTTGCAATATATTGTTGTCTATATGATATTTAAAAGTGATCTTTAAAGATAAGAAATCATCAAAGTCAATATTAAGTTTTGGCACCGACTCGAACTAAGGGGTCGTAAGGGCCTAAAAGGGCCAACGCCTACCGGGGGCGTGAGGCAAAAGATAAGTCCTCTACAGTTGTAGCTACAATGTCATGTTATATATTGTTATGAACCGCTTGTGCCGGCGGTAAGCCATCAAAGCATCAAAGCCGCCTAAGAAGTAACAATCAAGACCACTCTAAACATGAGAAATGTTCATGGGCATATGTGCAATATATGTCAATGTTATGTGCATATATGCAATTATGTTATGATTATGGACTTATGTGTAAGTTCCGTTAAAGTTAAGTGCAAGTATGAAACCTATGTTAATGTTATGGACATATATGCAATTTATGTCAATGTTATGTGCATATTTGTCAATTATGGTAATTTTAAGGGTACATTTGCAATTAGGTTATTGTAAAGTGCATATGTGCAATTTATGTGAATATTATGGCATTCATGCAAATATGGTAAAACTTAGGGGTATATGTGCAAATATGTTATGTCATTCATGGTTATGAAGGAAATTTAGTTATATGCATTAAATAAGTTGATTTATGATCTATATGATAATGACTTTTGTGACTTGTTTTCTACGCTAGCCGGCTTGACCATAACTCGGCACATACTGAGCGTTATGATCATAACATGTTTTACTAATCTTTTTCAGGGGAACGTGAGGATTAGACCCTTAACGGTTTAAGGAGACAACCAGTCTTCAAGAAGTAGGATCGGTATGGATCTACTGCGGGTTTGCTTTGGAAGGACGTCTTTTATTGCCCACTGGAATAAGGAAATCGTGGATACAATTTCATCTAGTTTATTTATCTTTTATTTAATTAAGGAACTCTTGGAATTGTGAACTTATTATGATTATGGAAAAGTTTTTTTTAGTTGGTTCTTTACTGCTCTTTTATGATATGATTGATGCTATGAGTAACGTTCCCGAGATGTCCGCCGAGTTTCTCGCTTCCGCAATATTCTCGGACGATCGGGTTTGGTTACATCTAACGATTCGTGATAACCAATGCTTAACTCTTGCAATAGCAGTCTGGGTACTCTGGAAAGAAAGAAATCTTCGTTGGACGCTGGTTGTTCATCTATTATGGGTGTAATGTGAGGTCCAAGTTTTTTGCCCCCCGTGGGACCTCTTATTGTTATTTTCCTATAACCCAACCTCATTCGACCCTGTCTACCACGATCATGAATGACCCTTTTTTTACTTATTTCATTTTGGAATACAATGATATACTTACCAGAAAAATTTTATAGATACTTTTTTTGATATTTGTCCTGTATATATTTTAGGGTAAATTACAAAAAAAGGATCGATCTTTACTTGGATTCCCAAATTAGGGACTTATCTTTAATTTGTAACAAAATAGGAGACTAAAAGTTTAACTTAACGTTTCAGTCCCCACTTTCGTCAATGGACGGCTCAATCCATGATTTTTTTGATGTAATTACCCTTGGGGAAGAACATCCTCCGTCTCTTCTTCTTCCCCTCGCTATGGACGACGGAGATGGACCTCTAGGCTTTCGTCACGGCAACGTGCTCGGCCTTCAGCGCAGGAGTACCACCCCACCCCTTCAAACAATTCTCTGCTATAAATCTCGTGCTCCCCCTCTTTCGCAGCACGCACATCCTCCTCTCACCCTCTCTTAGATGGCACACGCAGTCGATGGCGGCGGTGGAGAATTCTCAATACTCCCCGTAGAGCTGTTGGGGGAGACCGTAAGATGCCTCCCTCTGATCGATCGATCGTTATCACCTTCGCTACGTCTGTCTTTGGTGATTGAAACAATTTCCCCGACATAAGAATGCAAATCAACTTCTCTGCAATACCTTTTCTACAAGGGCAGTGAGAAGTCCCTTTGGTTGACGGCTCCCATCGGAAGGGGCACCCATCACTCCCTCTACGATGTCTGCTCTGCTGCCACATTCAGAGTGACCGAATTCCCGCCCATCCACTTCCGTCTCCGACACACCCTCATGGGGGTTGGGTGCTTCACGTGGACGACTACGGAGACCTCCATGCCCTCAACATCCTCACGGGAGAGCACATCTACCCCCCTTTGCTCATTGCCTTCACCGGCATTGCCGGAGTATATCGTGACGCCCAGGGTCGCGTCACCAAATACCTCTCCCAAAACACGACTGAGAGCGACGGGCATTATCACTATTTACCCTACAAACTTGTACATCATCCAATCCTTTTATGTTCAGGTTCTCATCCTTTTCCCCAAGAGCAACTCCTCCACCAGTGTCCAGGGCCGATGGTTCATCGTCGTCAGTCACGGGATTTGCCGAGAGATCTGGTATGCATGAGAAGGAGATGACTACTTGGCCACGTTTAACCAAAAAAGAACGGCCACATCGTCTCACTTTTCGACCCAAAACACCCAACGAGTCATGGCTTTAAAATTCTCCATGCTTTGTTCCCAGAACTGTCAATTTTTTGCTGTTATTTCATGACATATCTGGTGATCTCCTTCCAATTTTGGGTGATCAGTAGGGGTACGTTCTACGACGAGGAGAAAGGCAGATATTGGGGTGGAAGTTGGAGAACTTTATCTAATAAGAATCTCTACGATAAAGATCCCGACACTAAAGACGAAGTTATTTATCTACATCTGGTGTGGTGTTGTATAAGCTGGATAAGGTCGCCAACATCTGGATGGAAGTTGGGAAACTTGGTGAAGATCTGGCCTTGTTCCTGGGCATCAACCAATCGTTGGTGCTATCCACCCGTGACTTCCCGCAACTTGAATCCGCCGCATCTACTTCACCGACAATACCTGGGGATCCGGCATGCTCGAGTAGACGGTAACGACGGCCTCGACAACAAGGCGACCCATCTCGACGGACGCGTACGCTGCCGAACCACTTTGAGCTCCTGTGCTGAAGGCCGAGCATGTTGCCACGACGAAAGCCTAGAGGTCCATCTCCCTCGTCCATAGCGAGGGGAAGGAGAAGAAACGGAGGATGTTCTTCCCCGAGCGTAATTACGTCAAAAAAATCATGGATTGAGCCGTCCATTGACGGAATTGGGGACTAAAATGGTAAGTTAGACTTTAGTCCCCTATTTGTTACAAATTAATGATCAATCCCTAATTTGGCAATCCATGTAAAGATCGATTCCTTTTTTGTAATTTATCCTATATTTTTATTTTTCCTTTGCTTTTCACTTTTTCATTTTCCCGGTTGTGCCACGTGTCCGATGAACCACTTGGTCAAGTATCCACGTGGCCATCCCTGGTTGCTTTTCTTAGTTCGACAAGAGTCAACGCATGCCTATGCCTAAGCCAGTCTGACATTCATTTTCGTCAGCACCTCAGCGAGTCAACGCATGCTTATGCCCGCTACACGCCTCCTCCTTTCCACCTCAGCCGACCACCATACCTCCCTCGCCCTCCTGACATCGCCATCCCATAGCCACCTCCTCCTGCAAGCTCAGTCCTTGTCATCGAGCCCCCCCCCCCCAAACTCTAGAACCCCGTATAAAACCATCTCATGTTTTTGGATTCTTATACGCCAATCGTGAAGCAAATCGCCAGCTTCGGACCTTCATCTCCGGTCACAGTAGAGACGCCGTTCTTTGAGGCGACGACGAGAGGAGGGCCGAGCCTTTTGGGTGGGATCCTTGGATCCCCATCCAAGTAGCAGAGCTCCTTCGAGCTCCGCTGAGCTTCACGGCCTGTCGTCAGCCATTTGACGCGAGGGCCCTTGTTCAGTAGAGCACAAACATCAGGCGACTGTCGTTCATCCTTTCAAGTATTACATCTCTCTTGCTCCCTCTTCTTCCGTTCTTTTCCATTTTCTCCCCATCGTGGCCTTTTCTTCTTCGTTCCTCCCGTCGCAATTCGCAAGTGCCGGTTCTTCTAATCTCTCCGTTGTTCCTGTGCATCCCATTGCTGTACACAATGCCGACCTGATTATGCCTTCACCTCATCTGCTTTCATGTATCGTTTTAACTCTCACAATCTCGTCACTTCGCCGCTCCTCCCCTCAGCGATGCTGGAGCACAACACTCACACCACCATTCCGCAACTTCCCCTGCTAATCCATAGCCGACTGAGATTTTCGAATCTCGAGCACCCATTGTCATTGGATGCAATCCCGGAAAGCCACAGCGGAGCAACCTCGATGCAAACCCCTCGCGGGCCACGTGCGGAGCCGTCGGAGCTCATGGTCACATCCCACACCCAGCTGTTGCAGGAGCTTCTTCGTCGGGAGCAGCCACTGCCTCCCCGCGTTTGAGATCTTTGATACATGGAGAAAAGGGAAGGGATGGGCAGCCACGCACATCAGCACTCATCCGGAAAGCGCCCATTGCCAACGTCACCCTTCACTGCGCAAGCGAGCAGCCACTCGCTGGCGGTGCTCGCCACCGCTCACCAGTATGCCGTCGGCTCGTCCGCAGCTGAGGGAAGAGTAGGAGGAAGGGGGTCGAGCCACAGTCTTCGTTGATTCCCTTCCCCTTTGGATCTAGGCCGTCCTTGATTGAAGACATCAATAGCTGTTAGATGGAGAGCTTAGCACCATCTTGGTCGTTCAGCGGAGAGCAGACCGTCTGCGGAAATTTCGATCAAATCGGATGTTATTTGTTATTTGTTCTTAATGGTCAAAGATTCATATCTTTTTAAATGTAACTTAAATTGCTTTAATATTGTCCGAATCTTTGACTATTAAGATAAAAATAGGAAATTAACTATGATTTGAGCAAAATTTGGAGGATATGTTAAGCATTATTCTAAGTTTCAATTTATAAGGTTGGATTTTGGAATCGAAAATCGCAAAGGAAAAAAAGATTACAACAATATACGTTATAATTCCAGTTACAATAGGTGATCCGCTCTCTTAGCTGTGGATCCCTAGATAGAGATCCCAATTGAGATGTAACGAAACCGAATACATATACGTGTGTGTGTATACGTGTGTGTGTGCGTGCGTGCGTGCGTACGTGTGTGTGTGTGTGTTAAATTTTACCTGTTCTAGATGGAGGGCATAGGAGTCGTCCGGTTTCTACACGAAATTTGAATGACATGTAGGAGGGATATATATATGATACTAAACATAAAAAAATCTCTAAAAAAATAAAAAGGGGGGGGGGGGGGAGGGAACTA